>JAVDOI010000145.1:255074-295074 GCA_032191485.1 Leptoclinus maculatus
GAAACGCTCTCTGTGTGTTTCCTCACAGCTGCCGGATGATTGACAGCTCGATCTTAAGATGTGTTTTTTTAGGAAAATATCAGTTCATACGAAGAAGAAATGTTTGTTCACTTGACCAATGAAATGAAGAAAAATCCAAAGTTAAATGTCAACAAAAATATGAGAAGACCTTCTTAAATCATGGACATATTAAAATAAACTAATGCTCATATTAGCAGTAGTTGTTTCATGGACATTAGAATCCAGTGTCGGGCCGTGCATTTCATACCCAGGCCTTCACTGCTGTCATGCAGCTGAAATACCACCTTATAACCACATGATGGCGCCACAGATATTATTCCTTTCTAAGGCTGTAACTATGTACTACTCGTATTAAACCGTTCGGTACGAGGCTTACAACACGTTTGAATAACTCTAGAGCATTTGGAAAATGCAGAAGCTTAAAGTCAGTAAAACATAATGTTCTCTGTGCTCATGTAGGACAGTGGTTCTCAGCTGGTCTGGCTGTGAGACCCACCATCATCCCTTAATGACAAGCCGCGGATGATCCGTCTCTTTAGGAGACCGTCTTATGATTTAACTTTCATAACCCAAACATTAAACGTACTGCTCTGTGATCTGTTTCCTCGTCTCAGCCCCCTGTGTCACGGTGTGTGGTACTCTGCTGTTAAGTTTCGTTTCACGATAGTCACGTGCTCGCCCACTGACCAATCACAGCACACCCTGCACTTCCTGGCAGAGCTGCACATGGACACGTAATGATGACGTAGGTGTAGGCCGGCTGGTCTGGGGGTAGCAGCTGCTGACGCGTCAAAGAATACGCCCAACATGTCAAACTGAAGATCTGATTGGTTGAACACTATGACAATCAACAATATCGTCCCCATTCACTTAAACTGCACATGGATTCACTTGTGAGTCTGCAGGCCTCGGGCCTCTCTTCTACCTAGAGACACAGAGGTGAAATCTGATTGGATAAAAGCTCTACTTAAAACAAGCTGCACTGGAAGCAGAGCAACTGAGGAAGACAGTAGCTGTGCAATGAGAAAATGAGATGATGGGAAAAATATTTTTATAAATTATAATACATATATATATATATTTTTTGTGATTCTGTTTAGGCCAGCAGAGAAGGCTTTGCAGGCCCTGACGGCCCGCCACTGTTAGAATCACATCAAAATAATACTCTGCATCTCACAAATCAATTCATTAACTGTTTTGTCCAACGTGTCAGAAATGAAGCAGATTGTTGTTTCTAATAAATTAATATCTAATGATTTTAAGGAGCGGCCTGCTCAGAGCAGTGTCTGTGACTTTCAGTGCAAAAACACTGGAGTTTAACTTTCCCATAATGCACCTGGATAGTGCCTTTCATTAGAACCCCCCTGCCTGGTAAACAGATGTATTGACATCCTGTCTTTTCAGTATCTTTATTGTATGTCACAGGACAGTGATTGCTTAATTGCCGTATAAATTCAGTCCATTTATAAATGTAGCCCTTAAAGTAGTCGTGGCTAACATGATGTCAGAAACCTGTGCTGTAAGAATCAGGAGGATTCTAATGAAGAGTCACTGCACGCTGAGAAGTGTGCCGATAAGCTAGCAAACTATTTTAACCTTTAGGCAGCGCTGAGAGCTAAGTGACCAAAGAGACTTCAACATGTGATCCAGTGTTAACGCAACTAATGAGTTAGTGGAGCGTTTACCTTCTTCTACTTCACCTTCATTCAACAAACGGGACGCTGACAGAAGAAAGTGGCAAATCTAAGAGTCTAACAGCTGCCATGTTCTCCCTATGTGTGTGTGTGTGTGTGTGTGTGTGTGTGTGTGTGTGTGTGTGTGTGTGTGTGTGTGTGTGTGTGTGTGTGTGTGTGAGCGTGTGTGTATGTGTGTGTGAGCGTGTGTGTGTGTGTGTGTGAGAGCGTGTGTGTGTGTGAGCGTGTGTGTGTGTGTGTGTGTGAGCGTGTGTGTGTGTGTGTGTGTGTGTGTGTGTGTGTGTGTGTGTGTGAGAGCGTGTGTGTGTGTGAGCGTGTGTGTGTGTGTGTGTGTGTGTGTGTGTGTGTGTGTGTGTTAGTAGGTGAAGAGGCCTTTGCAGAGTACTCTGAACCAGATAGTGACTGTCGGTCAAAGGCCTCCTGCAACACACACATATGTAGTCCTGCTGGATGTGTGTGTGTTTGTTACGTCTCTGTATTTGCATGTGTGTGTGTGCGTATGTGTGTGACAGTGTGTGTGTGTGTGTGTGTGTGTCCACAGATAGCAGCAGGTTAAAGATTAACGTTGGCCGGCTCGTAAAGCTAACACCAAGACAGTGAACCTTTGGAGTTTGATATGATGTGATCACACACACACACACACACACACACACTCGGCCCTCAGAATGACACAGCTCTGATCGGAGGGAGGTGATCTCTGGAATTGCTCAGGTGAGTTTTTGTGTTTTTCATTCAAAAGAAAGAAAGATTTTATATTCTGTTGTTTTCAATCATCACTTGAGGAGGAGAGAGAGAGAACGTGTAAAGTAAGTGTCGTTCGACCGCTCTTCTTCGCTGGTGTGTGATGAGTAGCTAAAGGCTAAACACGGCTAACGGCTAACGGAACCAACGGGCCGAGAAGCATTCACGTGAATTATACTGACAGAGAGAATGAAGTGTGAATATAATATGAATATGAATACCTTATATACAATGTAAGAAGTATTCAGATACTCCCATTATAAATACACGACATCACAAGTGTTCATAACATTATGAAGAACTTCCAGAAATATCATCAAAAATAAACACATTCAATTCAAAAGGTTTAAAATAAAACTACTAAAACATTAAAGTTGTTTATTAATGTTATATTTTACTCTTTTAAAAGCTAATTTAAATGTATTTTTATATAAAGTCTTGTTTATATATTTACTTACAATCATATGTAATATTAAATCATTTTATAAGTACTTATGGGTACTTAGAAGTACTTTTACTCAAAGAATCAATACTTTAGTAGAAACAACTGTTACAAGTCAAAGTAGTGTACTGTAGTACAACAACTTAAAGTGTTAGTAATACCATTATAGTAATACAGTTCATTACTAAACTGTAAAGATAATGATTCTAATTAAAAGGATCGTTGACTCTGATTTTAATAATAATATATTATTAGGAATGTTAAATGACATTTCATGTTTTTGTGTAAACAGTTATAAACTGTTAACTTTATTGAAGATGAGGGTTAGGGTTACCGTTGACATTAATGTGAGATTACTAACTGATAATCATATCTGTGTGGAGGGGGCGGGGCTAAAGTCACAGCTGATTGGATGAAGAGGTGATGTCATCAATGACACTTTAGTCAAGTGATGAATCATCAAGTCAGTGAAACTGATTCCTCTCTTTTTATGGAAGCTCATTTATTAAATAAAAAGGTCAAATGTTGTTTTTAATCCTAATTAAAGATAAAAGAGCTTCAACGTTTACGGATCGTAAATCTGGGCTGAATAAATCAAAATATGAATAAATTGACAACTTGACATGAGATATAAAGTTCTGAGAGTTAAACGTTAAAGGTTTCATTCATGTTTATATTAACCGATTCATTAACGGACATCATTAAGAGAACGTTAAAGGTTCATTGATGTTTATATTAACCGATTCATTAATGGACATCATTAAGAGAACGTTAAAGGTTTCATTCATGTTTATATTAACCGATTCATTAACGGACATCATTAAGAGAACGTTAAAGGTTCATTGATGTTTATATTAACCGATTCATTAACGGATATCATTAAGAGAACGTTAAAGGTTTCATTCATGTTTATATTAACCGATTCATTAACGGACATCATTAAGAGAACGTTAAAGGTTCATTTATGTTTATATTAACCGATTCATTAACGGATATCATTAAGAGAACGTTAAAGGTTTCATTCATGTTTATATTAACCGATTCATTAACGGACATCATTAAGAGAACGTTAAAGGTTTCATTCATGTTTATATTAACCGATTCATTAACGGATATCATTAAGAGAACGTTAAAGGTTTCATTCATGTTTATATTAACCGATTCATTAACGGACATCATTAAGAGAACGTTAAAGGTTCATTCATGTTTATATTAACCGATTCATTAACGGATATCATTAAGAGAACGTTAAAGGTTCATTGATGTTTATATTAACCGATTCATTAACGGATATCATTAAGAGAACGTTAAAGGTTCATTGATGTTTATATTAACCGATTCATTAACGGATATCATTAAGAGAACGTTAAAGGTTCATTGATGTTTATATTAACCGATTAATTAACGGATATCATTAAGAGAACGTTAAAGGTTCATTTATGTTTATATTAACCGATTCATTAACGGACATCATTAAGAGAACGTTAAAGGTTCATTGATGTTTATATTAACCGATTCATTAACGGACATCATTAAGAGAACGTTAAAGGTTCATTCATGTTTATATTAACCGATTCATTAACGGATATCATTAAGAGAACGTTAAAGGTTCATTCATGTTTATATTAACCGATTCATTAACGGACATCATTAAGAGAACGTTAAAGGTTCATTCATGTTTATATTAACCGATTCATTAACGGACATCATTAAGAGAACGTTAAAGGTTCATTGATGTTTATATTAACCGATTCATTAATGGACATCATTAAGAGAACGTTAAAGGTTCATTGATGTTTATATTAACCGATTCATTAACGGATATCATTAAGAGAACGTTAAAGGTTCATTCATGTTTATATTAACCGATTCATTAACGGACATCATTAAGAGAACGTTAAAGGTTCATTCATGTTTATATTAACCGATTCATTAACGGATATCATTAAGAGAACGTTAAAGGTTTCATTCATGTTTATATTAACCGATTCATTAACGGACATCATTAAGAGAACGTTAAAGGTTCATTCATGTTTATATTAACCGATTCATTAACGGATATCATTAAGAGAACGTTAAAGGTTCATTGATGTTTATATTAACCGATTCATTAACGGATATCATTAAGAGAACGTTAAAGGTTCATTGATGTTTATATTAACCGATTCATTAACGGATATCATTAAGAGAACGTTAAAGGTTCATTGATGTTTATATTAACCGATTCATTAACGGACATCATTAAGAGAACGTTAAAGGTTCATTTATGTTTATATTAACCGATTCATTAACGGACATCATTAAGAGAACGTTAAAGGTTCATTCATGTTTATATTAACCGATTCATTAACGGATATCATTAAGAGAACGTTAAAGGTTCATTCATGTTTATATTAACCGATTCATTAACGGACATCATTAAGAGAACGTTAAAGGTTCATTGATGTTTATATTAACCGATTCATTAACGGACATCATTAAGAGAACGTTAAAGGTTCATTGATGTTTATATTAACCGATTCATTAACGGATATCATTAAGAGAACGTTAAAGGTTTCATTCATGTTTATATTAACCGATTCATTAACGGACATCATTAAGAGAACGTTAAAGGTTCATTTATGTTTATATTAACCGATTCATTAACGGATATCATTAAGAGAACGTTAAAGGTTTCATTCATGTTTATATTAACCGATTCATTAACGGACATCATTAAGAGAACGTTAAAGGTTTCATTCATGTTTATATTAACCGATTCATTAACGGATATCATTAAGAGAACGTTAAAGGTTTCATTCATGTTTATATTAACCGATTCATTAACGGACATCATTAAGAGAACGTTAAAGGTTCATTCATGTTTATATTAACCGATTCATTAACGGATATCATTAAGAGAACGTTAAAGGTTCATTGATGTTTATATTAACCGATTCATTAACGGATATCATTAAGAGAACGTTAAAGGTTCATTGATGTTTATATTAACCGATTCATTAACGGATATCATTAAGAGAACGTTAAAGGTTCATTGATGTTTATATTAACCGATTAATTAACGGATATCATTAAGAGAACGTTAAAGGTTCATTTATGTTTATATTAACCGATTCATTAACGGACATCATTAAGAGAACGTTAAAGGTTCATTGATGTTTATATTAACCGATTCATTAACGGACATCATTAAGAGAACGTTAAAGGTTCATTCATGTTTATATTAACCGATTCATTAACGGATATCATTAAGAGAACGTTAAAGGTTCATTCATGTTTATATTAACCGATTCATTAACGGACATCATTAAGAGAACGTTAAAGGTTCATTCATGTTTATATTAACCGATTCATTAACGGACATCATTAAGAGAACGTTAAAGGTTCATTGATGTTTATATTAACCGATTCATTAATGGACATCATTAAGAGAACGTTAAAGGTTCATTGATGTTTATATTAACCGATTCATTAACGGATATCATTAAGAGAACGTTAAAGGTTCATTCATGTTTATATTAACCGATTCATTAACGGACATCATTAAGAGAACGTTAAAGGTTCATTCATGTTTATATTAACCGATTCATTAACGGATATCATTAAGAGAACGTTAAAGGTTTCATTCATGTTTATATTAACCGATTCATTAACGGACATCATTAAGAGAACGTTAAAGGTTCATTCATGTTTATATTAACCGATTCATTAACGGATATCATTAAGAGAACGTTAAAGGTTCATTGATGTTTATATTAACCGATTCATTAACGGATATCATTAAGAGAACGTTAAAGGTTCATTGATGTTTATATTAACCGATTCATTAACGGATATCATTAAGAGAACGTTAAAGGTTCATTGATGTTTATATTAACCGATTCATTAACGGACATCATTAAGAGAACGTTAAAGGTTCATTTATGTTTATATTAACCGATTCATTAACGGACATCATTAAGAGAACGTTAAAGGTTCATTCATGTTTATATTAACCGATTCATTAACGGATATCATTAAGAGAACGTTAAAGGTTCATTCATGTTTATATTAACCGATTCATTAACGGACATCATTAAGAGAACGTTAAAGGTTCATTGATGTTTATATTAACCGATTCATTAACGGACATCATTAAGAGAACGTTAAAGGTTCATTGATGTTTATATTAACCGATTCATTAACGGACATCATTAAGAGAACGTTAAAGGTTCATTGATGTTTATATTAACCGATTCATTAACGGACATCATTAAGAGAACGTTAAAGGTTCATTGATGTTTATATTAACCGATTCATTAACGGACATCATTAAGAGAACGTTAAAGGTTCATTGATGTTTATATTAACCGATTCATTAACGGACATCATTAAGAGAACGTTAAAGGTTCATTTATGTTTATATTAACCGATTCATTAACGGACATCATTAAGAGAACGTTAAAGGTTCATTTATGTTTATATTAACCGATTCATTAACGGACATCATTAAGAGAACGTTAAAGGTTCATTGATGTTTATATTAACCGATTCATTAACGGACATCATTAAGAGAACGTTAAAGGTTCATTTATGTTTATATTAACCGATTCATTAACGGACATCATTAAGAGAACGTTAAAGGTTCATTGATGTTTATATTAACCGATTCATTAACGGACATCATTAAGAGAACGTTAAAGGTTCATTTATGTTTATATTAACCGATTCATTAACGGACATCATTAAGAGAACGTTAAAGGTTCATTCATGTTTATATTAACCGATTCATTAACGGACATCATTAAGAGAACGTTAAAGGTTCATTTATGTTTATATTAACCGATTCATTAACGGACATCATTAAGAGAACGTTAAAGGTTCATTCATGTTTATATTAACCGATTCATTAACGGACATCATTAAGAGAACGTTAAAAGTTGTATTTATGTTTATATTAACCGATTCATTAACGGATATCATTAAGAGAACGTTAAAGGTTCATTGATGTTTATATTAACCGATTCATTAACGGACATCATTAAGAGAACGTTAAAGGTTCATTCATGTTTATATTAACCGATTCATTAACGGACATCATTAAGAGAACGTTAAAGGTTCATTCATGTTTATATTAACCGATTCATTAACGGATATCATTAAGAGAACGTTAAAGGTTCATTGATGTTTATATTAACCGATTCATTAACGGACATCATTAAGAGAACGTTAAAGGTTCATTGATGTTTATATTAACCGATTCATTAACGGACATCATTAAGAGAACGTTAAAGGTTCATTCATGTTTATATTAACCGATTCATTAACGGATATCATTAAGAGAACGTTAAAGGTTCATTGATGTTTATATTAACCGATTCATTAACGGACATCATTAAGAGAACGTTAAAGGTTCATTGATGTTTATATTAACCGATTCATTAACGGATATCATTAAGAGAACGTTAAAGGTTCATTTATGTTTATATTAACCGATTCATTAACGGATATCATTAAGAGAACGTTAAAGGTTCATTTATGTTTATATTAACCGATTCATTAACGGATATCATTAAGAGAACGTTAAAGGTTCATTTATGTTTATATTAACCGATTCATTAACGGACATCATTAAGAGAACGTTAAAAGTTGTATTTATGTTTATATTAACCGATTCATTAACGGACATCATTAAGAGAACGTTAAAGGTTCATTGATGTTTATATTAACCGATTCATTAACGGACATCATTAAGAGAACGTTAAAGGTTCATTGATGTTTATATTAACCGATTCATTAACGGACATCATTAAGAGAACGTTAAAGGTTCATTGATGTTTATATTAACCGATTCATTAACGGACATCATTAAGAGAACGTTAAAAGTTGTATTTATGTTTATATTAACCGATTCATACTGTGTATCTGTGAGTACTAGTACTAGTACTAGTACTACACAGGTACACAGGTGTACCTGTGTACCTGTGTATCTGTGAGTACCGTTTGACTTAAAACATCATTATTTTGACTCAAAGTCTTCATCATTTATAAGGACTTGATATCATGATTTCATTTCTCACTTGTAATTTGACATATTTTTTTGTTTTCCTCTTCATGTTTGGCACAAATGGGCTTCCGTAGATTCCAGTTTCCATATTAACGTCAAAGCTTTGAACTGAAAATGAAGATTATTTTAGTTTTGGAGCAAAATTGTTCATTAATGAATGAAAATCATAGTGTGTGTGTGTGTGTGTGTGTGTGTGTGTGTGTGTGTGTGTGTGTGTGTGTGTGTGTGTGTGTGTGTGTGTGTGTGTGTGTGTGTGTGTTGAACCCAGTGGAGCTGGTGGAACATGTTCTAGGTAGGGCCATCCAATCAATTTCAGCAAACATCCCAGAATTATTTAATGTCTCCTTACCTCCTCATCCTTCACTCCCTACCCTGGTGTTCTCATGTCTCCTTACCTCCTCATCCCTCACTCCCTACCCTGGTGTTCTCATGTCTCCTTACCTCCTCATCCTTCACTCCCTACCCTGGTGTTCTCATGTCTCCTTACCTCCTCATCCTTCACTCCCTACCCTGGTGTTCTCATGTCTCCTTACCTCCTCATCCCTCACTCCCTACCCTGGTGTTCTCATGTCTCCTTACCTCCTCATCCCTCACTCCCTACCCTGGTGTTCTCATGTCTCCTTACCTCCTCATCCCTCACTCCCTACCCTGGTGTTCTCATGTCTCCTTACCTCCTCCTCCCTCACTCCCTAACTGTCCATGCTGGTTCTGTCCCCGTTGTTTTAAAAAGATAAATAAGTTATTATCATGACGTCATCCAGCGAGTCAAACCTGTCTGGTGTACAGCTAGTAGAGAAGCTTCATGTGCTGCTTCTCTTTCCTGCTAGTCTGCTGTCTGATCTTGAGTGTTTCTCTCTTCTGTTATACTTCATCTACCTCTCAGAGATAATTATTGTTCTTTTTACTGCACTACATTTATTTGCCAGCTATAATTTATTTTTACATAAAAACACAACGTGATGCAGTACTTTACTACGTCTCTTCCTAGTAGTACACAAAGCATATAAAAGTGTCTCCACAAAGACACAATGCAACATTGAAATACTCTCATAGTTACTGATAAAAACAGAATATTATAATAATCATATTATTACATTTTCAATAATAAATACTTAAATTAATGTTCAGATGTCAGAGAAACAAAAGAGAAAATAAAACCTAAACAATCTGAATTCAGAAGATTCAAACGTGTTTACAGCAAAGAGACGGTGTGTGTGTGTCATCATCATCTCATGACCTCTGACCTCTCTGTCTCTATGTCGTCTTTGTCTCTCCCCCCCCCCCGATGTGAAGTGCTCGTCTCTCATTTCAGCCTCGTCTCCCAAAACATGAGTAGAGACGAGATCACGTCGCTGAGTTTCTCTTTGAAATGCAACAGAAAGAAAGTGTGTGTGTGTGTGTGTGTAGGTGTGTGTGTGTGTGTGTGTGTGTGTGTGTGTGTGTGTGTGTGTGTGTGTGTGTGTGTGTGTGTGTGTGTGTGTGTGTGTGTGTGTGTGTGTGATCACCATGCTAATGAATGCAGTTAAGATGCAGCAGCAGGCTGTTTATCATTACACTGATTATATCAACCTTTCTTTAAGGTTCAAAGGGTTAGCTTTAAGTAGCCACTTAGTAGTGTGTGTGTTTACAAGTGTGTGTGTGTGTGTGTGTGTGTGTGTGTGTGTGTGTGTGTGTTTACAAGTGTGTGTGTGTGTGTGTTTACAAGTGTGTGTGTGTGTGTGTGTGTGTGTTTACAAGTGTGTGTGTGTGGTGCTCACGACCATAAAGGAAAAATGGTGTTGTTCTACAAAGTGTGGACATTCATACAAAGTGTGGCTTCAGGTTGAGGTTTGTGAGACTGAGGGTCTCACAGGGACACAGAGGGAGTGAGTGAAGCTTTGTGTGTTTCCACTCAGTGAGACAGTGAGACGGACAGTCTGTCCAGAGTCTCTGTCAATGATTACAGAACAGACCTTGACCTCTCGGCTGCTCACTTCAAACACAACTCGTATCTGTTGTCGAGTTCAGCTCAGTGTGGACACGACGAGCAGCATGTTGTTCCTTCGTGCACTCGGGAGCACCTGCTCCTCGGCGACACCGTGACAGCTGCCCAGTACAACCACGGTCTCATGTGTCGGACACCGGGCGGCTCCACTGGAGCAGTCGGGGGTGAAAGGCCTTGCTCAAGGGCAGCGACTGAACTGTCAACCCAGTCGCCAGAAAAAATATTGGGATTGTACGTTTTTACAAAAACACAAATATGTTAAATGTCAACGTTTCAGAATCAAAAACATGTTTCATGAATATATTTCACATCAGTCTCATATCCGGTTGTATAAATGCACGACATGCGGTTAACGAATATATACATATATAATATACAATGTAACTTCACAATCATAACAACAGAACATCGTAATGGAACAACGTGACTGAACAGCACGATGAACAACTTAATGTTACAATGTAACAAGGGAACAACGGAACAGAACAATCAAAACGCAATAACAACAATCGTAAGAAGTGTAATGTTTTAAACAGATATAGAAATGATAGTATGTTTCAATCACAGGTAATAAAGCCTTCACTCGCCTTCTTCAACAACTGAAAACCAACAAAGTCGTAACTTTGTTGTCTCTACTCAGGTCTGACTAACCCTAACCCTAACCCTACTCAGGTCTGACTAACCCTAACCCTACTCAGGTCTAACTAACCCTAACCCTAACCCTACTCAGGTCTGACTAACCCTAACCCTACTCAGGTCTAACTAACCCTAACCCTACTCAGGTCTGACTAACCCTAACCCTACTCAGGTCTAACTAACCCTAACCCTAACCCTACTCAGGTCTGACTAACCCTAACCCTACTCAGGTCTGACTAACCCTAACCCTACTCAGGTCTGACTAACCCTAACCCTACTCAGGTCTGACTAACCCTAACCCTACTCAGGTCTGACTAACCCTAACCCTACTCAGGTCTGACTAACCCTAACCCTACTCAGGTCTGACTAACCCTAACCCTAACCCTACTCAGGTCTGACTAACCCTAACCCGACTCAGGTCTGACTAACCCTAACCCTAACCCTACTCAGGTCTGACTAACCCTAACCCTAACCCTACTCAGGTCTGACTAACCCTAACCCTACTCAGGTCTGACTAACCCTAACCCTACTCAGGTCTGACTAACTCTAACCCTACTCAGGTCTGACTAACCCTAACCCTAACCCTACTCAGGTCTGACTAACCCTAACCCTACTCAGGTCTGACTAACCCTAACCCTAACCCTACTCAGGTCTGACTAACCCTAACCCTAACCCTACTCAGGTCTAACTAACCCTAACCCACAGATCAAGATTAATATTGTTTATTAAATTCCTCATTAACGTACAGTGTACATGTGTCTTAATAGCTGGAGTTTAACTACACTTTAACAACACTAACGGTGTAAATCCTGCCATCATTAATAAGAGGGTTCATCCTCTTAGGAGCATGAACATGATCCGAACCTTTCACCACAGTCTGCCGGTCACATATTTCATTGTTCTGAAGTAGAAATGTGACTGACTGGCAGCTGACTGACCACCTCTAAATGTTGCATGTACTACAAAGGTTCAGAGACGGATTTAGAGTTTCGTAGGACACCGAAAATAACATGTTTTTATTCTGTTGTTTTCCAGTGAGCACCCATAATTTCCCTGATTTACATATTGCTGTCAATCACACCCAATGGAATCCAATCAGAAAGCAGGCGGGGACGGACTGGCGGGGACGCAGAAGGAGGCGGCGCTGAGAGCGCTAATGCAACGCACAGGATACCAACTGCAGCAGGTAGGAAACTCTGATTGAGCTTCCAACACAATATTCTGTATTTGTGTGTGTGTGCTGCAAATGTCATGTGTGGAACATCCATAAATAAAAGTGCAAAATAAAGAAGATTCTCAAGTGCAGATGCTGGTTTAGTTAACTAAACAACATGACCCGTGGTGCTCAAATGGACTTTGCTCTACATTTCTATGATCATCGCTGTGTTTTTGACTGTTTTTATTGTGATCTTTGTTTCAGGAGAACGGTCAGCGGCGGTACGGCGGCCCACCGCCCGGCTGGGACGGACCGCCGCCAGAGAGAGGCAGCGAGATCTTTGTGGGGAAACTACCGAGAGATCTGTTTGAAGACGAACTGGTTCCTCTGTGTGAGAAGGTGATGACTGTTTCTACATTACAAACATGTTGTTTGAATCAGCATGCAGGTCTCACAGCTCTCTTCCCGTCTCCAGTACGGTACGATCTACGAGGTGAGGATGATGATGGACTTTAGCGGGAACAACAGAGGTTACGCCTTTGTCACCTTCGGCACTAAACAGGAGGCCAAAGCAGCCATGAAGCAGCTCAACAACTACGAGATCAGGTTTGTTTTCTAACACCTCCACCACTCTGGAGACCTTTAAATGCATCGTCATTGTAGACCGATTACAGGCTGGTGATCCTTCTTAAGAGAAATACTAACGAGCTTTAACTAGTAGTATCGCTGCAGTAACGTAGATCAGCCAAACAACCACCAAGCAACACCATAGCCACCACACAAGAACTCTAGCAGCAGCCTATAACCAACCTGAACACTCTGAGCACCATCATCACACAGATACAACACCTCAGCCACCTCAATATTTTAGTAATCATCAAGCTTCTACCTGACAACACAAGTCCTCTAACCACCACCTGATACACAGACAACCCTCCAGTCTGAACACCTTGGACCTCGGCTGACTGATGCTTCTTAAGAACTCGTTGGTACGACTTGTTTTCCGACTCTTGTGCTCGTCTTCCTTTCCTACAGAAATGGCCGCCTCCTCGGAGTTTGTGCCAGCGTCGACAACTGCCGCCTGTTTGTCGGCGGGATTCCCAAAACCAAGAAGCGCGAGGAGATCCTGTCTGAGATGAGGAAGGTCACCGACGGGGTGGTGGACGTCATCGTGTACCCGAGCGCCGCCGACAAAACCAAGAACCGAGGCTTCGCCTTCGTCGAGTACGAGAGCCACCGAGCGGCCGCCATGGCCCGCCGAAAACTGCTGCCAGGTAGAAACCAAACATCACATTTAAGTCACGAATGAATCCAGTTTAGAGCAGCGACTGAGAGTCAGGGATCCTCTGAGAACCCGACACAGCTGAATGCTAACATCAACATTCTGCTTGTTAGCAGCTACAACGTAGACACGGTCACCATCTTAGCAGAGCATGCTAACATGTGCTAATCAAAACACTGATTGAATGTCTTTCTGCAAGTTTTTGGTAATAAACAAAGTATTGGACACATTAACGTTGACCCGATGATGAAAAGTATCAATAAAGTTCTTCCAGTTCCTCCTGAATGATGAACCACATTTAACCACATCCAGTGTTGAAGTGACTGATTCATTCAAAGATAACCGGCTTTAAAACGACCTGACTGAGGACAAAAGGCTTTTAAATCACTTCTGTTTACTGCTTTATTGTATTATTGTTAATTTGATTTTATTCTTTTTTTATTTATTTTATTCCTTAGTTTGTTTGTCGATCTGTTTTATTTGGGTTTAATTATTATTATTGTTATTATTGCTCTGTTGAGCTTTGTGTCTGTCAAAGCACTTTGTAAACTGTTTTTAAAGGTACTATAGAAATAAAAGTTATTATCATAATTATTATTATTATTATTATTCATCCCATAGTAGTTGAACTGGACTGTGACTAAACAGGTTTCAAACTAATCTCAAAGAACAGGAAGAGTTTTTAAAACATGACCACATCATGACTTATGATTATGTTTCCTGCGGTGACGGGACGTCCTCAACATGAGCAGCTGTAACGGTTTAGTGTGTTAAACGCTGACAAAGAGGAAAGACAAAGATAAAGAAAGCCTTTTATCAGTTCCACTCAGGTGCAACAGAATGAACTGCAGATCGCTGAGTCATGTTTTCAAGTTGGGTTGGTGCCAAGTACAGGACGTTTGGTTCAGTTCAATACTCTGTAAACCAAATAACGACTAATAATTAATAATAAATACTGCGGAATACACTCTTCTTTAAGTTACTCTGTGTATCTGTGTTTTCAGAGTGATACACACAGTTGAAGAGTACTAAGTATTTAAATTACTTTAAAAGTTCAGTTCAATTATTGACATCAAGAAAATGCATCAAAACAAGATAAATTAGAAAAAATAAAATGTGAATAATGAAGTGAGAAGAATAAAAACTGAAGATCAATACGTTAACAGTGCTTTTGTGAATTGTTTTTAATCCAGAATAGTTTAATTAACTATGAATCACTTTATCAATGATGGTTAAGTGTTACTGAGGGTCAATATCTGAGAGTTTGAGTCGGCGTCACTGACGTATAAAGAAATAAACGAGGCTATTGGTGAAATCTAATGAAATGAAACATGAACGGTTTAATTCTAAAGAAGTGAAAGAAATAATGTAGCGAACCCTAAAACTGAACTTTGAACCTGAAGTCAGATTAACACATTAGCCGTCTCGTCTCTCAGGTCGTATTCAGCTGTGGGGTCACGCCATCGCCGTGGACTGGGCGGAGCCTGAGGTGGAGGTGGACGAGGATACCATGGCAACCGTCAAGATCCTGTACGTCCGGAACCTGATGCTGCAGACCACCGAGGAGACCATCGAGAAGGAGTTCAACAGCCTCAGACCAGGTACTACACGACACAGAACCAGACACTCAGGGGTGCTTTAGGACTTGGGCATCCTTCCGTTTATTGAGCAGAGGACAGTGTAGAGACGGGTCTGACACACAACAGCACACAACAAAGACGGATTGAACCTGTGACATTGCAGTACTTTGACGACTACCAATTGTTTTTAAGAGATTTAATGACTCGGGATGGAAAGTGAAGACAGAGAACGATGTGTGATAATTATGTGTGAGGATTGGACCCAAACACAGATGAACTGGTGACGAGGCAGCAGGACGAGTTCTTAACTTACAATCTAAATAAAGCAGCAGGTCGACAGGTGGGGGGGCAGGAAACACAGGACAGGAAGTTATCTGAAACGACAGTCAAGGTGAGTATTTCAAAATAAAACAGGAAACACTAAACCAAAACGAATGACCCAACAAGGCAGGGTGGCGTCCCACAAGGTTCTATCTCAGGACATCTTATTTCTTTGTTTTGTTCGTCACTTCCAAGTCTTTTCACTTTGTGTTTGCTGATTCTATCAATATGATTTTTGTCACATACAGATTTCCTCTTCTTGTTAATACAATTTAGGAATTAGTGAAAGTTGCAGGTGGTTTCATCTTAATAAGATGAATATATAATATAAATATTTAAAGTCAAAACTTCATAACTTTTGCTAATACAAAATTTAAAAAAACATGCTCATATTCTTTAACAAAACTGTGGATCAAACCTCAAAGTGAACTATTATCTTGATGATCTTTATATTGTTTGAGCTGATATATAATGCATTAATAATCTAATAATCTAATAATCTAATGATCTAATGATCTAATGATCTAATAATCTAATGATCTAATAATCTAATAATCTAATGATCTAATAATCTAATAATCTAATAATCTAATGATCTAATAATCTAATGATCTAATAATCTAATAATCTAATGATCTAATGATCTAATGATCTAATGATCTAATAATCTAATAATCTAATAATCTAATAATCTAATAATCTAATGATCTAATAATCTAATGATCTAATGATCTAATAATCTAATTATCTAATGATCTAATGATCTAATGATCTAATGATCTAATAATCTAATGATCTAATGATCTAATGATCTAATGATCTAATAATCTAATGATCTAATGATCTAATGATCTAATAATCTAATAATCTAATCCTAATTCTCAGGAGGAGTTCGTTCCGTCTGTCTTTCAGTCATCAGATATGTGTTTATATTTAAATATATATTCTCACCACCTTTTTATAGACATGAATAGTTTTCTCCTCAGATTTCGAACATTAAGAGAACAGTTAAAACATTAAAATGTATCTTCTTTATTTTATCTTTACATGATCAAATTAGCTGATTTGATGAACTCCTTTATTTATTTTGTGTTTCTTATTGTCATTTATTTTCCTTTTATTTACTAAATGATGCTGTATTTATTAGTTTAGAGGGTTATGCTATTGTATGTGCAAATAAAAAACTAAAGCACGTGAAAGTGGTATAAATGTGAATATGAACAGAACAGAATGTTAACAGGTATTTAAACTGTGATCCTCCAGGCTGAACGTTGCGGCTCCAGAAGGCTGAATGAAGTCAAAATAAAGGTTCAGAACCGGATCTTTAAGGAGTTTGTTGTGTTGCAGGCGCTGTGGAGCGAGTGAAGAAGATCAGAGACTACGCCTTCGTCCATTTCACTCAGAGAGAGGACGCCGTCACCGCCATGAACGCCCTCAACGGGAAGGTCAGAGTTCACACGTAGTAATGGAGTATTTCAGTGTGGTACCAGTACTTTAACTTCAAGTACAGGATCTGAAGACAGTACTTCGTCCTCCTCCCTCCAGTTGGTGGACGGCTCTCCTATCGAGGTGACGTTGGCCAAGCCGGTGGACAAGGACAGCTACGTCCGCTACACCAGAGGGACGGGAGGACGTGGAACGTCTCTGCTGCAGACCGACTACGCCGCCTACACTCTGGGACAGGTAGGACCCTGAACGCATCACGACACCAGGTCCATGTCCTGCAGGAGGAGTCCTGGTGCACCGTGTTGGTGATCTAAGAGATCAGGAAGGGGAAGACCTCAGCTGTACTTTCATTATGACGGAGGAAGCAGGAACATTCACAGCTGAGTGGTTTAGGTTTAGTGAAACAAACAAACACAGGACTTTCATTCAGGAGACAGCAGTTTGTGTCCCGTGTTGTTTAAAACGGTTAAAAACTGTTAAAAACCGTTAAAAACTGTTAAAAACCGTTAAAAACTGTTAAAAACTGTGACCATAATCCAGGAGAATCCCTCTTAATGTAGTTGAGAATGTAATATAGCATCCACTGTAACCAGCGACCGAAGAGCTCCTGCATCTGTATTTAATGTTGATTGTGTTGCATTGAAGGACTTTGACACAATGAGGAGTTCCAACTCTCAGCTACGATTAACTTCTTTTGTTATTCATTATCCCTGTTGTGATATATAAAGTCTTTAGTTCTGCCAAAGTATTAACTCGTTGGCCTGATGATGGTGCTAAATGAAGATAATAATAATAATAATAATAATAATAATAATAATACAGTGTTATATAATCGTATTATAATAATTAATTATACATGTATTATAATTAATTAATTAATACAATTATAATTAATAATATAATTAATAAGTAATTAATAAAAGTATAATTATAATTGATTATAAATTCAATTAATTATAATAATTAATATGGTTCATCCTCTGGGGAACATGAATGTTGAGCAGATCCATCAGGTCAACGTTGAGATATTTCCTCCTCCTCTTCCTCCAGGTGTACGACCCCTCAGCGGCGTACCTCGGTCCGCCCGTGTTCTACGCCCCCCAGGCCTACGCCGCCATACCAGGTCAGTTCCGCTTCCCGGCGGCCAAAGCTCACATCGGAGGTCGAGGTCTGATCAGGACGCCGTCCGTCAGAGGTGAGGACGGAGTGAATCCTAAACAGGAGAAACTGAACGAGAGCTTTCTGTTCTGGCCGGATGTTAAATAAATAACGTCACAACGTTAGCTGAAGGGGGCCAGCTGAGGACCTGTCTTTGGTCGTTACATTATTTAAATGAAGCACAATGAACTATATTTGAAGGATATTCCCACAAAGTCTAAAGTGAAGTTTTCAGAAAGCAAATTGAAAACGTCAGCGTCCTCTCTGGGTGCTCTGATGTTTTATTTTCCAGGTTGTTTTTTTTAAAGGTTTGACATTATAAACTTTATAATTTACTGTTTCACAACTTCATTCTTAGAAAAACAAAGTCAAAGAGTTGTTCTTCATTAACAAGAAACATCGAGAGAAGAAAACTGCTGCTATCAGTTGAAAACTCCAAAACACAAATATTAAAAGTATTTTAACAGCCTGGTCTCCTAAAAATGATCAATTACATTCAGAGGGAAACGTAATTCTACCGGATTACTTTTGTTTTTGACAAATAAGTTTCTAAAGGAAGTCCATGAAGGGACGAGGTCCAGCTGACGGATGAGTCAAACAAACAGGACTTTCACCCAGGAGACAGCTGTTTGTGTCCCGTGTCACTTCAATTACGTTCATAACTTAAATAATGTGACAAACTAACTTTTTTTAAGCAAAACTGTGATGTTTTACTAAAAATAAACGAGTCGTTTTGTTGCATTTTAAAACTTCTTTCAACTTTTTCAAACTGTTTCAAACTTTAAAAATCTGTTGCAAATAGTTTCAAACTGCAACCATAATCCAGGAGAAAGTACATTTCCCTCAAAACCTTGTTACAAATGCAGTTTAGTTGTATGTGAAGGTCATTGTCAGGAGACACGGTTGAAATATGAGAACCAGTCAATTCATCAGCAGACTCTCAGGATCTTAACTATCGAATCAAGAATCAAATATAAAGAGTCTGTTCGTTTGCCTGAATATTGTATTAAACACGATCCACTGAATCAAAAGAACCTCATGTTGATCACCATGAAATCAGAATGTTTGCAGCTCATGTAAATTGAGCATTGGACGGAGAATCATCAGAGGAGTCTTCCTCAGTGAGGAAGCAGGACACATGTACTGTTGTCATGACTGATAATTGTCTGATTCTTCTTCCCGGTTGATTTCCGGTGATTTGATTGATTTCACTGCCTTTTCGATTTCCTGTAGAAATTTACATGACTGTACCTGTAGGGGCTGCGGGGGTGCGGGGGCTGGGCGGGCGGGGATACCTGGCCTACGCCGCCGGGGTCGGAGTCATGGGCGGAGCCGGCGGCGTAGGCGGCGCCTCCTACGGCCTGAAGGCGGACAAGCAGGCGGAGGAGAAGCTGTACGACCTGCTGCCGGGCATGGAGCTCACCCCCATGAACCCTGCCGCCATGAGCCTGAAGGCCGCCGTCATCAAACCTGCAACACAGGTAACAGAACACACCTGAGGATGGTTGCTGCTCTGCTGCAGCTCTCAGAATAATGTGGACCAGCAGCAGCAGGTCTTCTGAAGTTCTCACCTTCAGCACGAGACCAGTGGACAGTAGCTCACTATTTAGAAAGAGGAGTAGTGGTACTTCGTCAGGAGATCCCGCTGCAGATATTATGTTTTGAAGTTGTTTCGTTGACTGTGATGAAGTGAATCCAAACTCTGGAAGGTTTCAGTGAAGGCGGTCGGCCATGTTCAGTCAGTGTTAGTAGAAGTCTCTACTTTATGTTCTTAAAGGATGAACCTGAAAGACGACTGAATGTGTTGTACCACCATGATTATTTACACCAGTCTGTCTCTCTACCTGTCTGTCTGTCTGTCTGTCTGTCTGTCTCCAGGTTCTGGAGGAGCTGTGTCAGAAGAATAACTGGGGTCAGCCCGTCTATCAGCTCCACTCTGCCATCGGTCCGGACCAGAGACAACTCTTCCTCTACAAGATCACCATACCAGCTCTGGCTACCCAGTACCCCAACGTGTAAGAATACTAGTGCTTATGCTACAAGTACAACTACTGCTACTAATGCTACTACTACAACTGCTGCTACTACTACTACAACTACTACTACTATTGCTACTCCTACTACTACTACTGCCACTACTATTACTACTACTACTATTGCAGTAGAACAGTAGAACAAGCTTCAGTTCACAGTGATTTTCCCATGATACAGTGATATAAACAAACACAAAAGGATCATCCAGCTTCATCTCACATTGATTGTGTCTCTCTGCAGACATCCCTTCACGCCTGCTAAGCTGTGTGCAGCCGTAGAAGAAGCTAAAGTGCATGCGGCCGAGCACACTCTGCAGACGCTCGGCCTGCAGACGGAGGGCGCCGCCGACGTCGGCTGTGCTGCTGCCGCCGCCGTGGCCTCGGTAGCCTTCCCAGGTATGTGAAGGTCCGTACCCAAAGCCAACTAACTCTCCCCTTAACCAAACCACAAACAGACTAACAGACACCATGCAGGACCAGGACCAGAACCAGAACTAGAACCAAAGACAACTTGAAGCTTACACTTCTAACTGGTTTACATACTGGTGGTTCTAACCTGAGCCAGTCCTAACTATAAACCTGAGCCAGCCCTAACTAAAAACCTGAGTCAGCCCTAACTATAAACCTGAGCCAGCCCTAACTATAAACCTGAGCCAGCCCTAACTATAAACCTGAGCCAGCCCTAACTAAAAACCTGAGTCAGCCCTAACTATAAACCTGAGCCAGCCCTAACTATAAACCTGAGCCAGCCCTAACTATAAACCTGAGCCAGCCCTAACTATAAACCTGAGCCACCCCTAACAATAAACCTGAGCCAGCCCTAACTATAAACCTGAGCCAGCCCTAACTATAAACCTGAGCCAGCCCTAACTATAAACCTGAGCCAGCCCTAACTATAAATCTGATCCAGCCCTCACTATAAATCTGAACCAGCCCTAACTATAAACCTGAGCCAGCCCTAACTATAAACCTGAACCAGCCCTAACTATAAACCTGAGCCAGCCCTAACTATAAACCTGAGCCAGCCCTAACTATAAACCTGAGCCAGCCCTAACTATAAATCTGATCCAGCCCTCACTATAAATCTGAACCAGCCCTAACTATAAACCTGAGCCAGCCCTAACTAAAAACCTGAGTCAGCCCTAACTATAAACCTGAGCCAGCCCTAACTATAAACCTGAGCCAGCCCTAACTAAAAACCTGAGTCAGCCCTAACTATAAACCTGAGCCAGCCCTAACTATAAACCTGAGCCAGCCCTAACTATAAACCTGAGCCAGCCCCAACTATAAACCTGAGCCAGCCCCAACTATAAACCTGAGCCACCCCTAACAATAAACCTGAGCCAGCCCTAACTATAAACCTGAGCCAGCCCTAACTATAAACCTGAGCCAGCCCTAACTATAAACCTGAGCCCCCCCTAACAATAAACCTGAGCCAGCCCTAACTATAAACCTGAGCCAGCCCTAACTATAAACCTGAGCCAGCCCTAACTATAAATCTGATCCAGCCCTCACTATAAATCTGAACCAGCCCTAACTATAAACCTGAGCCAGCCCTAACTATAAACCTGAGCCAGCCCTAACTATAAACCTGAGCCAGCCCTAACTATAAATCTGATCCAGCCCTCACTATAAATCTGAACCAGCCCTAACTATAAACCTGAGCCAGCCCTAACTATAAATCTGATCCAGCCCTCACTATAAATCTGAACCAGCCCTAACTATAAACCTGAGCCAGCCCTAACTATAAACCTGAGCCAGCCCCAACTATAAACCTGAGCCAGCCCCAACTATAAACCTGAGCCACCCCTAACTATAAACCTGAGCCAGCCCCAACTATAAACCTGAGCCAGCCCCAACTATAAACCTGAGCCAGCCCCAACTATAAACCTGAGCCACCCCTAACAATAAACCTGAGCCAGCCCTAACTATAAACCTGATCCAGCCCTAACTATAAACCTGAGCCAGCCCTCACTATGAACCTGATCCAGCCCTGACTATAAACCTGATCCAGCCCTAACTATAAACCTGTGCCAGCCCTAACTAAAAACCTGAGCCAGCCCTAACTAAAAACCTGAGCCAGCCCTAACTAAAAACCTGAGCCAGCCCTAACTATAAACCGGAACCAGTCCGAACTATAAGAGTTATCAAAAAGGAAAGTCTTAAGCCTACTCTTAAAGGTGGTGAGGGTTTCTGCCTCCTGGACTGAAACTAGAAGCTGGATCCACAGAAGAGGAGCTTGATAACTGAAGGTTCTGGTTCCTGTTCTACTTTTTAAGACTCTAGGAACCACAAGTAACCAGTCAGGTGTGTACTACTCCTACTACCAAGACTATTAATACACTACTTTAGGTCCTACTACTACTACTACTACTACTACTACTACTACTGCTACTAATAACCCTACGTTGTCCTCTGAGTATGCTACTAATACTATTATATGACATTACTATTACTAGTACCACTGCTACAGTACACAGTACTCCTACTGCCCATTTGTCTACTTTGGCTCCTACTACTACTCTAATTCTATGGCTTTTCCACTGCTTCTCCTTTAACTACTGCAGCAGTATCTACGGCTACTAAAAGTACTACTACTACTACTACTACTACTTCTTCTGCTGACTGAATTCAAATTCTTTGTTTTTTCTTCTTTCATCGTGATCGAGTGTTTTTCGTGGTATAAAAGGTGACGATACGTCAGATTTTAGTGTCAATCAGCTAAATGTGGAGTTCTACCGCCCTCTAGTGGCCAATAAGATAAGTATTTACTGCAGCATCATACTGAACAATACAATGAAAAACAAAAAAAAACACAGACTTACTTAATGAGTAAATATTGATTGAAAAGGTTTAAATTGTAATTAGTTCAGCTGATGTTCCAACAGTAACTTGACACTAACATTCTGTTTCTACTGTGAAGTCTGAAGAAGAGCTTTGACAAAGTTAACTACAGCTTGTTTTAGGATGCTTTTATTGTGAAACTCTTGACACTGAAACAGGAAGCTGTTCCTGTTTAAATCTAAGCTTCCAGCTGATTTCTTCTCATTTTATTCAGCTGATGCTCTGAGGATTTGTCTCTTTGAACAGAGTTTAGTTAGAGCATCTACTGAACTACAGAACATCTGTTAGTAAAGAGACTTTCTACCTTCAGACTCGGAGCTCTGACTACGTGACTCCAAACATAACGGCATATTGATTCTGGTCTCGTCTCTCTCTCCAGGTTACGCTCTGGCGAGCCCGGCAGCGTCGGCGGTGGCGTCCCAGCTGAAGCAGGCCGTGTCTCTGGGTCAGGACCTGACGGCCTACACCACCTATGAGGGATACCCGGCCTTCGCTGTGGCGACGCGTCACACCGACGGATATGGCGTTTTCTAAAAAGGAGAGAAAAAATCTCTCACAGCTCGAGACGCGTTCACACCAAACTGCTTTATTCTCCCAAAAAAGTTTCAGAAACAGACCTGACCGTTCATCAGCTTCATCAGGACTCAGAAACTAAAGCAGAATAGTGGGAATGCACCTTTATGCTGCCGGTTTTACAGGAAGACAAATCCACCGTGGACTCTGTTTTCGACTCGCTGGTCGTCCAGAAACAAATTCTCACCCGTTAAATCTTATTTCTTTCTTCATATTATCTATCATATCTGAATTATGCGTACGTACATATCTGGGATTATTCTGGGATTGATTAAGTAGCTGGATTGTGATTGGCTGTCGGTTAAGACTCTTGTTTTTTGATCAGTTAATGTTTTTGTCTTTTTTAGTTTGTTTGCATGTTTTTAGTAGTATGTTTAGAGTATTCAAAAACTCAATCAGCGAAATAGATTTAGTTCTTCTATGCTTTGTTGTAACCGTAGTTATTTTCTCTAAGATAACTGGGATTTGTAGTTCTTTTCAATGTCTTTCAACTGGAAACTACCTTTTGACCATTTCAGCGTTTTTTTCCTGTCTGTAAATTACAACTGAAATTTGTCCGATTTAAAAACTGAAACTCTGTTTTAGTCACTGAGGCACTCTGGACTTTGTAGTTCTACAAACTGTGAATATGTAGTTTTTAGATTGTGGTGTCATGAGCTTCTTGTCCCTCATCTTTAACATTTGAGTAAATGTCTCCGGGTTTTCTGCCGTCCTGTGAGGTGCTCAACGTTCACTGAAAGATAGAAGCTTCTTTACGACTCATGAATGAAACTAATGAATTCTAATCAGCGTTTAAAGAAACTCCTGAATGTAAAACTCAGAACAGGAACATCAGCTTCAGGTTGCCACGGTTCTTCGTGGAGTTTCACTTGTTGATATTTCTGCATGTTTCAGTATTTTCACATCGTGTGTCATTTGTTCCACTGAACAAAAGATCAGCTGTGACCCTAAAACTCGTCTCTGGATCTTTAAAACCTGTCGCCAAACGAGAACATAGAACCTCCAGATTATCTTCATAGTTGTTGTCAACGACTCTTATGACATCTTAGGAAAAGTTTATTTTTCATGCATTGTTCTACAAATATCCAGCAACACGAGCGGTCAGAGCGTCTGTGGAAACCTCTGCAGAGTTCAGGTTGAAATAACTCCAGAAGTTATGTGATAATTAAATCAACGTTGACTTCTGGTTTCACTCGGGACACAAACAGATCCTTCAGCCGTGGACACGCCGAAGCGAGACAGTATTAAAGTGTGTGAAGCACTTAGAACTTATTTTTATACCAGGAATAAATATCCAGACGCTATTTTGTATAGAGTTATTGTGCATTCTCTAATGTGAAAGTGAATCAACGCTAATCTATGATGAACAGAGAGAATTGTGGGTATTCTGGAGGGGTTTCATATAAAAGGAACTTGCTTTGATGAATTGTGATGTTTCATGATCCGTAATCTGACAGAAATAAAGAAACTAACAGAAATCTGAAGAAGCAGCGGCTCCACGGTGTCCGGATTATTTCACTACATTTTATATAAATATAAATATTTACACCCTCACAGGTCAGCTGTAGCACTACAACACAGTGATTCTGAAGCATTAATGTATCATTGATTATTATCCTCCTGTTTGATGATAGTGATGACTGAGATCTTACAGCGAAGATGCTTTACAGAAACGTGAAATGTCAGCTGGGTGAGAGCTGCTCCACCTGAGAACCTCTCCGATAAAACTGCACTTTATATTTCTTGTTGTCTGGTGATACTCAGGCATCGACAGCAGACGTGAGTGGAAACGAGGCTCAATGATGAGCTGTAGGAAACAGAAAGCTCCAGACGTGAACCTACAGTTTGATGCGTTCGGTTCTAGGAGGTCAGGGTCCGGGTCCTGATGACTGAACGTATTCAGTTACAACACAGTCTCAGTTTGTCAGATAGTCACGAACTTTAATCTGTTTGTTTCATGCCGAGTGACAAATTCTCCTTTTTTTCCGTGTCACTTGGCACGACTTCTTTCATGGGAAGACGTTATTCTAAAAGAATGAACGTTAGGTCTAGACAACAAAACGCAAACACATCTTCATGAGACGCTCAGAGAAACTGAGGTAGTTTAAAGAGAGAGGTAGTCAAACAAACACAGGACTTTAACCAGCAGACCGCTGTTCATGTCCTGTGTGAAACCAAATCAATGTTGACTTATTTTATTGTAGTTTTGTTCACAACTTCCTGACTTTATAACGACAGTTATGCAACAAACGTTCTCATTTTAACCCAAACAATGATCTTTTCCTAACCCTAACCAAGTAGTTCTGTAAACTTTATCGACCAGGCAGCTGACACAGTGGGATGGAGAGGTGAGTGGAGCCGTAGTAGATGTGGTGGACCATGGGGCTCCAACCAACAGTCCTCAGCCTTGTTCAGGTTTTAGTAAAGGTGACAGTTGATTCACAGACGGTCCCGTTTTCAGTTTGCTGATTGTAGACACCCGGTATCTGTGGTCCCCGTAGCGTTAGCTAGCTCCAAAGTTAAAAGCTAAAAACAAGCCGGTTAAAGATCTAGTACTATGATAACAATATGAACATAGCAGTAAGAGTGGTAGTGTGAGTAGGAGTACACATATCACCTATCTGGATTCTGTCTGGGCCGATATCAAAGACTCCGACTACTTCAGTGAGAAAGGACCTGACAAGGTTAAAACCTATTGCTGTGATGCTCCCGGAGCCGTCCACCAACATCATGATGTCAGCCTGGGCTGTGGTTTCACACTGAGCACCTGGAGGAAAACAGAGGATTCTGGGAAATGTGGGAAACAAAATGCAAACACCAAATATAAAGGTAAGACTAACAGCCATGTTAGCAGCTCTGTGAGGCTGCATTTAGGCACAGTGCTGTTAGCATGCTAACATGCTAACGTTTAGCAGGTACAAACGTTTTTTTGTCCACCATCTCAGTAGCGTGTTAGCATGCTACTATTGACAAACTGCAGCTGAGGCTGATATGTTATTGGTATTGAAGGTATTTGGTCATAAACTAAAGTACTGGATACATTAAATGTTGACCTGATGATGGCAGAGATGAGAAGTTAAGAAAAGAAAAAGTATTTATTGTGTTCTGCTACAAGAGTCAGTCGTGGGCTCTACTCTTCTCTCTCTGGATTAGAATCAGTTTCCTCTCTATGCAGATGACACTCACCTCTATATCTCTGCTGTGGAACGTTTTTACATTTGTTTTACCATTTATGCCAGACATTAATATTTTCTATGTGAGAATACTTTAAAGAAAACCTCTAAACTTCACAGTGGGAGGAGCAGAATACTAAGATACTTATCACGTACAGTTATACACTGTTTCTGTAGCTTCAAAAAGATTTACTCAAGGTTTTTATTGTATTATAAAACAGTAAATATACAAGATAAAAAAACAGCTGTGACTTTAATTCAGTATTTCTACACTGAGGCTTTGAACCTTCCACACATTCCTCATTCAAACAGAATCCTGAGCTCCACAGCATCAGCATCAGCAGGTGATCCATGTCCAGGTAGACCGTCTGTCTCTTCTCGTCTGTTGGACTCTTCATCTGTTTCCTGTTTCTTCTTCTTTTATCTCGTCATCAGTTGTCTGATGAGCAGCTTCTCAGAAGTGAAGCCACTTACAAACCTTACATTAAAGGCTCAGTTCACTGAATTTATTAAACCATCTTCCTCATATTTATTTATTATATATCTACACCTGCCTGATAATCGGTGAGACTTCTGTCATATGTACAGGCACAGGTTCTCTGGGCAGAGCATGTACACCAGAGACCATGTTAACTATAATGGGGGTAAATAATTCAGATGTGTGGCCTTCTCTTGACTTTCCAAATGTTATCGGATCGAATTGATCAAATTCTGATGGTGAAACGAGTCATTTCGCTCAAAACATCTGATCCACCATTTTACAGCAGCACCAGTAGGTAACGGAGACGCCAGCCCAAGTTCACGTCTTTGACTGAAGAGGAAACGTGATTCACTGATTAACAGACGAGACGATTTATCACCTTTAAATCCATCAGGTTGTAGTTTCCGTGAAAAGTGACATAAAAAAAATCTCAAATCTAAGATGGTTACTGACTTAATTCTTTAATTTATTCATAAATAAAATTGCAACTTAGCAAAACACTTCCTCTTTGAAATACTTCCACTTTAGTTTTTGACTATTAGAATCCAAAAAACTGTTTTTTCACAGTATTTATATATATATATATATAAATATATATATATAAATATATATATAAATATATACATATATATATGAAATGTATATCAAAAATGTGCCATCTGTCATTAATGAGACATTTAGCCGCAACACAGTTTAAAATGAATTTATCTGAAATTACATCAGAGACTCTTGAAGAGCAACTGGTTGCCTCAGAGTTTAGAGTCTGATAGAAATACTCTTTGTCATGTTTTGTTGTTATTCTGAACAATATTAATGTTATGTAGTTTTTATTAACATGGCTCCGACAGACGAGTTTCTGACATTATCAGCGAGATAAGAGAGTAAAAGAAAACCTCAACCGTCAGACGTTACATCTCTTCAGACAAAACGTTAACATCGTCCAAGCCAATGAAATAACAAGCAGCCCAAAACCAGCAACACAGTGAAGTCAGACAGATTCACATTGTTGGTCTCTTTATGGGATTTGTTGACAATAAGAAAAACAAAGACTATTAACGTCCTTACATTAGTGTGAAAGCCGGCTATAAACTCAACATTTCCACATCTAATAGTCCATCTCAGTCAAAAACAAAGTCCTTAAGTCTCATTCGACCGGCTACCTCTGTTCTATAACTTCTGTAACTCAGTCTCCATGAAATACTTTTTGATATCCGCCCTGTGATCCGGATCTGCTCCAAAACGTCATGGTTTCTTCCTCGGTCCATGTTACACCCTTCCAACAAGTTTCATGAAATTCGAGTCAAAAGTTTTTCTGTAAACCTGCTGACAAACAAACCAAACTGCAAACCAAACCTGGCGGAGGTGACGATGGTTCTATGAACTCTGAATGACCAAGAGAGATGGTTTGTAACGCCAGAACCAATTAAAGATCTAATAAAGTGACGATCTGTTAAAAAAAGGTTAGTTTAGTTAAATTTAAATGAGTTGCCTGCTAGCTAGAAAGGCATTGTTAGCACTTAGCTAACGCGTGGTTGGTGAGTTTAGTTAGTAGCTTGTTTTAGATCCGGCTAACGTCCCACGCTGATGTTGCAGACCTTGCAGCTGGGGTCCTTCTTGGCGTTGACGGTGGACTGACTCATGAGCTGCTGCCCGCTGATCTGTGCCACCGTCCCTGAAGACAGATCCACCGGCTCCGTGTAGATCACCTCCAGGATGACGTCCTGGGCGTGACGGAACGACAGCGAGCCGTCGTCCTCTTCGGTGCAGCTCAGAAAGCGGTTGTCGGACCCGTCCAGTGCCGGCAGCCTCCCCTTACAGAAGGCGTCTCCGTCGGAGCCCTCGGGAGCCAGGACCAGGATGACGTAGTGGTAGGACGTGTACATGCAGTAGAAATCCCCAAAGTAGACGTTGGTGTTCTGGTTGAAGAGGACGTCTGCTTTGATCTAGTGCAGAAAGAAATGCAGTGTTCGTGTTACTTCTTCTGAATCTCCTCATATTAAAGCATGTCAGGGTCAGTGTTAGATTCAGCATGTTGGTCAGAGGCCACTGACAAAAGGTTCACAGGATCACATTAGGTTAGATTCTATCAGTACAAATACAGATAAACATCTTAGAGAAGCAGACAATCTTAAGAGAAGAGAACCGTGGATATGAAACCTGACAAAACATTTGTTTTCGTCATCTGTACAACCACAAACCAGCGACTAGTGGAGCAACGTCACCTGTACAACCACAAACCATTAGAGCAACGTCACCTGTACAACCACAAACTAGTAGAGCAACGTCACCCGTACAACCAGAAACCAATGGAGCAACGTCACCTGTACAACAACAAACCATTAGAGCAACGTCACCTGTACAACCACAAACTAGTAGAGCAACGTCACCTGTACAACCACAAACCAATGGAGCAACATCACCTGTACAACAACAAACCATTAGAGCAACGTCACCTGTACAACCAGAAACCAATGGAGCAACGTCACCTGTACAACAACAAACCATTAGAGCAACGTCACCTGTACAACCACAAACTAGTAGAGCAACGTCACCCGTACAACCAGAAACCAATGGAGCAACGTCACCTGTACAACAACAAACCATTAGAGCAACGTCACCTGTACAACAACAAACCAGTAGAGCAACGTCACCTGTACAACCAGAAACCAATGGAGCAACGTCACCTGTACAACCAGAAACCAATGGAGCAACATCACCTGTACAACAACAAACCATTAGAGCAACGTCACCTGTACAACCAGAAACCATTAGAGCAACGTCACCTGTACAACCAGAAACCATTAGAGCAACGTCACCTGTACAACCAGAAACCATTAGAGCAACGTCACCTGTACAACCAGAAACCAATGGAGCAACGTCACCTGTACAACCAGAAACCAATGGAGCAACATCACCTGTACAACAACAAACCATTAGAGCAACGTCACCTGTACAACCAGAAACCATTAGAGCAACGTCACCTGTACAACAACAAACCAGTAGAGCAACGTCACCTGTACAACCACAAACTAGTAGAGCAACGTCACCTGTACAACAACAAACCAGTAGAGCAACGTCACCTGTACAACCACAAACTAGTAGAGCAACGTCACCCGTACAACCAGAAACCAATGGAGCAACGTCACCTGTACAACAACAAACCATTAGAGCAACGTCACCTGTACAACAACAAACCAGTAGAGCAACGTCACCCGTACAACAACAAACCATTAGAACAACGTCACCTGTACAACCACAAACTAGTAGAGCAACGTCACCCGTACAACCAGAAACCAATGGAGCAACGTCACCTGTACAACCAGAAACCAATGGAGCAACATCACCTGTACAACAACAAACCATTAGAGCAACGTCACCTGTACAACCAGAAACCATTAGAGCAACATCACCTGTACAACCAGAAACCAACGGAGCAACGTCACCTGTACAACCAGAAACCAACGGAGCAACGTCACCTGTACAACCAGAAACCAATGGAGCAACATCACCTGTACAACGAGAAACCAGTACAGCAACAACAATTCTAAAACCAGAAACCAGAGGAGCAACATCACCTGTGCAACCAGAAACAGGTGGAACTTTATCTCCATCAATTTTAGCCGTTGACAGCGATGTCTGACCTCTTAAATGTCCCTGAAAAGACACAACCATGAGTCTGGTGAACCTGTCCGTGGTTGTACCTGGAAGCGGAAGGGTCCATAAGGGGAGTCCTGGGGGGGTTTCCCTGTGTTGAACTCTGTGTTGCAGCTGAAGAACACCCCCTCCAGTTTGCCGCTGATGGGCGACCCGTGGCTGCCGCTGTTGTCTTTAACAGCCGGCAGCATGCGGCGGCACTGAGCGTCTCTGGAGCGATAAGACGGGCTGAGGACAAAACACAGCGGGGTTAAAGGACAGCTGGACAGACGGAGGACACACACACACACACACACACACACACACCTGGCCTGTTGGAAGTAGTCCTTCTCTTGGTTTCTGTAGAAGACGGTGAACGGCAGCATCCTGCCGGCGATCGCCTCGGCTTTCTGCAGCAGCTGGTTCAGATGGACGGTGGAGTAATCTGAACACACACACACACGTGTTATTCTCTTAGTGTCCACTAGAGGCATCACTACTGTATTATAGAGATAATACATGTTATTCTCTTAGTGTCCACTAGAGGCATCACTGCTGTATTATAGAGATAATACATGTTATTCTCTTAGTGTCCACTAGAGGCATCACTACTGTATTATAGAGATAATACATGTTATTCTCTTAGTGTCCACTAGAGGCATCACTACTGTATTATAGAGATAATACATGTTATTCTCTTAGTGTCCACTAGAGGCATCACTACTGTATTATAGAGATAATACATGTTATTCTCTTAGTGTCCACTAGAGGCATCACTACTGTATTATAGAGATAATACATGTTATTCTCTTAGTGTCCACTAGAGGCATCACTACTGTATTATAGAGATAATACATGTTATTCTCTTAGTGTCCACTAGAGGCATCACTACTGTATTATATAGATAATACATGTTATTCTCTTTGTGTCCACTAGAGGCATCACTACTGTATTATAGAGATAATACATGTTATTCTCTTAGTGTCCACTAGAGGCATCACTGCTGTATTATAGAGATAATACATGTTATTCTCTTAGTGTCCACTAGAGGCATCACTACTGTATTATAGAGATAATACATGTTATTCTCTTAGTGTCCACTAGAGGCATCACTGCTGTATTATAGAGATAATACATGTTATTCTCTTAGTGTCCACTAGAGGCATCACTACTGTATTATAGAGATAATACATGTTATTCTCTTAGTGTCCACTAGAGGCATCACTGCTGTATTATAGAGATAATACATGTTATTCTCTTAGTGTCCACTAGAGGCATCACTACTGTATTATAGAGATAATACATGTTATTCTCTTAGTGTCCACTAGAGGCATCACTACTGTATTATAGAGATAATACATGTTATTCTCTTAGTGTCCACTAGAGGCATCACTACTGTATTATAGAGATAATACATGTTATTCTCTTAGTGTCCACTAGAGGCATCACTGCTGTATTATAGAGATAATACATGTTATTCTCTTAGTGTCCACTAGAGGCATCACTACTGTATTATAGAGATAATACATGTTATTCTCTTAGTGTCCACTAGAGGCATCACTGCTGTATTATAGAGATAATACATGTTATTCTCTTAGTGTCCACTAGAGGCATCACTACTGTATTATAGAGATAATACATGTTATTCTCTTAGTGTCCACTAGAGGCATCACTACTGTATTATAGAGATAATACATGTTATTCTCTTAGTGTCCACTAGAGGCATCACTACTGTATTATAGAGATAATACATGTTATTCTCTTAGTGTCCACTAGAGGCATCACTGCTGTATTATAGAGATAATACATGTTATTCTCTTAGTGTCCACTAGAGGCATCACTACTGTATTATAGAGATAATACATGTTATTCTCCTGGTGTCCACTAGAGGCATCACTACTGTATTATAGAGATAATACATGTTATTCTCCTGGTGTCCACTAGAGGCATCACTACTGTATTATAGAGATAATACATGTTATTCTCCTGGTGTCCACTAGAGGCATCACTACTGTATTATAGAGATAATACATGTTATTCTCTTAGTGTCCACTAGAGGCATCACTGCTGTATTATAGAGATAATACACGTTATTCTCTTAGTGTCCACTAGAGGCATCACTACTGTATTATAGAGATAATACATGTTATTCTCTTAGTGTCCACTAGAGGCATCACTACTGTATTATAGAGATAATACATGTTATTCTCTTAGTGTCCACTAGAGGCATCACTGCTGTATTATAGAGATAATACATGTTATTCTCTTAGTGTCCACTAGAGGCATCACTACTGTATTATAGAGATAATACATGTTATTCTCTTAGTGTCCACTAGAGGCATCACTACTGTATTATAGAGATAATACATGTTATTCTCTTAGTGTCCACTAGAGGCATCACTGCTGTATTATAGAGATAATACATGTTATTCTCCTGGTGTCCACTAGAGGCATCACTGCTGTATTATAGAGATAATACATGTTATTCTCTTAGTGTCCACTAGAGGCATCACTACTGTATTATAGAGATAATACATGTTATTCTCTTAGTGTCCACTAGAGGCATCACTGCTGTATTATAGAGATAATACATGTTATTCTCTTAGTGTCCACTAGAGGCATCACTACTGTATTATAGAGATAATACATGTTATACTCTTAGTGTCCACTAGAGGCATCACTACTGTATTATAGAGATAATACATGTTATTCTCTTAGTGTCCACTAGAGGCATCACTGCTGTATTATAGAGATAATACATGTTATTCTCTTAGTGTCCACTAGAGGCATCACTACTGTATTATAGAGATAATACATGTTATTCTCTTAGTGTCCACTAGAGGCATCACTGCTGTATTATAGAGATAATACATGTTATTCTCTTAGTGTCCACTAGAGGCATCACTACTGTATTATAGAGATAATACATGTTATTCTCTTAGTGTCCACTAGAGGCATCACTGCTGTATTATAGAGATAATACATGTTGTTCTCTTAGTGTCCACTAGAGGCATCACTGCTGTATTATAGAGATAATACATGTTATTCTCTTAGTGTCCACTAGAGGCATCACTACTGTATTATAGAGATAATACATGTTATTCTCTTAGTGTCCACTAGAGGCCTCACTACTGTATTATAGAGATAATACATGTTATTCTCCTGGTGTCCACTAGAGGCATCACTGCTGTATTATAGAGATAATACATGTTATTCTCTTAGTGTCCACTAGAGGCATCACTACTGTATTATAGAGATAATACATGTTATTCTCCTGGTGTCCACTAGAGGCATCACTACTGTATTATAGAGATAATACATGTTATTCTCTTAGTGTCCACTAGAGGCATCACTACTGTATTATAGAGATAATACATGTTATTCTCTTAGTGTCCACTAGAGGCATCACTACTGTATTATAGAGATAATACATGTTATTCTCTTAGTGTCCACTAGAGGCATCACTACTGTATTATAGAGATAATACATGTTATTCTCTTAGTGTCCACTAGAGGCATCACTGCTGTATTATAGAGATAATACATGTTATTCTCTTAGTGTCCACTAGAGGCATCACTGCTGTATTATAGAGATAATACATGTTATTCTCTTAGTGTCCACTAGAGGCATCACTACTGTATTATAGAGATAATACATGTTATTCTCTTAGTGTCCACTAGAGGCATCACTACTGTATTATAGAGATAATACATGTTATTCTCTTAGTGTCCACTAGAGGCATCACTGCTGTATTATAGAGATAATACATGTTATTCTCTTAGTGTCCACTAGAGGCATCACTGCTGTATTATAGAGATAATACATGTTATTCTCTTAGTGTCCACTAGAGACATCACTACTGTATTATAGAGATAATACATGTTATTCTCCTGGTGTCCACTAGAGGCATCACTACTGTATTATAGAGATAATACATGTTATTCTCTTAGTGTCCACTAGAGGCATCACTACTGTATTATAGAGATAATACACGTTATTCTCTTAGTGTCCACTAGAGGCATCACTACTGTATTATAGAGATAATACATGTTATTCTCTTAGTGTCCACTAGAGGCATCACTGCTGTATTATAGAGATAATACATGTTATTCTCTTAGTGTCCACTAGAGGCATCACTACTGTATTATAGAGATAATACATGTTATTCTCTTAGTGTCCACTAGAGGCATCACTGCTGTATTATAGAGATAATACATGTTGTTCTCTTAGTGTCCACTAGAGGCATCACTGCTGTATTATAGAGATAATACATGTTATTCTCTTAGTGTCCACTAGAGGCATCACTACTGTATTATAGAGATAATACATGTTATTCTCTTAGTGTCCACTAGAGGCCTCACTACTGTATTATAGAGATAATACATGTTATTCTCCTGGTGTCCACTAGAGGCATCACTGCTGTATTATAGAGATAATACATGTTATTCTCTTAGTGTCCACTAGAGGCATCACTACTGTATTATAGAGATAATACATGTTATTCTCTTAGTGTCCACTAGAGGCATCACTACTGTATTATAGAGATAATACATGTTATTCTCTTAGTGTCCACTAGAGGCATCACTACTGTATTATAGAGATAATACATGTTATTCTCTTAGTGTCCACTAGAGGCATCACTGCTGTATTATAGAGATAATACATGTTATTCTCCTGGTGTCCACTAGAGGCATCACTACTGTATTATAGAGATAATACATGTTATTCTCTTAGTGTCCACTAGAGGCATCACTACTGTATTATAGAGATAATACATGTTATTCTCTTAGTGTCCACTAGAGGCATCACTACTGTATTATAGAGATAATACATGTTATTCTCCTGGTGTCCACTAGAGGCATCACTACTGTATTATAGAGATAATACATGTTATTCTCTTAGTGTCCACTAGAGGCATCACTACTGTATTATAGAGATAATACATGTTATTCTCTTAGTGTCCACTAGAGGCATCACTACTGTATTATAGAGATAATACATGTTATTCTCTTAGTGTCCACTAGAGGCATCACTACTGTATTATAGAGATAATACATGTTATTCTCTTAGTGTCCACTAGAGGCATCACTGCTGTATTATAGAGATAATACATGTTATTCTCTTAGTGTCCACTAGAGGCATCACTACTGTATTATAGAGATAATACATGTTATTCTCTTAGTGTCCACTAGAGGCATCACTACTGTATTATAGAGATAATACACGTTATTCTCTTAGTGTCCACTAGAGGCATCACTACTGTATTATAGAGATAATACATGTTATTCTCTTAGTGTCCACTAACTGCATCACTGCTGTAATATTTAAAACTGCTATATTAAATATTATGGCAGATTTTGACACTTTTGTCCCCTCAGAATCACTTTTTTTAAGGGAGAATCGAGGGTTAAGTGTCCGACCTGCGGTGCAGAACGCGATGACCTCGCTCCACTGAGAGACGGCGTATTCTCCGTCCGGCTGTTTGGCGGCGGTCTGGACGGACACGATGTACTCTGTGCGAGGACTCAGGAACCAATGACCTCTCACCGTCATCGGCAGGGGAACCGCCTTCGCCACCAGCTTCGTCGGTACATCCTGAAAAAACAAAGACGCAGGAGGACAGTTTCCAGTTTTCAGTCGGTGCAATTAAAACCACCACAGAGGAAGAAGAGTTAGAATGAGACGGTTTTGGTTTTGTTTAACCTTCTGAACCCCAAAGACGTTCGAGGTGTTTTTGGCTCCTGTCACATTTTTCTCCCTGTGGTCTTTACTTTCTCTTGATTTAACGCAGGTTGAATTCCTTTAGTAATTTATTTTCCAAAAATTGGAAGACAATGGAATCTATATATTCAACATTCTTCCAAGTGTTCAAAAGTGTCACCAATGTTAAAAAAACATGCTAGAAATATTGAAAAATCCACGTGTTTCCAGCTTCTCCTCTCCCCTAAATGCGTGTTTTTGGGGTTAAAACCAAACCTCCCGGTCGATTTCTTCTGATCCGGACGTTTTGTCGGACCAACCTTGTGCTTGAACTTGTTGGAGCTCTTGTTCTCCGTCTTGTTGAGGTCGATGAAGTAGTGAGTGATCCTCTCGCTGCCTCTGCTGTCCATGTCCCAGCTGATCTTGAAGGAATCACAGGTGACGTTACTGATGTGGATCTGCTGAGGAACCGGCAGGTCGATGCTGCCGTCTGCAGACTCGGTGGCTGGAAGAGAGTCAGTGCCTCACTTTAAGGTGGAGATCTTTACTTTACTAATTACTTTATAAAACCTATAAAAATACATAAATTATTAGTGGATTAAGATGCAGGAAATGGAAACAATCAAATAAACATAGTACTTCAGTAAAATACCTGAGTATATGCTGGGCTATTGGTTTTAAACGCTGACATAAACTCAGGTTCATCTTCTTGTAAAGAATAAACTGTTTTACAATAACTGATGTTATGAAGTGACTTCGGCATTTTGACCAGTGAACAGGAAGTGACCATATTTGGACTGAGGAGGAGTGACGTAGAGACGCCGTATACGTCTCTGGTAGAGACCTGTCAATCACTGTGTAGCCCCGCCCCTAAAGCATCCCCTGCTTTATGGTCTGTGTGACTCTAAATGGAACATAATGTACTAAATGAACATCATGCTGTATTGAAGAAGACTTGAAACTAGAGATTGAGACCATAAACTCATGTTTACAATGTTTACTGAGGTAATAAATCAAGAGAGAAGTAGAGTCATTTTCTCATAGACTTCTATAGAACCAGAGGAGTCGCCCCCTGGTGGACACTAGAGAGAATGCAGGTTGTATAGAAGTCTATGAGAGATTGACTCTAAATAAAGACGTCTAAGGAGCATCTGCCTCTGTTTCAATCCCACAGGTTTTAAAGACCTCAGTGTTTTTAACAAGATGTCAACCGTGTTTCCTTTTTATTTGTGAATTCTGGAAGTTTGTGTTTGAGAAAAAAACCCTCAGGATCATTTCAACATGTTTTCATGATGAAAGTTTTACAGGAATCAAATAAATAATAAATAAATGTTTCCCCAAATAAAGTATCTTTAATTTTTTAAGAATTAATCTTAAACTAGTTTTTACTTGAATGAGTTTCTAGAAGTTATGTATTTCTGCTTTACAAACAGAACATCAGATATCCAGAGCTGAGTTTAAATAAGTGTTAATAATAATTCATTCATGACGATGTTACTCCACCTTCTAATAGTCGTGTTTCCTACTTTCCCTGTTGTTTTAAAGGAAGATAAATGTTCATGTTCACGTCAAGAGACAGAAGAGTTCAGTGTGGATGCAGAAGCTCATTGGTCCAGGTAGAAAGGGTCCGCAGGTAAACAGGTTCCAGGTAACACAAGAGAGCAAAGACACGGAGCAACAAACAATTCGGCTAACGAGGAGCAGGTGAGCAGGAGAACAAGAGAACAAGAGAACAAGAGAACAAGAGAACAGGAGAACAGGTGAGCAGGAGAGCAGGTGAGCAGGTGAACAGGTGAGCAGGTGAACAGGTGAGCAGGTGAACAGGTGAGCAGGTGAACAAGAGAACAGGAGAACAGGTGAGCAGGAGAGCAGGTGAGCAGGTGAACAGGTGAGCAGGAGAACAGGAGAACAAGAGAACAGGAGAACAGGTGAGCAGGAGAGCAGGTGAGCAGGTGAACAGGTGAGCAGGTGAACAGGTGAGCAGGAGAACAGGAGAACAAGAGAACAGGAGAACAGGTGAGCAGGAGAGCAGGTGAGCAGGTGAACAGGTGAGCAGGTGAACAGGAGAACAGGAGAACAAGAGAACAGGAGAACAGGTGAGCAGGAGAGCAGGTGAGCAGGTGAACAGGTGAGCAGGTGAACAGGTGAGCAGGAGAACAGGAGAACAAGAGAACAGGAGAACAGGTGAGCAGGAGAGCAGGTGAGCAGGTGAACAGGTGAACAGGTGAGCAGGTGAACAGGAGAACAGGTGAACAGGAGAACAGGTGAGCAGGTGGGAGGGGCTGCTGCAGGGAGGCAGGTGACTGGATGAGAGGCAGGTTACTGGGAGGACCTCTGGTGGACAGGTAGAGAGTTACAGACATTTACGTTTTTTAGTAAATTTATCTGATGCTGATATTAATTTAATATTTATATTCATATATTAGTTTCATCTTCCTTTAAGAACACGTGTCAGAATTTCTCTAATTTCCGTTCTTCATCTGAGCCCAAAACTCTTATGATCATAAACAGGATGTTCTTTGTAATAGTACAAGAAGTATTCAGGTCCTCTACTGTAATAAAGTACTAACTCCACTACAAAGAACAGTCCATTCAGAACCCGACTGAGGTAGAAGTATCTAAATGTATTTAAAGTAAAAGTATTGAATGATCGGTAAAATGTTTCCTTTTCTATCTGATGTTTCTGGAGTAATATTCCTGCAGCATTAATGTTTTATTGTAACTCCTTCATATCCTGTTTACTTTAATGCTTCATATTCTATAAGCTCGTCATGTGGGAGGCTCTGTTCTGTGAGAACCTCGGATCTCTACAAAGAACAAACAGCATCAACACATCTGGACAGTGAAGTAAAGTCCATGATGTAATCAGATGATGTCACTGTGTGTTATTAGTGAGGGATTAACTCTTCATTGACTCCGACCTCATAGAGCCCACAATCACAGCTGGTAATGAAATCTTCACTAAATGCATTCTGGGTCAGGGACACAAAGTGTCCGTCTTTTTGTGTCGCTCTAATAATGCCTCTAGGAGGCTGTTGATGAGGACAGTTCAAACT
>JAVDOI010000145.1:300074-375074 GCA_032191485.1 Leptoclinus maculatus
GTGAGTGGTTGAGTGAGAGACTGAGGGCTCGAGATGGTGGGAATAGGAACAGGACAACACTTTGCTGCAACATATCACGTTACCATGAAAACGACAAAAAATGTGATGTATAATTGTATTTATTTTATACGTTGTACTCCCTGATTTGAACTCTTCAGGCTCTTTCCTCACAAGATGAGAAGTAACTTCATATCATCTATTTACTCGTTTTTGTCAAAACAGCTTCAATGACGAAATCAAATATTTGATGAATAAATGAATAAATATCTTCTGATTTCATGTTTATTTGTTGTTCCATCTTTAACCCTTAATGTCTGAGTACATGTAATACTCCAGGCTGAACACACTGATCCGTCCTCTGTTTACGTCTCCATGCGTCCACTGGTAACCCGTGTTTAACGTCACATTGCAATGATTTGTGGGTAATTCCCTGAGGCTAAATCAGCATACCATGCTGACTTACGGAAAGGTTTCATAAAGGGCTCAAAATGTCTGCGAGAGACTCAAACACTTGACGATTTGACAGCGGGACAGAACTAAACCCTCACGGACTTCGCGGGAGCGCGCCTCAAAGTCCGTGAGTCCGTGAGGGGGGACATTGGGATTTGGCCCGTGTCTAGTTAACATTGGTGCAAATAGTCTCATTAAAGTGAGTTGAATCATCTTTTAGCAGTGAACCAATGAATGTACAAGTAGCTACACATGCTGACTTGGTGTCCCATTGCGTTTCATGCTTAGTGCTGAAAGGCCGACTGCTTCTGTGACAGTAGCAGTAACGTCAGTGTTACTGATTCTTATTGAGACTCGATGCAAACAGGAAGACGTTTAATAAAGTTCCACAGAGCGGCCTCCTCGTAGTGATAAGATCAATATTAGAGCTCATTTAATACATCAGATAACTGATGACGACATCAACAGGAAAGTGAACACTTCGTTAGCAGAGGAGGAGAAGAGTCCGACAGACGAGAAGAGACAGACGGTCTACCTGGACATGGATCACCTGCTGATGCTGATCCTGATGCTGATGCTGATGCTGATCCTGATGCCGATGCTGATGCCGATCCTGATGCTGAGGAGCTCAGGATTCTGTTTGAATGAGGAATGTGTGGAAGGTTCAAAACCTCAGAGTACAAATACTGAATTACAGTATTTATGCGTTTCTGCATTTTCCTGGTTAACTGACTCGAGAGAGACTAGTAGTAGAACAGTATTGTACCAAAACAAACATGGACGCCAACCGTCACATGTTCATGTACCAAAACGATGTTAAACTCTATCTTGGCTCCACTGTACGGATACAAGTCCTTCCTAGTGGGGATATCAGACGCGAGTAATTCCTGTAATCCTAGACTCAGAGTTACAAGGTTGTTTTTTTTATTAATCCCAGTTCAGACACTAGCTTTTACTTCACATCCAGTTTGATTTGTAACTATTGTCTATATTCCTTATTTTGAATAACGACAGTTGTAGACTCAACATGTGACTAACATGATCACATGATCACAGATGTTAATGTGTGTTGGTGCATTATGAAGTGGTGCGATGCAGCTGTTTGGAGCCAAAGACGAGACAATAAAGTAGATATTATGTCAGCTTACATCTTTATTATGTCCGGCTTAAAATCACATACAAAAAGCACAAAGAGATATATATATATATATATATATAAATTAAGTTGTGGTCCCACCACATTTCACAACAGTCAGACAAAAATAAAATGTACAGAGTTGAGACTTAAGTGCAGAGTTAATGTTCTCATTTTCTTTGACTTCCCTTTTTGAAACTTTTCGGAGATTAAATAGTTTTTCACCATTATGTTTATTACTGCAGCGGTGAGCCACACACAGGGGCCAATAGTTCCTCTGTTCATTTGGCTGTGAAGTCATCTCCTAAAGTGATGACAATAAAAAGTCTTCTCCTCTTTTTACTATAAAATTATCTTCGTGTTGATGTTCCTCTCAGGTGGAAACACAAAGAGGACATTTTATTTTGAAGAGTTCCCATGACGCACCTCTTCACCAGCAGAACGGACCAGAGGAACAACTCCATCGAGCAGACAGACATGGACACGTGGACATGTGAGTAATGAAGACACTTTATACTCACATCGTTTTTACTGCACCGCAGTCTCCGATAAGAACGGACTGAAAGATGAAACACCGATATATAAAAATATCAACTATTGACAGAAGTATACTTCACGTGTTCTGTTTCCTGAGTCTGGAGGGAAGTTGGCGTCTCAGTGTGAAGAGACTCGACCGTCTCTTAAATAATGGGACTGAATGTCTTCGGGGTCCTCGGGTGTCCCGTGCACTCTGAAGCGGTACATGCAGGTGTACTCCTGGTGGCCCCAGTTGGACAACACCTGAACCTCAATGATCTGGAAGGCCGCGTCATTCTCCTCCTTAAAAAGACAAAACATAACCATGAAAGTAGTTGTTATCGAGTCCCTCATCGAGTCCTGAAGCCTACACACGTTTCCAGAGTCTGAACACGTTGAAATAATAAAAAGCAGTGTTAAGATAAAGTGTGGTGTCATCAGCGTATCGGCACACTTGACTGCCGTTTACCGATACAAAGACTTTTAAATGTGACGTCTGTGGGGATGAAAGATACTCGACAGGGTTTGTTCAGCGCTCACAGGTAAAAGATACAAAAACATAACAAGTTAAAACATAGTACACAGTAATGAGGAGGAGGGTCAAAGACTAGAGAGCAGGAAGAGGATGATCCTCAGCACATCAACTACGTCATCACATTCTGTCTCCATGATTTTAGGTTTAATAAAGGCTCTAAGTCTTCTTATATTGTATTCCTAAAATGTAACTTCTTTTGTGTTTGGGACTCTTTCTTCTCTACTTGCACATTAAACATATTTAATAAACGTGGTTTAAAGGACGGTGACTTACGGTGAGCCGGTAGCTCTGCAGAGCCTCTCCGTCCTGGTCAAAGGTGAAGGAGCCCAACAGCTTCCCTCTGACCTCAGCTTCATCCTCCAGACCCTGAACACAACACACAGGAACTTCATCACAGGTCAGTGAAGTAGCCGGCATCTCTCCGTCTCTGGTCTCTGGTCTTTGTCTCTCAGTCTCTGTGTCTCTCAGTCTCTGAGTCCCCCCCCCCCCCCCCCCGTCTCTCCCCCCGTCTCTCCGTCTCCCCCTCCGTCTCTGTCCCCCCCCCCCCCCGTCTCTCCGTCTCCCCCCCCGTCTCTCCGTCTCCCCCCCCGTCTCTCCGTCTCCCCCCCCGTCTCTCCGTCTCCCCCCCGTCTCTCCGTCTGTCTCACGTAGACGGTGAAGTCTCTCGGGGCACTGTTCAGAGTCCCGCTGGGTGCCAGTGTTTTGGGGATGTGCTCCACGGTGAAGGCGGTGGGGAGGATCCTCATGGAGAGCCGGATCACCAGGACGCCTGTGGAGCCTCTGAAGGCCCAGCAGTTTCCTGGCTGGACGTCCGGCTGCAGGTCAGAGACGCACAGGTAACATTAGAAAAGTCAACATGAATGACAGACGACCAACAGCTGGTGTGTGTTTGGCGTGTCGGGTGTGAGACGGGTGAGCTACCTGGATCACGACTCGAGGAGACTGAGAGAAATACCAGAGAGGAAGTCCGAACAGGCTGAGCAGCGCCGCCTTCGTCTCGTAGGTCTCTGAGCAGCGAGTGCTCAGGATGCTGCCTCCTGCAGGACGACAGCGCGCACACACACACACACACACACACACACACACACACACACACACCTGTCAGGTACCGGTCACATGTCCGTCTGTGTCAGGTACCGGTCACGGTGTGGGCTTGGAGCCACAGGTCACCTGACCGATCACCTGACTGCTGTCGGTACGTTTGGTTTCTGACCTCCAGACTCCAGAGCGAAGTCTGCCAGGCCGGTCCGGTCCTGAGAAAACAGGCGCAGAGCGTTCTTCACCATCTCCTGGACGTCCTGCAAGACACGAGCCGTTAGTCAACTCAGCGATGTGGAGGAGACCTCGATAACTCGAGGACTCGTTGGCTCTCACCTCCTGGGTCACGGTGGTCCCGGTGGTCCCGGTGGCGTCCACGACGGCCCCCGGGACCGTCTCCTCACCGCGGTGCTGCTCCAGCTGCAGGCTGACGTTCTGCAGGATGCTGTGCTCCAGAGACAGCAGCGCCTCCTGCAGGTCGGCCCCGCTGACGTGATGCTGAGACAGCCACCAGAGGAGCGACTCCTCCGGGAGGCCGGGGGCCCCGTCCCCCCCCACCGTCAGCTGGTTACCATAGACCAGAACCCGAACCTCCTCGCGGACCTGAGCCGAAATCTGACAGAAAACCAACGAACGGCAACGGGACACAGAAATAGACAAACGTATCAAAGAATAGTTTATTCTAAGGAAACCTTTTCACTATCGTTGTGTTTATAGTGAGTTTAGAACCCTTAAATCACTTCCAATGATCCACGTCTCATCTCTCACCGTCTGTTGGATTGTGTCCAGTCGTCTGCAGCCGTCCTGACAGACGGACAGACCCTCAACATCACGCCTCACCTCCTCCAAAGCCTCCTCCAACCGAGCAACCTCTGCCAGCAATGCATCATGGGACTGATGGTCCACAGCACCACTACAGGAAGTAACAACGCAGACAGTTCAACATCCGAGAGGCTCAAAGAGGTCCACCTGTTCCTCTTCATCATCATCATCACATAAAACAGACTACAGCTGTACAGTGAAGAAGAGGATGAAGGTTACCCGACAGCAGCTACAAGTGTTGATGATGAAGGAGAGACTGTCGTAGCAGCTTCTCGTCTCCACTGCACCTCCTGGAAATAAATAAATAAAAACCTGTCCTGAAAGCAAACACCAGAGCTTCTGTACCAATCGAATGAGATTAAAAGTAGTTTAAAAGAGACGACGCGGAGTTTAAACGAGTTTAAAGAGATACAGTGTAGTTTAAAGAGATACAGTGTAGTTTAAAGAGATAAAGTGTAGTTTACACAGAGTTTAAAGAGATAAAGTGTAGTTTACACAGAGTTTAAAGAGATACAGTGTAGTTTACACAGAGTTTAAAGAGATAAAGTGTAGTTTACACAGAGTTTAAAGAGATACAGTGTAGTTTACAGAGTTTAAAGAGATACAGTGTAGTTTACACAGAGTTTAAAGAGATAAAGTGTAGTTTACACAGAGTTTAAAGAGATACAGTGTAGTTTACAGAGTTTAAAGAGATACAGTGTAGTTTACACAGAGTTTAAAGAGATACAGTGTAGTTTACAGAGTTTAAAGAGATACAGTGTAGTTTACACAGAGTTTAAAGAGATAAAGTGTAGTTTACACAGAGTTTAAAGAGATACAGTGTAGTTTACACAGAGTTTAAAGAGATAAAGTGTAGTTTACAGAGTTTAAAGAGATAAAGTGTAGTTTACAGAGTTTAAAGAGATAAAGTGTAGTTTACACAGAGTTTAAAGAGATAAAGTGTAGTTTACAGAGTTTAAAGAGATAAAGTGTAGTTTACACAGAGTTTAAAGAGATACAGTGTAGTTTACAGAGTTTAAAGAGATACAGTGTAGTTTACAGAGTTTAAAGAGATAAAGTGTAGTTTAAAGAGATAAAGTGTAGTTTACACAGAGTTTAAAGAGATAAAGTGTAGTTTACAGAGTTTAAAGAGATAAAGTGTAGTTTACACAGAGTTTAAAGAGATACAGTGTAGTTTACAGAGTTTAAAGAGATAAAGTGTAGTTTAAAGAGATAAAGTGTAGTTTACACAGAGTTTAAAGAGATAAAGTGTAGTTTACAGAGTTTAAAGAGATAAAGTGTAGTTTACACAGAGTTTAAAGAGATAAAGTGTAGTTTAAAGAGATAAAGTGTAGTTTACACAGAGTTTAAAGAGATAAAGTGTAGTTTACAGAGTTTAAAGAGATACAGTGTAGTTTACACAGAGTTTAAAGAGATACAGTGTAGTTTAAAGAGATACTGTGTAGTTTACAGAGTTTAAAGAGATAAAGTGTAGTTTACACAGAGTTTAAAGAGATAAAGTGTAGTTTACAGAGTTTAAAGAGATACAGTGTAGTTTACACAGAGTTTAAAGAGATAAAGTGTAGTTTACACAGAGTTTAAAGAGATAAAGTGTAGTTTACACAGAGTTTAAAGAGATAAAGTGTAGTTTACACAGAGTTTAAAGAGATAAAGTGTAGTTTACACAGAGTTTAAAGAGATAAAGTGTAGTTTACACAGAGTTTAAAGAGATAAAGTGTAGTTTACACAGAGTTTAAAGAGATACAGTGTAGTTTACAGAGTTTAAAGAGATACAGTGTAGTTTACACAGAGTTTAAAGAGATACAGTGTAGTTTACACAGAGTTTAAAGAGATACAGTGTAGTTTACACAGAGTTTAAAGAGATACAGTGTAGTTTACAGAGTTTAAAGAGATAAAGTGTAGTTTAAATACGACTGAACCTCTGTTCTGGTTGCCAGTGTTTGCAGCTGCAGCTCCAGAAGATCCAGACGAGACGTTTCACTTTGCTGCTGAAATGAATCCTGCTGCAGAGACACATGAAGGAAACATTATTATTATAATTATATAAGTGTTAGATTATTATGTGACAGACCAATGAAGTACTTTATACTGTACTACAGCTCTACTTTGTGTGTTACTAGTACTTCTACTGCAGTAAAGGACCCGACTACTTCCTCCACCGAGTCCAGTACCTTCTCTGTCTGCCGTCTGTCCTCGTCCAGTCCTCTGCTGAGCTGGTCCAGCTTCTGGTCCAGCTTCTGGTCCAGCAGGTCCGTCATCCAGGGCTGCTCCTCCTCTCCGTGTCTCTGATCCGAGACCAGCTGCTGGAGGTCAGCGTACAGCTGCAGCAGCTCCCGGTGTCTCCGGTCCGCCCGCTGCCCTCCGGCCTCCACGTGACCCCAGAGCACCGCCAGACTCTCCTCCAGACGGACGAGCCGGACCGACCCGTCCTGTGAGGAAGCAGCAGGATCACTTTGTAAAAGGCTTTCCCGAGAGAAGGTAAACGAGACTAAAGGACCACAAATGTTTCTGTGAGTGAAAACAATCTGCACGAGAAAAAATGATCCTCAAAACATTTGACACGTTACATCATAAACAAAAGAGAAAACTAAATTATACAACGCCTCCTCTTCAAACACCTGATGGAGGAAACACTCAACCAAAGAGCCACAGAGGAGACATAAGAATAAAGATCAGTTATGATCTCGGTGTTTCTGCAGTGAAGACATCAGGACACGAGGTGTAAAAACACAAACTCACCTTTAGAGACAATATATTAAAGAGATGAGATTTAATGCACCACAAGTGATTCAACTGGGAATTATTTTAACTAATCCGTTGATTCAAAGCTGCTTTTATTGTGAAATATTCCTCATGAAGAATAAATAAAGATTCCTCTTTGAGTTTCTCTTAATGAACAACTTGAGACCATTTGTGTACAAATACACATTTAAATATTAGGGTACACGTACCTCCTCCCCTGCAGCTGGAGGCTGCACCTCCCTCCTCTCCTCCACGGCGCCCTCTGCTGGTCGGCTCTGGGAGGACAGACCGGAGACCAGCGTCCCCCGTTCTGTGACGTCCACGGACCGGAGAGCAGCCGGACCGAACCAGCACAGACCTGAAGGAACCGCTGGAGGTTAGACTGTACGGCAGAGCCGGGGCTGCTGGGTAATATTCAGATTAGATTACGGGCCGATGAAGGAAGTCAGACTGGATCATCTCCCTTCAGCTCACTTTTATTATTTGTATCTATAAAGTCTCCAACACAGCGCTGTGGAGCTAAGAGGGTAACCTTCAAACATATACACATACTGAAGAAGAGGAGCAGAGGAAGGAGAACCAGGAGGAGTCGGAGAGGAAACCTGCAGACACACAAACAATAAGACAGAGCTGAACTCATTTAAACACTTTAAATCAAACGTGTTGAAATAAAACACATTTATAACTAAACATCACGTCAGGAAGTCTGAGGGTTCAGGTTTAAGTCCTCAGGGGGACCCTGGGTCTGGATCACAATCAATTAATACAAATGTACCCAGTCAGGAGGAAGCTGGAGGTCATGTGACACCGTCTGTTGAGCCTCTTGTACACGTCAGCTGCTGGATCACACACACACACACACACACACACACACACACTACAGTTCATTCATGTTCACAGAATAATAGAAACTCAAAGACATGAGAACTAAACGAGACGGAGCGCCGACACCAAACATGCTGCAGAGAGGAGGAGGAGGAGAGGATAGAGGAGGAGGAGGAGGAGGAGGAGGAGGAGGAGGAGGAGGAGGAATAAATCCATGGATGAACAAAGACACTCGATGCTCCGAGAAGCTGAAAACATTTTGTTGGTCAGGAGACAAAGTGATGAAGCTGCAGTTTGAGTCAGCTGACAGACAGGAAGCTGAGGAACAATGAGAAACACATTAATAAAGAGAAGAAGAAGAAGAGGAGACCGGAGGACCTGAAGATCACAACTTGTTGCTGCTGAGGCAACGAGTTTGAGCCAAATAACGATGGAACCCTGAGCAGTGAATACACGTCACTGTACATTAGATGTTCTATTGTACTAGAACATCTAATGTACAGTGAATACACGTCACTGTACATTAGATGTTCTATTGTACTAGAACATCTAATGTACAGTGAATACACGTCACTGTACATTAGATGTTCTATTGTACTAGAACATCTAATGTACAGTGACGTGTATTCACTGTACAATAGATGTTCTATTGGACTAGAACATCTAATGTACAGTGAATACACGTCACTGTACATTAGATGTTCTATTGGACTAGAACATCTAATGTACAGTGAATACACGTCACTGTACATTAGATGTTCTATTGGACTAGAACATCTAATGTACAGTGAATACACGTCACTGTACATTAGATGTTCTATTGGACTAGAACATCTAATGTACAGTGAATACACGTCACTGTACATTAGATGTTCTATTGGACTAGAACATCTAATGTACAGTGAATACACGTCACTGTACATTAGATGTTCTATTGTACTAGAACATCTAATGTACAGTGAATACACGTCACTGTACATTAGATGTTCTATTGGACTAGAACACTACTGACGATACCTCTCTACATGCTACTGATCATTAATCTCACACGTCGCTCTTGTTTAGTTACTTTATTAGTGTTTATCTGAACGATCTCAGGTTGAACATCTGCTTCAGAGTGAAACTCCTAGAAAACCTGTCGAACCTGTGAAAACAGCAGCGCTCCACATCAGCCCCAACAAACAGGAAGTCACAGAGGACCACGAAGAAGACCACGAAGAAGACCACGAAGAAGACCACGAAGAGGACCACGAAGAAGACCACGAAGAGGACCACGAAGAAGACCACGAAGAAGACCACGAAGAAGACCACGAAGAAGACCACGAAGAAGACCACGAAGAAGAGGAGCGTTGTTTGTCCTGACAGTCGTCACCTGTTGGTGTCAGTAGTGAGTTTAATGGAGACTCTCAGATCAATGTCAGAGAGACAAGACGACAGGAGACAAGGCGACAGGAGACAAGGAGACAAGGAGACAAGGAGACAAGAAGACAAAAGGACAAGACGAAAGGAGACAAGGTGTTCCATCTAACACCTTAGATGAACAGGTGATGAACAGGTGATGAACAGGTGATGAACAGGTGATGAACAGGTGATGAACAGGTGATGAACAGGTGATCTCTCATAACTCACACAGAGATCCGTTGGGATGGAGCTCCTTCTGGGTCGTGGTGGACTCCTTCAGATCCATGACTCCACAGAGACCTGATCGAGCTGCAGAGAGGAAACAACAGACCGGACTCAGCAGCAGACTCGACACCTCACCTCGTCCTCTGAGCCCCGGGGGGGGGGGGAGGAGACACACATTTGCATTTTGCCATGGCAACAACCAAAGTGAGGGGGGTTGGGAGGGAAACCTGAAGACAGGTGAGCAGGTGAGACAGGAAGGGAACCAGATCTGTGTCTGATTCAAAGCATCATGGGAACCTGAAGATAAAGGTTCTCACTGTAGATGGTTTGTTCTAGAGGACATCGTAGGAGTCCTCTGGGAGGGTCTAGGGGTCTCCGGGGGGGGGGGGGTCTGTTGGACACTGTAAAGGTCTTGAAGTCGGTCATGGTTCAGGAGGAACTGATATCTCGTACTGGACCGGTACTGTTGCATCATTTAAAAGCTTTACACTATTTGTACCAAGTTGCTGCTGATTGATTTATTTTAACAATAAGTAACTTAGTCGGACGGTCTAGTACTCATTGGGGAGGTTCTAAGGGTCCTGTAGGTAGTTCTAGTGTTCCTTTAGTTCTAGTGTATCCTTTAGGACTAGTGTTACTTTAGGACAGTCTACTGGTCATTGGGGGGTTCTAAGGGTCCTGTAGGTAGTTCTAGTGTTCCTTTAGTTCTAGTGTATCCTTTAGGACAGTCTACTGGTCATTGGGGAGGTTCTAAGGGTCCTGTAGGTAGTTCTAGTGTATCCTTTAGGACTAGTGTTACTTTAGGACAGTCTACTGGTCATTGGGGGGTTCTAAGGGTCCTGTAGGTAGTTCTAGTGTTCCTTTAGTTCTAGTGTATCCTTTAGGACTAGTTACTTTAGGACAGTCTACTGGTCATTGGGGGGTTCTAAAGGTCCTGTAGGTAGTTCTAGTGTTCCTAAAGGAGGCTCTTTGGGTCCTCCAGAAGGTTCAAGTGGTCACTGAGGAAGTTCTAGAGGTCCTCTGGATGGTTCTAGTGGAAATGTTTATAAGTTTTAAGAAGAAGTGAACAGGAAGTGAGTGATGAGGAGAGGGTGTCGTTAATAAAAAGTCCAGGTGAAGTTCTTGTAAAAGCGTGATCTTCCCCAACAGAACCAGGTTTTGACACCAGTGTCAGGTAGAGAACCAGAGTGGACACCTTGTAGAACCACAGACTCCTACAGTCAGTACCTCCATGTCTGTTATCAGTCTGTGAGAACAGGTCCTGACACACCTGCCAGGTGTGTGTCAGGACACTCACACAGCCGGCTGCAGCTCTCCTGACACACAGCAGAGAGGAGAGGAACCACAGCTGCAGAACATCTGGAAGAGAGTCAAACTCTAATGAAGATCCAGAGGACTCACTGGGACAGACAGGAAGTGATGCATGTGGGCGGAGCCACAGAGAGCAGGAAGTTCTTAGTCCACATGAGGAAAACAAAACCTGGGCAGGTTTCTGACATTAAATCACAGTCCACACTAAATGTTTCCTGTTGGCTCAGAGTGCTTCCTGTCACACGATGAGAGCTGAGCAGCAGCACACCTGAACAAGAAGGTTCATTAAAGACAAACAGCTGATCTGAGTCCAGATGTTTCCTGTAATAATGTAGAGAAGAAGTTCCTGTGAGAACCAGACAGACCGCAGTGAACCACAAGGAACACCAGGGGGAGCTGCTGCTGCACCACAGAACCCCTCAGCCGTCCCCCCTCAGCCGTCCCCCCTCAGCCGTCCCCCCTCAGCCGTCCCCCCTCAGCCGTCCCCCCTCAGCCGTCCCCCCTCAGCCGTCCCCCCTCAGCCGTCCCCCCTCACCCGTCCCCCCTCACCCGTCCCCCCTCACCTGTCTTGCTCCTGCGGCTCCGGTCTCTGCAGTAGATGGTGGAGGGCTCTGGCTCTGAGGAGGAGGTGTACTTGGAGGAGCGGGTTGTGGAGACGGACTGATGCTCACAGTCTTTACAGGGAACCATGCTGAGAGTCTGGACCAGGTGTTTAGGACAGCGACCGTCTGGGTCCAGAGAGCTCTGGTCCGCTACGATGGTGCTCTCTGGACCAGAGACAACCAACCAATTAACAGACAGGAAATGCATTGAACCACCAATTAACCTTTGAAATAAGGTTTCTAATTATTTAATACTCATTAAGAAGATTAATTGACCTTTGGGATCGATGTCCTGGTCCAAACCTGAAACAGGAAGAGGAAACGGACACATCACACACCCTCCAAAATAAGAGCCCTCCTCACTGAGGCCTGGCTGTATGAGAGGAGGAGTAAAAGAGGAGGCGTCGTACCCCAGAAGGTGTCCACCAGCGTGGACTCCTGCACCGAAGACTCGTCCAGCAGAGACGACAGCAAGGAGGCGTCGGAGGCAACGCTGTGGAGGCTGCTGCTGAGGAGAGACGCCGCTCTACGGGGAGAAGTGAGGAGGAGAGACTCTGAGCAGGAGGCGGAGAGATGCTGAGAGCGACGGCACTTCAACGACCTGAGGAGGGAGGAGAGATGAGGAGGAGTCAGATGAAGGGAGGAAGGAGGAGGAGAGATGCCGAGCAAGAGGAGAAGAGAGACGAGGAAGAGTCAGATAAAGGGAGGGAGGAGGAGAGACTCAGAGCAGGAGGAGAAGAGAGACGAGGAGGAGTCAGATGAAGGGAGGAAGGAGGAGGAGAGATGCCGAGCAGGAGGAGAAGAGAGACGAGGAAGAGTCAGATAAAGGGAGGGAGGAGGAGAGACTCAGAGCAGGAGGAGAAGAGAGACGAGGAGGAGTCAGATGAAGGGAGGAGGAGGAGTCAGGTGAAGGGAGGAGGAGGAGTCAGATGAAGGGAGGGAGGAGAGACTCCGAGCAGGAGGAGAAGAGAGACGAGGAGGAGGAGTCAGATAAAGGGAGGAGGAGGAGTCAGGTGAAGGGAGGAGGAGGAGTCAGATGAAGGGAGGGAGGAGAGACTCCGAGCAGGAGGAGAAGAGAGACGAGGAGGAGGAGTCAGATAAAGGGAGCAGGAGGAGTCAGAAGAAGAGAGTCGAGGAGGAGTCAGAAGAAGAGAGTCGAGGAGGAGTCAGAAGAAGAGAGTCGAGGAGGAGTCAGAAGAAGAGAGTCGAGGAGGAGTCAGAAGAAGAGAGTCGAGGAGGAGTCAGAAGAAGAGAGTCGAGGAGGAGTCAGATGCAGGGAAAGAGAAAAACAAGAGGAGAGATGAGGAGAAGGTCGAGGAGGAGAAAGGTAGAAGGAGGGAGAGAGAGAGAGATAGAGAGAAAGAGAGAAAAGGGGGACGGAGGCAGATGAAGGGAGGAAGGAGAAGAGACGAGGATGGAAGTGAGGAAGAGGAGAGAGAAAGGGAAAGAGAAATGGGAGAAGAGACAAGGAGAAGAAGGCAGATGGAGGGAGAAGAGAGACGAGGAGAAACAGAAGAGAGACGAGGAGGAGGAAGAAGGAGGAGAGGACGGAAGAGGAGGAGAAGCAGGAGAGATGAAAAGCTCTGAACTCACCTGTTGCTCCTCCAGCTGGCTCCTCCCACACTGAAGGAGGCGCTGCTGTGAGGAAGACTCCGGTCCAACAGACCTTCATCCAGCCGAAGGCTTCGTCTGGACATGATGAGGAGGTCCTGGTGCTCCTTCTGAGAAGAAGAGGAGGAACCACAGGAATAAAGAGACACATTGTTACATGTTGATTTATTGGAGGTCTTTTCTTTCAGTATAAACACTTATTTTATCAATTAAATTATTTTGATTGATTTTCTGCTCATACATTCACAAATGAACCTGCACATGGATATTATTATTAGATGCATCATTTAAATCTCCAGGTGATCTACTAATGACCAACGTTTACATGTTTCACGTCACAGAAGCTCAACAGGAAGTGAGCAGGACGTTAAAACCCTTTCAAAATAAGACTGGTTCAGAATAAAAGGTGAATGACTCGTTTGATATATTGATGAGTCAGCAGAGGTGAGATTACAACACACTGCTGGACTAAAGTAATCCTGGAACCTCATCGGACTGTGACACACACACACACACACTCTACCTGCAGTAAAAATAATAACACTGAAAATACTACACAAGTAAATACAAATTAGATTTGTTCACTTTTATTAAGTTTCTGAGAACATGTTTTACTGGTTTATCCAAAAAAAAAAAAAAAAATATATATATATATATATATATATATATATATATATATATATATATATATATATATATATATATATATATATATATATATATATATATATACACACATTATAATGTGTTGAATGTTAACGCATTCTGCTGATGTCAGACAAATAAAGTGCAGTAAAAGTACTTTATTTTCCTTTTAAGAAGTAGAATAGAAGTTAAAATAGAAATACTTCAGTACAAGTACCTTGATATTGTACTTTAGTAAACTTGTGTACTAATATCTTCCGTTTTTACCCTCCTCGTGAGGATGTTTGATTATTTATAATTGATTAGTTATGACCGGATGTGTTAAATAAACAAATAAAATACATAAATCTCACCCACGTGCGTGTTCAGTCATTTAACTACAGTTTAAAAAGGTCCCGTCACCTCCAGCCAATCAGCACGGAGCTCGGAAAGATGACGTCTCAGTGGACCAACCACACTCCGCGATGGGCGGGGCCCCGCGAAAAACGAATGGTGGACCTGCTAACGTAGCTTTAGCTCTCGAGATATAAATAACTTACCTTCAGCAGAGCTTCCAAACAAGATGGCGACTTTTTCACAGCTAGATGCTACTGGCTATGCAGGAAACGCTACTATTTAAGATAGAAACGACAGCTTCCGGTCCGTTTTTACCGTTAAAAAACGCCGGTTAGCAGCGACGTAGCGACACAAACGTAGACACGTTGCTCTGAGCGGTTCTTCTAGAAGAGAAACATCTTCTAAAAGTCAACTGACACAGTAACAACGAGCCTAACGGAGTGTTTGTAGCAGCAGGTGTCTCCGTGATTTAATTACAGCTTTTATAGACGGCGGGATTCAGCGCCCCCGTGTGGCGGGAGGAGTAAACGACATCTGTCAAAGATGATAGGTACAGAGTGAGATAGTTCACCACCCTTTATCATTCATTCTGGTTGTTGTTTTGTAGTTTGAGACTTTTTTAAACAATGTATTTATCGTGAAACAGAAATACAAATATAACAATAAACAGTTGACGAAACATTGCTGTGGGAGTCTGGAGATTATCTTTATTTAGAGATTATTTCATCCTCATGTTTACTTTAATGAGTGTGTTCTTGTTTTTATTTATTATTTTAATAAACTGACTCGTTAGCAACAAATACTACTACTAATGATCCTCCTCATCATTCTGTATCTGGTGACTGTCACGTGGTCACGTGACCGTAACAACATGACCTCGTGAACAACGAGCCGTCTGTAACATCTTTATTGTTCATAGTGTGACCAATCAGAGCAGCCTCGGGAGTACTAGTACTAAAGTACTTCAATTATAGTCACATTTTACACACAAAACACAAACTAATTAAATATGTTTCATATAGTTCTACATCAACGTTTCATTCATAAAGACATTATATATTTAAACATATATATATACAAATATATATATATAATATTATAATATTAACCCATTAAAGAGGATCAGAGTCTCATGTTTCTGATCATGTGACTTTATGATGAAGTAAATATAATCAGTTAATCCGGTTTGATATGGATCTGGACCACGTGAGTCCTGGTGGACCAATGAGCCAGCGGGAGTCACGTGGTCTGGAGGTTGTTCTTCTATATTGTTTTAGGTGCAGACCTTTAGATCTCACATCTCTGGTTCTCGTCCCGACCATGTCCGGGTCTTCTGAGGAGCGGGTCGGATACATCACGCGGGTCCAGAGCTTCAGCGCGTGTCACCGGCTGCACAGGTAGGAAGAGAGTCCGTTAGGACCGGTAGGAGGTCCCGGTGGAGGCCGGGCGGAGAGCGCTGGTCCCCGGCGTGGATCCTCCGGGTGTATCCGGTCTACGGAGCTCTTAGAGCCTCGTTCAGTCCGGAGCTCTGATCTCCAGAGACACTGCTGCCTTCAGGGGCCGTCTAAAGTGTAGTAAAAGAGAAAGTTCTGCCCATAGAATTCCTTTATTATATTTATTTATTGTATAATGTATTTCCCTCTACAGACAGATCTTAAATGGTAAACATAAGACGATAGTTAAGTTAATAAGAGTTTATAATTGTTGATTTATGGTCCATTCTTTTTAATTAAATAAAATACTAATAAACATCTTTTCATATATTCAGTTGTATTCTTCTGTTAGTAAACTTTAATAGTTTTGTATTGAACAGAGTATAAAATAGAAAGAGGTTTTATTACTTTATTCATTTTATTTAAAGTAACGATGATGAACTTTAACTCTGTTGATGCTGGCGCCCCCTGTGGACTACAGTGGTAGTGTCCCACCAGAGTCTACTGCAGCAGGTCTGATGGTCTGAACCTCAGTCCTGGTCCTCCCGTGTCCCCCTTCCCTCTAGCAGGTCCAACAATACGTTTAATGCAAAACAAGAGTTTTAACCTTCAGTGAGTTTCATCTCTTTAACAACTTCTGAACTCTGAAGCTCGAGTGTCCCAGCTGCACCTGAAGGCAGCACGACACACACACACACACACACACACTTCGTGATGATGATTCTTCTTCTTCTTCTTCTTCTCTGCAGCGTTCACCTGAGTGATGAGGAGAATAAACGAGTCTACGGGAAATGCAACAACCCCAACGGACACGGACACAACTACAAAGGTGTGACTCACTCGGTCATGTGACCTGGGACAGGAAGTGACTCATTCATTCATTCATGTTCTCTTTCTGTCCACAGTGGAGGTCACAGTGCGTGGAAAGGTGAGTATCTGAACACACACATATATATATGTGTATACACATATATATATATATATATATATATATATATGTATGTATATATATATATATATATATGTATGTATATATGTATGTATGTATATATATATATATATATATATATATATTTAAGGTTCCCTTTCCTATAGAACAGGTCTATACCTTGTTCTTTTATTAAACTTATGTTATTTATCTTATTGACACGACGGCATGTCATTTCTGTCTCTACATGGTCGCGTTTACAATTCTCCTCTGCTCTCTGTATCGCGCACAGCGGAGTTCCGCCACGATGCGCGCGCACACCAGCGGACAGAGCGCGTGCTTCGCTAAGTACAGGAAAGAGCCCAAGTGCTGCACGCCCTACGCCCTGTGCCTGTGCCTGTGCCTGTGCCTGTGCCTGTGCCTGCACGCCCTGTGCGGTGTGTGTGTGTGTGTGTGCCTGCCTGCCTGCACACACACACACACACACACACACACACACACACACGCCTCACTAAACAAGAACTATTACATACTGGAACATTATTATAAAAGTCTTTGTTCCACAGAAATGCCCTGTTCATAATGAGATCTTTCTATTCATTGAGGTGTGTCTTCACTTCTGTGGAAAGTATTCTGCTCGTCTATTGAACAAGTAATAACTGCATCTTAAGGTCATAAGTAGTGAACACTCTGGACTTCATCATTATTGTGAAAGCCCCCCCAAAGCTGTAAACCTAGAGGAAACACTGATGTGTGTGTGTATATATGTGTGTGTGTATAAACTAAATGGTAGATCTATCTGCTGCTGATGAAGTCACACAGGATGATGAAGAGGAGGAGCTGGGTGGAGGAAGGCCGAAGCAGCTTTAATGAGTAGACCTGTATGAGATCTGACAATTGACATAGAAGGAATCAGCTGATCTGGAGACAGCTAACAGCTGATCAGCTGTTAGCTGTCTCCAGATCAGCTGATATCAGCTGATGTAGCTTCAGATGCTAACCCCAGCTAGCTGTCCTTTTAATCTGGTGGAGTAGTTTACATTCTGTTTATATATTCTATCATTTCTCTTTAACTTTCTATGCTTTTAGATTTTTGTTATTTTATAACTTTTGTATTTATTCTATGATTTTATTTACTTTCTATGATGTAAATATATTTACTAAATAAAGTTTTAACGAGACATGCATCTAAGGCGTTGTTTGGTCCTCAGATCGACCGCCTCACTGGGATGGTCATGAACCTCACCGACCTGAAGAGATTCATTGAGGTGAGATCATCTTCATCATCTTCATCATTAGACGGCACACAGAGCAGCTGAGTGTTTCTATTGGCTGATGTAATGTCTCCGTCCTGCAGGACGTCATCATGACCCCACTGGACCATAAGAACCTGGATCAGGACGTCCCGTACTTCTCCAACGTTGTCAGGTGAGTTTCCTCCTCTGTCTCCTCAACAGTTGTTAATAAAGTTGTGTCTCTGTTAACAGTAGTTAATAACGTTGTCTCTGTTAGCAGTAGTTAATAAAGTTGTCTCTGTTAGCAGTAGTTAATAAAGTTGTCTCTGTTAACAGTAGTTAATAAAGTTGTCTCTGTTAGCAGTAGTTAATAAAGTGTTGTCTCTGTTAACAGTAGTTAATAAAGTTGTGTCTCTGTTAGCAGTAGTTAATAAAGTTGTGTCTCTGTTAGCAGTAGTTAATAAAGTTGTGTCTCTGTTAACAGTAGTTAATAAAGTTGTGTCTCTGTTAGCAGTAGTTAATAAAGTTGTGTCTCTGTTAACAGTAGTTAATAAAGTGTTGTCTCTGTTAACAGTAGTTAATAAAGTTGTGTCTCTGTTAACAGTAGTTAATAAAGTTGTGTCTCTGTTAGCAGTAGTTAATAAAGTTGTGTCTCTGTTAACAGTAGTTAATAAAGTTGTCTCTGTTAGCAGTAGTTAATAAAGTTGTCTCTGTTAACAGTAGTTAATAAAGTTGTCTCTGTTAGCAGTAGTTAATAAAGTTGTCTCTGTTAACAGTAGTTAATAAAGTTGTCTCTGTTAGCAGTAGTTAATAAAGTGTTGTCTCTGTTAACAGTAGTTAATAAAGTTGTGTCTCTGTTAGCAGTAGTTAATAAAGTTGTGTCTCTGTTAGCAGTAGTTAATAAAGTTGTGTCTCTGTTAACAGTAGTTAATAAAGTTGTGTCTCTGTTAGCAGTAGTTAATAAAGTTGTCTCTGTTAGCAGTAGTTAATAAAGTGTTGTCTCTGTTAGCAGTAGTTAATAAAGTTGTGTCTCTGTTAGCAGTAGTTAATAAAGTTGTGTCTCTGTTAACAGTAGTTAATAAAGTTGTCTCTGTTAGCAGTAGTTAATAAAGTTGTCTCTGTTAACAGTAGTTAATAAAGTTGTGTCTCTGTTAACAGTAGTTAATAAAGTTGTCTCTCTGTTAGCAGTAGTTAATAAAGTTGTCTCTCTGTTAGCAGTAGTTAATAAAGTTGTCTCTGTTAACAGTAGTTAATAAAGTTGTCTCTGTTAGCAGTAGTTAATAAAGTTGTCTCTGTTAGCAGTAGTTAATAAAGTTGTCTCTGTTAGCAGTAGTTAATAAAGTTGTCTCTGTTAACAGTAGTTAATAAAGTTGTGTCTCTGTTAGCAGTAGTTAATAAAGTTGTCTCTGTTAACAGTAGTTAATAAAGTTGTCTCTGTTAACAGTAGTTAATAAAGTTGTGTCTCTGTTAGCAGTAGTTAATAAAGTTGTGTCTCTGTTAACAGTAGTTAATAAAGTTGTGTCTCTGTTAACAGTAGTTAATAAAGTTGTGTCTCTGTTAACAGTAGTTAATAAAGTTGTGTCTCTGTTAGCAGTAGTTAATAAAGTTGTCTCTGTTAGCAGTAGTTAATAAAGTTGTCTCTCTGTTAGCAGTAGTTAATAAAGTTTTGTGTCTCAGCACCACAGAGAACCTCTCCGTCTACATCTGGGACCACATGGTGAAGGTTCTACCTCCAAACCTTCTGAACGAGATCAAAATACACGAGACGGACAAGAACATCGTCGTCTACAGAGGAGAGTAGAGTTATTATTGATTATTGATCATCTACAGAATGAGATGTTGTATAAATGGGACCAAATATGACATGAAGGTACATTTGATTAGTAAATTAATTCTGAAAAGTTATCAGAGGTTCAGCTGGAGGAATGATGATGATGATGAAGATGTAAACTGATCAGAGCTCTGGGTTATTGATGACAATAAAAACATGAATCAACTGTTAAATAAGAATTGTTTTTGTAAATGCTTTATTTAGTTTGATTTGCACGACAACTTCTGATAAACTTTATATAAAAACATTAACAACAGAAACGTTTATTGAAACTTTTACTTTCCTTAAAACAAAAAACAGAAAAAAATACAAAGTTCAGATCAGAAGAATGTGTTAATGTTAAAAACTCACTTATTCACTGTGTGTGTGTGTGTGTACGTGTGTGTGTGTGCGTTAGAAGTAGCTCTGCAGAGGTTCTCCCAGGATGTTCTCCATCTCCTGAACCACCTTCTGGACCTGCTGCTCCACCTCCTCACACTCATCTGAAACACACACATCACTGATGAGACATCTCTACTGAGATATATTTATATATAAATATATATATGGTGTGTCCTCACCCTCCATCAGCTCAGCCAGGAAGGGGATCGTCTCTGGAAGAAGAACCATGTAGTTCTCCTTCAGTTTAGAGGCCAACTCCATCAGCATCAACAGAGAGGAGAAACGCACCTGAGGAGAGAGAGGAAGTACACATTTTTAGTTGTTTCAAGTAGAAACCCAGAAGACCAGTCTGAACCCGCCTCCTTTGAGTGTGTGTCTGTGTCCTCACCTTAGAGTCCTTGTGTCTGGTCTTCAGGAGGATCTGGTAGTTAAGAGTTTTCCACTGGGAGTCGTCGGTCAGCGCCACAGAGAACTGACCCACACAGGGGACCAGGTGCTGGGTCACCATCTGCTGGTAGACCTGGTCTCCTCCAGCTGTGTTCTCCAGCTGCAGGGACCAAAGAGACAGGTGTGTGTGTGAGACAGGTGTGTGTGTGTGAGACAGGTGTGTGTGTGAGACAGGTGTGTGACCCTCACCTGGTCCACCAATGGGATCATCAGAACTTCAGCTCGTTCTTTGCTGATGAACTTGTGAGAGTCGAACATGAAGATCTTAAAGAGACAGTCGAGGACGGAGAAGAGCAGCAGAGAGGACTTCTCCTCACAGTCAAAGAGACACTCTGTGAGAGACACATGAGACATGATCAATAATCATCAATCAGAGACATGATCAATAATCATCAATCAGAGACATGAGACATGATCAATAATCATCTATCAGACACATGATCAATAATTATCTATCAGAGACATGAGACATGATCAATAATCATCTATCAGAGACATGAGACATCATCAATAATCATCTATCAGACATGAGACATCATCAATAATCATCTATCAGAGACATGAGACATCATCAATAATCATCTATCAGACACATGAGACATGATCAATAATCATCAATCAGAGACATCAATAATCATCTATCAGAGACACATGAGACATGATCAATAATCATCTATCAGAGACATGAGACATGATCAATAATCAGAGACATGAGACATGATCAATAATCATCTATCAGAGACATGAGACATGATCAATAATCATCAATCAGAGACATGAGACATGATCAATAATCATCTATCAGACATGAGACATGATCAATAATCATCTATCAGAGACATGAGACATGATCAATAATCATCTATCAGAGACATGAGACATGATCAATAATCATCTATCAGAGACATGAGACATGATCAATAATCATCTATCAGAGACACATGAGACATGATCAATAATCATCTATCAGAGACATGAGACATGATCAATAATCATCAATCAGAGACATGAGACATGATCAATAATCATCTATCAGACATGAGACATGATCAATAATCATCAATCAGACACATGAGACATGATCAATAATCATCTATCAGAGACATGAGACATGATCAATAATCATCAGAGACATGAGACATGATCAATAATCATCTATCAGAGACATGAGACATGATCAATAATCATCTATCAGAGACATGAGACATGATCAATAATCATCTATCAGACATGAGACATGATCAATAATCATCAATCAGAGACATGAGACATGATCAATAATCATCAATCAGAGACATGAGACATGATCAATAATCATCTATCAGACATGAGACATGATCAATAATCATCAATCAGAGACATGAGACATGATCAATAATCATCTATCAGACATGAGACATGATCAATAATCATCTATCAGAGACACATGAGACATGATCAATAATCATCTATCAGAGACACATGAGACATGATCAATAATCATCTATCAGAGACACATGAGACATGATCAATAATCATCTATCAGAGACACATGAGACATGATCAATAATCATCTATCAGAGACATGAGACATGATCAATAATCATCAATCAGAGACATGAGACATGATCAATAATCATCTATCAGACATGAGACATGATCAATAATCATCAATCAGAGACATGAGACATGATCAATAATCATCTATCAGAGACATGAGACATGATCAATAATCATCAGAGACATGAGACATGATCAATAATCATCTATCAGAGACATGAGACATGATCAATAATCATCAGAGACATGAGACATGATCAATAATCATCAATCAGAGACATGAGACATGATCAATAATCATCTATCAGAGACATGAGACATGATCAATAATCATCAGAGACATGAGACATGATCAATAATCATCTATCAGAGACATGAGACATGATCAATAATCATCTATCAGAGACATGAGACATGATCAATAATCATCTATCAGACATGAGACATGATCAATAATCATCTATCAGACATGAGACATGATCAATAATCATCTATCAGACATGAGACATGATCAATAATCATCTATCAGACATGAGACATGATCAATAATCATCTATCAGACATGAGACATGATCAATAATCATCTATCAGAGACATGAGACATGATCAATAATCATCTATCAGAGACATGATCAATAATCATCTATCAGAGACATGATCAATAATCATCTATCAGACATGAGACATGATCAATAATCATCTATCAGAGACATGAAAATAAAATAATTTTACTTTAAATATCTAATAAAGAAAAACAAAAGTATACATTTTATTCAAATTAAAGGCAAATATTATATTGTAATATTTAAATAACATTAAAAACTAATTTAATTAAAATTGAAAGACGACAAACAATTAAGTGTAATAAAATAAATAAGATGAAGTGAAATAACTTAATTAAAATATAATACTAAAATAAATAAAAAACACTAAATAAATAAATAAAAATGTACAACGAAATAGTTACTTTATTAAAATCAAATAAGGATAAAATATATAAATAAAACAATAGAACAATATAATTTAATTAAGTCATGTAAAATACAATAAAGTATATATAAATATAATTACATAAAGTTAAAACAAATAAAATAAGGTTAAATCAATTAAAAGAGTAGAATACAATAAAAGATGAACTGCACATAAATCAAACACTATATAATAATAATAATAATAATAATAATAATAATAATAACCTGTCTTGGAGCGGTTGGTCTGTCGCAGCAGCTCAGAAAACGGTTTCACCAGATTTCCAGCGAACAGGACGAAGAGTCCTTTGAGTCTCTCTGAGATGAAGTCCACCAGACGGTAGAACGTCAGGAGACGCTCTTTAGTGTCCGATTTACTCCAGTCAAACAGCTGAGAGACAGAGAGACAGACAGTCAGACAGACAGACAGCTGAGAGACAGAGAGACAGACAGCTGAGAGACAGAGAGACAGACAGTCAGAGAGACAGACAGCTGAGAGACAGAGAGACAGACAGCTGAGAGACAGAGAGACAGACAGCTGAGAGACAGAGAGACAGACAGTCAGACAGACAGACAGCTGAGAGACAGACAGCTGAGAGACAGACAGTCAGACAGACAGCTGAGAGACACAGACAGACAGCTGAGAGACAGAGAGACAGACAGCTGAGAGACAGAGAGACAGACAGTCAGACAGACAGACAGCTGAGAGACAGAGAGACAGACAGTCAGAGAGACAGACAGCTGAGAGACAGACAGTCAGACAGACAGACAGCTGAGAGACAGAGAGACAGACAGCTGAGAGACAGAGAGACAGACAGCTGAGAGACAGACAGCTGAGAGACAGAGAGACAGACAGTCAGACAGACAGACAGCTGAGAGACAGAGAGACAGACAGTCAGACAGACAGACAGCTGAGAGACAGAGAGACAGACAGCTGAGAGACAGACAGACAGACAGCTGAGAGACAGAGAGACAGAGAGACAGACAGCTGAGAGACAGAGAGACAGACAGTCAGACAGACAGACAGCTGAGAGACAGAGAGACAGACAGCTGAGAGACAGAGAGACAGACAGTCAGAGAGACAGACAGCTGAGAGACAGAGAGACAGACAGCTGAGAGACAGACAGTCAGACAGACAGACAGCTGAGAGACAGACAGTCAGACAGACAGACAGCTGAGAGACAGAGAGACAGTCAGACAGACAGCTGAGAGACAGACAGTCAGACAGACAGCTGAGAGACAGAGAGACAGACAGACAGACAGCTGAGAGACAGACAGACAGTCAGACAGACAGCTGAGAGACAGACAGTCAGACAGACAGCTGAGAGACAGAGAGACAGACAGACAGACAGCTGAGAGACAGAGAGACAGACAGTCAGACAGACAGACAGACAGCTGAGAGACAGAGAGACAGACAGGTTACCTTGAAGAACAGTGGTCTGAATGTGACCTCTGATAGTTTCATCACCATGGTGAGCAGACAGTCGATAACATGACCTTCGACCTCCGCCGTCTTCTGCAGATCTCCCTGCAGACAGGAAGTCAGGGGTTAAAGCTTGAGACGTGAACCAATGACGTCTCTGGTAGAGACCTGTCAATCACCGTGTAGCCCCGCCCTAAAGCATCCCCTGCTTTATGGTCTGTTTGACTCTAAATGGACCATAATGTACTAAATGAACATCATGCTGTATTGAAGAAGACTTGAAACACCTGTAAACAACAACAACGAGGCGTAAACATCGGACTCACCTGACAGTGTTGGGCTCTGAAGTCCAGGGCCACGAGGAACAAGGAGGTGAGCTCTGATTGGTGGAAGTTGAGCTGGTCTTTCTCCATGTGACCGATGTGTTCCTTCAGGATGCTCATCAGCGCCCCCAGCTGACGCTGCAGGGAAACACAGCCGATCAGTGATCAATACCTCCAGCCGATCAGTGATCAATACCGCCAGCCGATCAGTGATCAATACCGCCAGCCGATCAGTGATCAATACCTCCAGCCGATCACTGATCAATACCTCCAGCCGATCACTGATCAATACCTTCAGCCGATCACTGATCAATACCGCCAGCCGATCAGTGATCAATACCGCCAGCCGATCACTGATCAATACCTCCAGCCGATCACTGATCAATACCTCCAGCCGATCACTGATCAATACCTCCAGCCGATCACTGATCAATACCTCCAGCCGATCACTGATCAATACCTCCAGCCGATCACTGATTATTATGCTTTATGTTATTGACATATTCAGATATGTTATGTTGTTAGTGAAATGCATTGTGGGAGATGTAGTTGACTTTGTTAAAACTACAGGAAGCAGTTCATCTCTACCTTCCTGTCCAGCACCATGCTGCTGTAGCACCTGGTGAGGGTGGGCAGTAGGACCCTGGGGGGCAGCCGGGTGGCGAGGGAGCTCCTGAGGGAGGACAGACGCGTCGTCAGCTGAGCGGCGGCCGAAGAAGAGGACGAGGAAGACTCCAGCAGACGAGTCAGCCGACACACCTGTGTGGGGGGGGGGGGGACAGGAAGTGAAGCGTCAAACACCTGGTGAGCGTGTCGTTTCCTGTGTTGGGGCGCGGTGCCGCTCAGGTGAGGCGTACCTGTGAGGTGGTGTCCTGCAGGTACGGGCTCATGAAGTGAGGCAGCGTCTCGGTGACGCGCTGCAGGGCGGTGACGGCGCTCAGCAGGTAGATCTCATTGGTCAACAGCTCCTTCCTGTCTGTCAGCGTGGTCAACACCGCCGGCATCAACCTGGGCACAAAACACAGAGTTAATATGAATAATATATAATAACACAACAATATATAACAATAATAAGGACTCATCGTCGTTAATAACATTATATACCTCGGTAGCTGAGGGATGGCGAGGGCCTTCAGCGCTCCGACTACCTCAGCGATGCAGAGCAGAGCGCTGCTCGTCACGTTCTTCTCCTCCTCCGTCTTCATCACGATGTCCACCGTCTGCTGCAGCACGGGGACGAACGCCTCCTGGTGGGCGGAGCCCAGACTGCGACAGAGCAGCTTGAGGCTGTAGAGCGCCGTCTGTCGGTTGATGGCGTGCTCCGCCTCCTGCTCCGCCTCCTGCTCCGCCTCCATCACCTGACAACTACTTTTACCCACAATGCTCAGGAGGTCGCCGATCAGCTGTAAGAGCACAGTGACCTGAGGAAATATAATTAAACTTAAGTAGATGTTATGACTTTATAATGTGAGTCTATCAACGTAACACACTACTAATACATGAATTCATAATGTTATGAAACACAACATAACAGTTCATGATGTCATCATGTCTTCTGTAATAAAACATGATATCATAAGTTGTATTTTGATATTTGAGTGATGTGTCAGTGTGCTTACATCATCTAAAGCACATGTTACGAGTTATTAATGTGATGTTCTGTATTGAATCACCTGTTGGTCCTCCCACTGCGTGCGGTGCTGGAGTTTGTTGTTCAGCAGCTCCATAGCTTTCCTCCTGACTGACGCCAGCTCGTTACCCATCAGCCCCCTCATCACCGTGATGAAGGTGTCCGTGGGCAACAAGGAGTTCACCTGGGCAACAGAAGAGCACGACGACAGGGTGAGTGAGGTGCTAACAGGCGACGGAGGTAATAATACACCTCTGTAGTGATCCTTGTGTTTACTGACCTTATCCAGGACTTCGTAGGCCTTGTTGAGTAGAACCCTCCAGAACTTGGCGGTGGGTTTGTCGGCGTTGTCCTCCACACAGCGAGCGACGTCGTGGATGTAACGCAGGATCTCCTCCAGCAGCCTGAAACACCAGCGACCCGTTAACCTGCTGCGCCACATACAGACTCACCTTTAAGGCGTCACTTTAAACTCACCTCTGCTGCAGAGACTCGTCCACGGCGTCTCCTCTGTCTGCCACCTGAACACAGACCACCACACGTTTATATACGTTACGGGACACTTCGCATTGTGAACGCTGCCTCGGAGACGTCGCCCACCTTCCCGATGAAGCCGGCCGAGCCGAGCAGCTGAGCCATGAAGGAGACGGAGAGGAACTTGAAGTGTCTCAGCTCTTTGCTGCTGTGAGCCTCCAGACTGAAGATCAGCTCCTCCACCTTCTCCTCCTCAGCCTTCTTCTTCTTCTGCTGCTGTCCCAGCTGGCGCTTCACAGGAGCTGCAGAGGATGGAAACATCCAGAGACTTTGTTAGTTTTCTTCTTCTCAAGTCTGAATTCAGCAGTAAGAGACATGTTATTTCTAGTGTTAATGAGCTCCTCACCGTCGTCTTTGTCGTCGGGCAGCTGCAGGAGGAAGGTGAGGATGTTGATGAGGGAGGTGAGCTGATCGCTGACCTCGAACTCACAGCAGAGAGAAATCCAGAAGTCCACGTCTTTCTCCAGAGCTGCATCCTAAAAACCATCAAACACACTTTTTATTTCCTGCTGTGGGATCAATCGAAGCTGAAAATGTCTCAGACTACAACTCCCACAATGCCTTGCTGCTACACTCGCCTTCTCGCTGGTGGAGCTGGCGGTCTGCGCGGCGTGCAGCTTGAACAGGAGGAGCATTAGGACCCAGAGGAAGCGGGCGGGGCCCAGCGTGGTCACCAGCTGACTGAGGATGGGAAGACGCCGGTGATCAGGAACGTGAGGAAGAGCGTCGACAAACACGTGAAGAACACGAGTCACCACAGACACCACGTGAGACGAAGAGCTGCCGTCAGACAGCTGGTGGGCCTGAGGAAGAGGAGAAGAGGAAGAAGGTTCATGAATCTTTCCATCCTGTAACTCTTGGTCTCCAGCAGCTGGTCTCCAGTCTCACCTGGATCAGAGCCGGTATCACCATCTGCACCGTCTGGTCGATGACTCTGAAGCTGTAGGCGTCGTCCAGACGCATGATGTTGGCTCCCATGAAGGTGAAGATGGGCATGATGTTGTGGAGGACTTTCTCCTGGAGGGCCACACACAGGTCAGGTCATCATCAGAACGTTACATCATAACAATGTTGGCTTTAGATGAAGACACTCACAGGGAAGATGGCGGCGGCGGCGCCCAGCAGCAGCAGAGCGTGGTGGTGAGTCTGCGGCATGTCGGACGCTCTGATGCACTGAACCACCAGCTCCACGCTGAACTTATCTTCATCCAGCACGTCTAAGGAGGAGAACATGAGGAACAAGCTCAGTTAGGTGAGTTCCTGCAGAGGAAACGGTGTTCATGACCCGTCCTCCCTCTGATGACCTACCGGGACCCACGGCGCCCCCTTCAGGACACAGTTTGTGGCAGATGTTGAGCAGACAGCTGAGCAGCAGCTGCTTGGTGTACTCCATGTTGGTGTGATCATCTGGACCCGGCTCCAGACTCCTGAGAACACAACACATGTCAGAACGTCTGTTAGGTCCAGAGTGCTTCATCCTGTACCACATCTGACGTCCTAACGAGGACATGAACGATTACTCAGAGTAGGACAGATGTTACCTGGCCAGCAGAGAGAACAGAACCGGCACCAGCGTCTGGGCTCTCTTCAGCTTCTTCTTGTGCTGCAGCAGCTCCAGGATCAGAGTGACTCTGTTCCAGGACACAGCGCCCCCCTGTGGACACCCGTCACCGGCCTCCTGAGGCCTCCTGATGGAGACAAAGTACAACATGTACCTCTGAGGTGTAGTACAGTATAGAGTACAACATGTACCTCTGAGGTGTAGTACAGTATAGAGTACAACATGTACCTCTGAGGTGTAGTACAGTATAGAGTACAACATGTACCTCTGAGATGTAGTACAGTATAAAGTACAACATGTACCTCTGAGGTGTAGTACAGTATAGAGTACAACATGTACCTCTGAGATGTAGTACAGTATAGAGTACAACATGTACCTCTGAGATGTAGTACAGTATAAAGTACAACATGTACCTCTGAGGTGTAGTACAGTATAGAGTACAACATGTACCTCTGAGATGTAGTACAGTATAGAGTACAACATGTACCTCTGAGATGTAGTACAGTATAAAGTACAACATGTACCTCTGAGGTGTAGTACAGTATAAAGTACAACATGTACCTCTGAGGTGTAGTACAGTATAAAGTACAACATGTACCTCTGAGATGTAGTACAGTATAGAGTACAACATGTACCTCTGAGGTGTAGTACAGTATAAAGTACAACATGTACCTCTGAGATGTAGTACAGTATAGAGTACAACATGTACCTCTGAGGTGTAGTACAGTATAGAGTACAACATGTACCTCTGAGGTGTAGTAGAGTATAGAGTACAACATGTACCTCTGAGATGTAGTACAGTATAGAGTACAACATGTACCTCTGAGATGTAGTACAGTATAGAGTACAACATGTACCTCTGAGATGTAGTACAGTATAGAGTACAACATGTACCTCTGAGGTGTAGTAGAGTATAGAGTACAACATGTACCTCTGAGGTGTAGTACAGTATAGAGTACAACATGTACCTCTGAGATGTAGTACAGTATAGAGTACAACATGTACCTCTGAGGTGTAGTACAGTATAGAGTACAACATGTACCTCTGAGGTGTAGTAGAGTATAGAGTACAACATGTACCTCTGAGATGTAGTACAGTATAGAGTACAACATGTACCTCTGAGGTGTAGTACAGTATAGAGTACAACATGTACCTCTGAGATGTAGTACAGTATAAAGTACAACATGTACCTCTGAGATGTAGTACAGTATAGAGTACAACATGTACCTCTGAGGTGTAGTACAGTATAGAGTACAACATGTACCTCTGAGGTGTAGTACAGTATAGAGTACAACATGTACCTCTGAGATGTAGTACAGTATAGAGTACAACATGTACCTCTGAGGTGTAGTACAGTATAGAGTACAACATGTACCTCTGAGATGTAGTACAGTATAGAGTACAACATGTACCTCTGAGATGTAGTACAGTATAGAGTACAACATGTACCTCTGAGGTGTAGTACAGTATAGAGTACAACATGTACCTCTGAGGTGTAGTACAGTATAAAGTACAACATGTACCTCTGAGATGTAGTACAGTATAGAGTACAACATGTACCTCTGAGGTGTAGTACAGTATAGAGTACAACATGTACCTCTGAGGTGTAGTACAGTATAGAGTACAACATGTACCTCTGAGATGTAGTAGAGTATAGAGTACAACATGTACCTCTGAGGTGTAGTACAGTATAGAGTACAACATGTACCTCTGAGGTGTAGTACAGTATAAAGTACAACATGTACCTCTGAGGTGTAGTACAGTATAGAGTACAACATGTACCTCTGAGGTGTAGTACAGTATAGAGTACAACATGTACCTCTGAGGTGTAGTACAGTATAAAGTACAACATGTACCTCTGAGGTGTAGTACAGTATAGAGTACAACATGTACCTCTGAGGTGTAGTACAGTATAGAGTACAACATGTACCTCTGAGGTGTAGTACAGTATAGAGTACAACATGTACCTCTGAGATGTAGTACAGTATAGAGTACAACATGTACCTCTGAGGTGTAGTACAGTATAGAGTACAACATGTACCTCTGAGGTGTAGTACAGTATAGAGTACAACATGTACCTCTGAGGTGTAGTACAGTATAGAGTACAACATGTACCTCTGAGGTGTAGTGGAGTAGAGGATAAAGTAGCAGAAACATTACAATAAGTACCTCACTATTGTACTTTAGTACAGTACTTGTAAATAAACTTCACCTCTGGCTCATTCTGCTGCGGCGGCTCTGCTGCACCGTCACGCTCACGTTGGGTTTCTCAGGAGGAGCGAGCTCATTGGCCACCAGCTGAGCGTCCAGCGTCAGCTGACACAAAGAACAACAACAGGTGAGCTGACTAACAGACAGGAAGTGATGTCAGAGGTTCAGGCTGTGCAGGAGCTGCTCTCTCACCCCTTTAAACACGCTGCTGATGGTGCTGGCCACCAGAGGACTCCGGCTCTCCACCAGCACGTCCAGCATCACCGACAGCAGCTTCTGCTGCACCGCCTCGTCTCCGAGGGCCGAGAAGAACGGCCTGGTGATCTGAGACGAAGAAGAGGAAGGATGAAGAGGAAGGACGAAGAGGCAGGATGAAGAGGCAGGATGAAGAGGCAGGATGAAGAGGCAGGACGAAGAGGCAGGATGAAGAGGCAGGATGAAGAGGAAGGATGAAGAGGAAGGATGAAGAGGCAGGATGAAGAGGCAGGATGAAGAGGCAGGATGAAGAGGCAGGATGAAGAGGCAGGATGAAGAGGCAGGATGAAGAGGCAGGATGAAGAGGAAGGATGAAGAGGCAGGATGAAGAGGCAGGATGAAGAGGAAGGATGAAGAGGCAGGATGAAGAGGAAGGATGAAGAGGAAGGATGAAGAGGCAGGATGAAGAGGCAGGATGAAGAGGCAGGATGAAGAGGCAGGATGAAGAGGCAGGATGAAGGGGAAGGATGAAGAGGCAGGATGAAGAGGCAGGATGAAGAGGCAGGATGAAGAGGAAGGATGAAGAGGCAGGATGAAGAGGCAGGATGAAGAGGCAGGATGAAGAGGAAGGATGAAGAGGCAGGATGAAGAGGCAGGATGAAGAGGCAGGATGAAGAGGCAGGATGAAGAGGAAGGATGAAGAGGCAGGATGAAGAGGCAGGATGAAGAGGAAGGATGAAGAGGCAGGATGAAGAGGAAGGATGAAGAGGAAGGATGAAGAGGCAGGATGAAGAGGCAGGATGAAGAGGCAGGATGAAGAGGCAGGATGAAGAGGCGTTACATCAGTAAGGTTGTGAACTGTAACTGGTGGATGTGAGCGTATCTCATGTGATCTGAAGACTCAAACAGGCTCCTGGTGGATCACTGACCTGTTCCAGGGCGATGATCTGGCAGCTGGGGATGTCGGGGTGCGGCCGGGTCGAGGTCTTCAGAGCTCTGACGAACAGATCCAAACAGTTCCGGTCCTCGGCCAGCAGGGGGGCCGACGCCTCGTCGTACTTCCCCAGGACGAGGTGCATCAGCCGGGTCTCGACCCGCAGCAGGGTCGGGGTGTCGGGGCCGCTCTGCTCCAGGAGACGATCCAGAACCGGAAGCAGCTCGGACAGCACGGACTGAGAGGAGAAGATCCACGTGATGAAAACGACATGTTGGTGGAGTGTTGGCGTGTTTACAGGCGTGTTCCTGCCCTCACCTGTCCGTTGACGCGGCTCAGCGCTCGCAGCAGGCTGCAGGCGCTGTAGGTCGGGCAGCTGGGAGTCTGAACGCTCTGCAGCAGCTGCTGGATCGACGACTGCAGCTTCTTCTGCTGCGTCGTCACTTTAACAGACGAACACTCGTCATGAAGCACGCCGAGAGCCTGCAGCCGCCAATACAAAGAACACTGTTATATAATGTATATATATATATATATATATATATATATTTACTTTTTAAAGGTTTGAAGCAGATACAAGTTGTACTGGATTGTATTTATTATATATGTATTTGTGTGTGTGAATATTCATCTGCCTTATAGAAACAATACAACTCGTCTTTTTGTTCTTTAACTGTTAAATATGACACCCTGAAGACGTTCATTTAAATAACCTCCATTACCTATTAAATGACGGGTCCCTGTCTCATGTGACTCAGGCTCACCTGGCTCAGGTACGACGGGTCGGCCATGATCTCCTCAGAGGTCTTCAGAAGCTTCTCTGTGATTGGCTGGAAGGGAGAAGTGACGGCTCCTGATAGGCTGTGCAGAGCGCCGAGGGCCGCCCTCCGGACCTCCCGAACCGGAGAGGTGAGACAGCAGAGCAAGGACGGGACCACTGAGAGACAGAGAGAGAGACAGAGAGACAGACAGACAGAGAGAGAGAGAGAGACAGAGAGAGAGAGACAGACAGACAGAGAGAGAGACAGAGAGAGACAGAGAGAGACAGAGAGAGAGAGACAGACAGACAGAGAGAGAGACAGAGAGAGACAGAGAGAGAGAGAGACAGAGAGACAGAGAGAGAGAGAGAGACAGAGAGAGAGAGAGACAGACAGAGACAGAGAGACAGAGAGAGAGAGAGACAGAGAGACAGACAGACAGACAGACAGACAGACAGACAGACAGACAGACAGACACAGTGATTGTCAACATCTTAGCTTAGCATGTTAGCATGTTGCTAAACCCAGATGGACCCTTTAATGAGTTTGTTTTTTTACCAGGCGAGTCGGCAGAGACCAGCTGCTCCAGCGTGGCGGCCGGCTGGGCGCTCAGCAGAGCTCCGCCCACGTACAGAGCCCGGGTCTGCAGGACGGCGCCCACCTTCATGTCCAGCTGGTCACCGTGGTTACTGCTGTACCCCCACATCACGCACAGGAAGCGGAAGAGCATCGGCGGCTCGCTCAGGTGAACCTGGAAGAGACGAAGTTAAGAGTCACCTTAACGGAACAGTCAACATTTAGTGGAAGCCTCTCTGAGAGTCAGACCGACAATGGTTAGCTTAGCTTAGCATAAAGACTGTAAACTGGGGAAAAGGCTAGTCTGGCTAGTCTTTATGCTAAGCTAAGCTAATCGGCTGGTACAGATCTTCTTATCTAAATCCACAACCTGGATAAACGTAATTTTCCCAAAACTTTTAATCATTCTTCTAAAGTAAAAAAACAACAATCGATCTGAGGTAAATCACAGGTGTGATTGGTAAACAGGAAGTGACCTCATACCTGGATGAGCAGCTTCATTAAGTCTCTGAAGCTGCCAGCAGCCGGACCCTCGCCGGCACCGCTGATGATGACACTAAAGAGGCGGCAGGTGAGCCCCAGATAACAACAGGTGTTTGTGTCCAGCTTCTCCGGGTTCCACCACACGTCACCTGGTAGAGACGTGAACACACGACATGATGAAGGTCTCTCGTCAGGTGAACTCACCTGGTAGAGACGTGAACACACGACATGATGAAGGTCTCTCGTCAGGTGAACTCACCTGGTAGAGACGTGAACACACGACATGATGAAGGTCTCTCGTCAGGTGAACTCACCTGGTAGAGACGTGAACACACGACATGCCGAGTGTCTCGTTTGGTGAATTCACCTGGTAGAGACGTGAACACACAACATGATGAAGGTCTCTCGTCAGGTGAACTCACCTGGTAGAGACGTGAACACACGACATGCCGAGCGTCTCGTCAGGTGAACTCACCTGGTAGAGACGTGAACACACGACATGCCGAGAGTCTCGTCAGGTGAACTCACCTGGTAGAGACTTGAACACACGACATGCCGAGAGTCTCGTCAGGTGAACTCACCTGGTAGAGACTTGAACACACGACATGCCGAGAGTCTCGTCAGGTGAACTCACCTGGTAGAGACTTGAACACACGACATGCCGAGAGTCTCGTCAGGTGAACTCACCTGGTAGAGACGTGAACACACGACATGCCGAGAGTCTCGTCAGGTGAATTCACCTGGTAGAGACTTGAACACACGACATGCCGAGAGTCTCGTCAGGTGAACTCACCTGGTAGAGACGTGAACACACGACATGCCGAGCGTCTCGTCAGGTGAACTCACCTGGTAGAGACTTGAACACACGACATGCCGAGAGTCTCGTCAGGTGAACTCACCTGGTAGAGACTTGAACACACGACATGCCGAGCGTCTCGTCAGGTGAACTCTAAGTAACTGAAGTGGACTTACCTTTGAAGGACGTGTCGTGACACCTGAGGGAGGAGATGAAGTCTCTGAGCAGAGAGATCAGGACGAAGCCGAACTCTCTGTCCAGCCGCTCAACTGGCTGCTGCCCACACCTGCTCAGGTACAGAGTCATGGCTTCAGAGAAGGAGGAGGGGGGGGCAGCTTCCTGTTAAAACACAGAAAAAACGAGGTCTCAATAAAAGATGTGTTTTTTATCAAATATATCCAACATTACTAATTCTAAATTACTAAATTATATTGATTTCAGACGACAAATAAAATGTCAAATTAACATAACTCAAAAGATTTTATTAGATCAAATCTGTCCATTTTCTGTCCCGGTCTATATGCGTTATGAAATGTTTCGTCCTCAAGGATCTGGATCTGGTCTGACCTGCGAGGCGGTGGCCTCCCTGATGACCTCCAGCAGCGGCGCCTCCAGCAGCGCGTAGACCCTCTGAGCGGTGAGCAGGTGCTGGGTCTCGCTCAGCTCGCCCAGAACCAGCAGCAGAGTCTTGGTCAGGACCGGGAACGAGGCCCTGGACCTGAGGCCGGAGCCTCGGTGCTGCTCCACCGACAGAGCCAGCTTCTCCATCTGAAGACCAGAGACACACAAACGTTGCTGAAAATAGTCCCAAACAATGTCGTCATTTGTTTGTCTGATAAACTACGTTTGTGTTTCTAAAGATCGTCAAGAACACAGAACACAACTTCACCCTCTGAGGGAAAAGAATGTTTTCTTTAAACAATCGCCAAAACTACACCTTTTATCACAGCCAGAAGCTTTAACAACAGTCATAATCATCAGATCTTCATCTTTCTGACGGTCCCTGAACACATCATGTGTGATAAACGCTTCTGTTAGAAGAAGCAGCCAAGACTAAGCTTCAATTTGTGATATTTCTCATCATAATCTCTCCTCTAATAAAGAGTTCACTTTAACATGATGTAGAAACATTAAACTGTGAAACTATGACGTCATGATGGATTCATCTGAGAACAACAGTCATGTGACAAGAAAGAGGAGACACTATGAACTACAGGAAGAGGAGAGGAGAGAGGAGAGGAGACACTATGAACTACAGGGAGAGGAGAGGAGAGGAGACACTATGAACTACAGGAAGAGGAGAGGAGAGGAGACACTATGAACTACAGGAAGAGGAGAGGAGAGGAGAGGAGACACTATGAACTACAGGAAGAGGAGAGGAGAGGAGAGGAGACACTATGAACTACAGGGAGAGGAGAGGAGAGGAGACACTATGAACTACAGGAAGAGGAGAGGAGAGGAGAGGAGACACTATGAACTACAGGGAGAGGAGAGGAGAGGAGACACTATGAACTACAGGGAGAGGAGAGGAGAGGAGACACTATGAACTACAGGGAGAGGAGAGGAGAGGAGACACTATGAACTACAGGAAGAGGAGAGGAGAGGAGACACTATGAACTACAGGGAGAGGAGAGGAGAGGAGAGGAGACACTATGAACTACAGGAAGAGGAGAGGAGAGGAGACACTATGAACTACAGGGAGAGGAGAGGAGAGGAGAGGAGACACTATGAACTACAGGAAGAGGAGAGGAGAGGAGAGGAGACACTATGAACTACAGGGAGAGGAGAGGAGAGGAGACACTATGAACTACAGGGAGAGGAGAGGAGAGGAGAGGAGAGGAGAGGAGAGGAGAGGAGAGGAGAGGAGAGGAGACACTATGAACTACAGGGAGAGGAGAGGAGAGGAGACACTATGAACTACAGGGAGAGGAGAGGAGACACTATGAACTACAGGAAGAGGAGAGGAGAGGAGAGGAGAGGAGAGGAGACACTATGCACTACAGGGAGAGGAGAGGAGAGGAGACACTATGAACTACAGGGAGAGGAGAGGAGAGGAGACACTATGAACTACAGGGAGAGGAGAGGAGAGGAGACACTATGAACTACAGGAAGAGGAGAGGAGAGGAGACACTATGAACTACAGGGAGAGGAGAGGAGAGGAGAGGAGACACTATGAACTACAGGAAGAGGAGAGGAGAGGAGACACTATGAACTACAGGGAGAGGAGAGGAGAGGAGAGGAGACACTATGAACTACAGGAAGAGGAGAGGAGAGGAGAGGAGACACTATGAACTACAGGGAGAGGAGAGGAGAGGAGACACTATGAACTACAGGGAGAGGAGAGGAGAGGAGAGGAGAGGAGAGGAGAGGAGAGGAGAGGAGAGGAGACACTATGAACTACAGGGAGAGGAGAGGAGAGGAGACACTATGAACTACAGGGAGAGGAGAGGAGAGGAGACACTATGAACTACAGGAAGAGGAGAGGAGAGGAGAGGAGACACTATGAACTACAGGAAGAGGAGAGGAGAGGAGACACTATGAACTACAGGAAGAGGAGAGGAGAGGAGAGGAGACACTATGAACTACAGGGAGAGGAGAGGAGACACTATGAACTACAGGGAGAGGAGAGGAGAGGAGAGGAGAGGAGAGGAGACACTATGAACTACAGGAAGAGGAGAGGAGAGGAGACACTATGAACTACAGGGAGAGGAGAGGAGAGGAGAGGAGACACTATGAACTACAGGGAGAGGAGAGGAGAGGAGACACTATGAACTACAGGAAGAGGAGAGGAGAGGAGAGGAGACACTATGAACTACAGGGAGAGGAGAGGAGAGGAGAGGAGAGGAGAGGAGAGGAGAGGAGAGGAGAGGAGAGGAGAGGAGAGGAGAGGAGAGGAGAGGAGACACTATGAACTACAGGAAGAGGAGAGGAGAGGAGACACTATGAACTACAGGGAGAGGAGAGGAGAGGAGAGGAGAGGAGAGGAGAGGAGAGGAGAGGAGAGGAGAGGAGAGGAGAGGAGACACTATGAACTACAGGGAGAGGAGAGGAGAGGAGAGGAGACACTATGAACTACAGGGAGAGGAGAGGAGAGGAGAGGAGACACTATGAACTACAGGGAGAGGAGAGGAGAGGAGAGGAGAGGAGAGGAGAGGAGAGGAGAGGAGAGGAGAGGAGACACTATGAACTACAGGAAGAGGAGAGGAGAGGAGACACTATGAACTACAGGGAGAGGAGAGGAGAGGAGAGGAGAGGAGAGGAGAGGAGAGGAGAGGAGAGGAGACACTAGGACTGAACTACAGGGAGAGGAGAGGAGAGGAGAGGAGAGGAGAGGAGAGGAGAGGAGAGGAGACACTAGGACTGAACTACAGGGAGAGGAGAGGAGAGGAGAGGAGAGGAGAGGAGAGGAGAGGAGAGGAGAGGAGAGGAGAGGAGACACTAGGACTGAACTACAGGAAGAGGAGAGGAGAGGAGAGGAGAGGAGAGGAGACACTAGGACTGAACTACAGGGAGAGGAAAGGAGAGGAGAGGAGAGGAGAGGAGAGGAGAGGAGAGGAGAGGAGAGGAGAGGAGAGGAGAGGAGGAGAGGAGAGGAGACACTAGGACTGAACTACAGGGAGAGGAGAGGAGAGGAGAGGAGAGGAGACACTAGGACTGAACTACAGGGAGAGGAGAGGAGAGGAGAGGAGAGGAGAGGAGAGGAGAGGAGGAGAGGAGAGGAGACACTAGGACTGAACTACAGGGAGAGGAGAGGAGAGGAGAGGAGAGGAGAGGAGAGGAGAGGAGAGGAGAGGAGAGGAGAGGAGACACTAGGACTGAACTACAGGGAGAGGAGAGGAGAGGAGAGGAGAAGAGGAGAGGAGAGGAGAGGAGAGAGGAGAGAGGAGAGAGGAGAGAGGAGAGGAGAGGAGACACTTTGATCACTCAACACTCACCGCGTCCCGTCTGGAGAAGTTCTCCATGTTCAGAAGGTTCTTGGCCAACGTGGACACGAGACGCTCGTTGGCCAAACCTACGAAGCCGGGTTCACCGCTTCTCTTCAGGAGCTCGTCCAGTTCTGAGAGGACACAAGAGACCACATGAGACCACAAGAGACCACATGAGACCACATGAGACCACAAGAGACCACAAGAGACCACATGAGACCACATGAGACCACAAGAGACCACAAGAGACCACATGAGACCACATGAGACCACATGAGACCACAAGAGACCACATGAGACCACAAGATACCACATGAGACCACAAGAGACCACATGAGACCACATGAAACCACAAGAGACCACATGAGACCACATGAGACCACAAGAGACCACATGAGACCACAAGAGACCACAAGAGACCACATGAGACCACAAGAGACCACATGAGACCACATGAGACCACAAGAGACCACATGAGACCACAAGAGACCACATGAGACCACAAGAGACCACATGAGACCACATGAGACCACAAGAGACCACATGAGACCACATGAAACCACATGAGACCACATGAGACCACAAGAGACCACAAGAGACCACAAGAGACCACATGAGACCACATGAGACCACATGAGACCACATGAGACCACATGAGACCACAAGAGACCACAAGAGACCACAAGAGACCACATGAGACCACAAGAGACCACAAGAGACCACAAGAGACCACAAGAGACCACATGAGACCACATGAGACCACATGAGACCACAAGAGACCACAAGAGACCACATGAGACCACAAGAGACCACAAGAGACCACATGAGACCACAAGAGACCACATGAGACCACATGAGACCACAATAGACCACATGAGACCACAAGAGACCACAAGAGACCACATGAGACCACAAGAGACCACATGAGACCACATGAGACCACAAGAGACCACATGAGACCACAAGAGACCACATGAGACCACAAGAGACCACATGAGACCACATGAGACCACAAGAGACCACATGAGACCACAAGAGACCACAAGAGACCACAAGAGACCACATGAGACCACATGAGACCACATGAGACCACATGAGACCACAAGAGACCACATGAGACCACAAGAGACCACAAGAGACCACATGAGACCACAAGAGACCACATGAGACCACAAGAGACCACAAGAGACCACATGAGACCACATGAGACCACATGTCTCTGTATGTATATTGATAACACTGTTTGCATGAACTTGACGAGACATTTAAAGTTGACCCGTCACCTTGAGCCCAGTTCAGGGTGAGCGGGTGTCGGAGGACGACGGAGCTCCGGGCGGCGCAGGAGGCCAAGCGGAGCTCTGAGGAGGAGGTGATCACCAGGAAGGGCAGCAGCCTCCAGCCCGTCTTCTGCAGCAGCTCCGTGTCCCCTTTTCCCAGCCGGGGGTCGGACAGTAAACGCACCACCTTCGTCAGAACCGGCAGCCTGCAGGAGACGACACGGAGCTCAGAGTTACTGACGACGCGTGAAGGCATCGTTTACAGGACAGTCAGCAATAACGGATATGATGATGTCATTATCACGTGACATCATTTACAATAACAAACGTGTTCTTCTTTCATTTTACTTAGATTACGTTAATGTTATGGATGTGTGTGTAGTTCACTGACCAGTGCTCAGCCACCGACAGATCGCCTCTGTGCAGCAGAGACAGTAAAGAGGACACGGTGTCCTCGGGGTCCAACACGTCCAACAGCACCTGAACACAACAACCATCAGCTGATCCTTTAAAAAACTGTGCTGTTTGACCTATAGGGGGCGCCGCTGAAGCCTTCACTCATCCAGCACACCTGTCCCCCAGTGCCACACCTGTCCCTGTCACACAGTCGTCACACCTGTCCCTCGCCAGACCTGTCCCCGTCACACGTGTCCCCCGTCACACCTGTCCCCCACCGTCACAGTCATCACACCTGTCCCCCTGTCACACCTGTCCCACCTGTCCCCGTCACACCTGTCCCCGTCACACAGTCGTCACACCTGTCCCCGTCACACCTGTCCCCGTCACACAGTCGTCACACCTGTCCCCGTCACACAGTCGTCACACCTGTCCCCGTCACACAGTCGTCACACCTGTCCCCGTCACACAGTCATCACACCTGTCCCCGTCACACAGTCGTCACACCTGTCCCCCGTCACACCTGTCCCCCGTCACACAGTCGTCACACCTGTCCCCCGTCACACAGTCGTCACACCTGTCCCCCGTCACACAGTCGTCACACCTGTCCCCGTCACACTGACCTCCAGGACTTTGAGAGCGGCAGACACGACCTCCGGCACGTCGTCCTTCAGTCGGTCCACAACGGCGTCTCTCAGGAAGACTTTGTCCAAACTCTGCTGCTGAGGAGAAACATGAGATGCATTTGTGTGTATTTATACCTGCAGTGTGTATCTTTATTATACTGTACATGATGTTTATTAATAATCAGAGAAAACAACGGGGCCCAGTTTAGAGCCTTGAGGAACACCAGAAGTTTGTTTGTAGATGAGGACATTAATATGAAGTAGTTCCACTGAAGAATGAATATTTAAGAAGTAGCAGAGAGAACCAGTCCGTCTCCAGTGATTCTGACTTCACCTGCACCGTCTGCCGTACCTGTGCGGAGGTGATGACGTCCATCAGGTGATCCAGCGCCGACACTCTGACTGAAGGCTGCGGGTGTTTCAGACTGAGGAGCAGCGACGTGTCCGAGTCGCCCATTATCTAAACACAGGAAGGATTCATGAAGAACATGATCATCTTAAGTTAGCAGACAAATACTTCTTAAGTAGCAACAACACAATACTGTGTGTACCTGGTACTTCCCGCTGCTCATGGACAAAGAGAGGAACTGGTGGTAGAGATGTTTCTGCTCGCTGCTGCTGAGGTCGGTCACGTGAGCCGCGAGGACGCCGTCCAGAGCTGCACAGTATCTGAGGGAGGACAAACTCAGAGCTAATGCTAACTCAGAGCTAATGCTAACTCAGAGATAATGCTAACTCAGAGCTAATGCTAACACAGAGATAATGCTAACACAGAGATAATGCTAACACAAAGCTAATGCTAACAGAGAGCTAATGCTAACTCAGAGCTAATGCTAACAGAGAGCTAATGCTAACACAAAGCTAATGCTAACAGAGAGCTAATGCTAACTCAGAGCTAATGCTAACACAGAGATAATGCTAACACAGAGATAATGCTAACAGAGAGATAATGCTAACACAGAGCTAATGCTAACAGAGAGCTAATGCTAACCCAGAGCTAATGCTAACTCAGAGCTAATGCTAACACAGAGATAATGCTAACTCAGAGCTAATGCTAACACAGAGCTAATGCTAACTCAGAGCTAATGCTAACACAGTGTTCCTCAAGATGGACTGATGTGTTTTATATTTAAATACGTAAATAGAATTGATTTCCAGCTGGGACGGATAGTAACAGACCAAACTATTAGTTTATAATAACAACGTTCTCTTAATCTGGTTCAAGATTTAACGGTAAAACACTAATAAATGAAGACCACCAGGTACAGCAGCAGGCGGACTCACCTGGACTCGAACAGGCGGACCAGAGGAAGGAGCCGGCGGTCGAGGGCCGACATGTCCTCAGCAGAGAGTTCAGTCTGACTCAGATACTCGTCCAGCATCAACCTGCAACACAAACACCTGACATGAAGACTTCCTGTTTGTCGCGTTGTCTCAGCAAGAAGAAGACGTGAAGAAGAGACAGAGAAAAAGAAAAACCTTATTGCACCGTATTATTATTATTATTGTTTCTATGATGCTCACTGTCAACCCTCTGAACACTAAAGTAGGTTCAGGTTTTCGCTCTGTGGTCTTGATTTTCAAAATAAAAGTCCTGCTCCTCTATGAAAACAGAACCTTCATGACTAGAAGTAGAGAGAACTAGAACATGTCTTTAGTGCAGAACAACACAGTTATGATGACATCATCATTAAAAAGAAAAAAAGAGTTACCAATATTAGTAAAAACATGTTCTAAATATTAATCTATACTCCCTCCCCTCCCCTCCTTAAACCTTCTTAAAACTCTTTATGGTTCTTTTGTTGTTATTTACTCTTTATTACTTTGTACCAACAACTCCCCTCTGGATACACAGACTTCTATCTTATCTGGAGCGAAGACGAAGGTGAAGGTGTGTTTACCGAGCCACGGTTCGGTCCAGGCCGCCGGTCAGAGGGACGGACTGCAGGACGGACTCCAACACGGCGAGCTGGTCCGTCCGCGTCTCACCTGAGCCGCAGGTGAACCCGGCGTGGACCAGGTGAGGCAGCAGGTAGCGCAGCAGAGGACCGACGTCGTGAGAAGCCGCCATGACCTGCAGCGTGGAGACCAGTGCCGGCATGGAGCTCAGGCGCTCGAAGGCTCTGAGGGACAAAACAGAAGACGGTGATTAACTGAGACGAGGCCACGCCCTCAGACCAGGTGTGACGCCGATCCCCGGTCCTACCTGGGCCCGGCGGACCCCTCCTTCTGGTTCTGCAGCAGCACCACGAGGCAGCCCAGACCCTCCTTGGCCAACACGGGCTCCCTGAGCAGAGACTTGCCGACGTGGGCGGCGAGCGTGTCGACCAGACTCGCCTCCATCACCACCTTCACCGCCAGCTGGCACACGATCATGAGGGTGGCGGCTTTGTAGTCCGTCAGAGACGACTTCAGACCCTGAAGGGACGAGGAGGACGCTGATACCAGAACTTTATATGTGAAACGTTTAAGACAGAAGAAGAAGAACGTCGTTACGTTACCTTCTGAACAAACGGCAGCAGTTTGGAAATGATGGCGTCGGACACTTTGTCCACAGCGTCCAGAGCCGGGACGATGGAGGAGGCGTAGAAGGAGAAGATCACTCTGAGCTGGGAGCAGCTTCCAGAGTGACCCGAATACGCCTGAAGGAGGAGGAGGAGAAGAAGAACAAGAAGGAGGAGGAGAAGAAGAACAAGAAGGAGGAGGAGAAGAAGAACAAGAAGGAGGAGGAGGAGAAGAAGAAAAATAAGGAGGAGAAGAAAAACAAGGAGGAGGAGGAGAAGAAGTACAATAAGGAGGAGAAGAAGAACAAGAAGGAGGAGGAGAAGAAGAACAAGAAGGAGGAGGAGAAGAAGTACAATAAGGAGGAGAAGAAGAACAAGAAGGAGGAGGAGAAGAAGAACAAGAAGGAGGAGGAGAAGAAGTACAATAAGGAGGAGAAGAAGAACAAGAAGGAGGAGGAGAAGAAGAACAAGAAGGAGGAGGAGGAGAAGAAGAAGGAGGAGGAGAAGAAGAACAATAAGGAGGAGGAGAAGAAGTACAAGAAGGAGGAGGAGGAGAAGAAGAAAAATAAGGAGGAGGAGAAGAAGAACAAGAAGGAGGAGGAGAAGAACAAGAAGGAGGAGGAGGAGGAGAAGAAAAATAAGGAGGAGGAGAAGAAGAACAAGAAGGAGGAGGAGAAGAACAAGAAGGAGGAGGAGGAGGAGAAGAACAAGAAGGAGGAGGAGGAGAAGAAGAACAATAAGGAGGAGAAGAAGAACAAGAAGGAGGAGGAGAAGAAGAAAAATAAGGAGGAGAAGAAAAACAAGGAGGAGGAGGAGGAGAAGAAGAACAATAAGGAGGAGAAGAAAAACAAGGAGGAGGAGGAGGAGAAGAAGAACAATAAGGAGGAGAAGAACAAGGAGAACAATAAGAAGGAGGAGGAGGACAACAATAAGGAGGAGAACAATAAGAAGGAGGAGAAGAAGAACAAGAAGAAGAACAATAAGGAGAAGAACAAGAAGAAGAAGAACACAGACGTCAGTTACAAACAGGTTCTCATGTTCTGATCTTTTTCACAATCTCAGAGGAAAAAATTAATAAATATTTAGTTCATTTTTCATAGTTCATGTATTCTTGAATGCAGGACTTTTACTTGCGGCGTGTATTTCTACACTGAGTTAGTATTAATTACTGAATCATTTAAATACCTCTTCCATGTTAAAACACACTGTGTTGTTAGCATGGCGTTAGCATGTTGTTAGTGTGACGTTAGTGTGTTGTTAGCGTGCCGTTAGCGTGTTGTTAGCATGCCGTTAGCGTGTTGTTAGCATGCCGTTAGCGTGTTGTTAGTGTGACATTAGCGTGTTGTTAGCGTGACGGTAGCCTGTTGTTAGCGTGACATTAGCGTGTTGTTAGCGTGACGTTAGCGTGTTGTTAGCGTGACGGTAGCTTGTTGTTAGCCTGTTGTTAGCGTGACATTAGCGTGTTGTTAGCGTGACATTAGCGTGTTGTTAGCGTGACATTAGCGTGTTGTTAGCGTGACGTTAGCGTGTTGTTAGTGTGACATTAGCGTGTTGTTAGCGTGACATTAGCGTGTTGTTAGCATGCCGTTAGCGTGTTGTTAGTGTGACATTAGCGTGTTGTTAGCGTGACATTAGCGTGTTGTTAGCGTGACATTAGCGTGTTGTTAGCGTGACATTAGCGTGTTGTTAGCGTGACATTAGCGTGTTGTTAGCGTGACGTTACCTGGATGGCGTCGGTGACCAGACAGCAGATGAAGTCCATGAAGCTCAGGTCTGTGTAGCAGTGAGTGATCAGAGTTCCTCTGGACAGCGGCACGCCGGCTTTCTGAGGACGCAGCAGCACAGCGTTCACACATAATAACATTTCTATATTCACTACAGTGGGAGTGGGCAGCGGGGTCGGAGGTCAGACCTGCAGGCCCTGCAGCCAGTTCCAGCGGTTGGTGGCGTCTTTGATCTTCAGCAGCTGCAGGACTCTGACGAACACGTTGGTGTCGTGATACGGCAGCGCGCAGGACAACAAGCTGTCGCTGTTATACAGCTGGATGTGGAAGCTGCAACACAACCACAACTAACATTAATGTGTGTGACACCAGCAGGACGCCTGAACGCACTCTGAGGGACGTTTAAAGAAGAGAACGTGTTGAATGTGGTCTAAACACAAGCAGGTTTTAAAGAATCTCGCTGCATTTGTTGACATACAAGAATAATAAAGAAATGTGGATTCTTTTCTTAATTAATTAACTTTTTTTCTCACAAAATAATGAAAAAGAACCGATAAGAGGACTCGTGTCTATGAAACCCTAAAGATGCCCATTTGGATCAGTAATGAGACGTATGAAGGTTTGGTGTTTCAGCACCAGACCGGTAACAGAGATGTGGCAGAATCAGACTTTAGGAAGCGTACCGGTGGACCAGCCACTCCATGCACTTGTGCGCCGGTTTGAGGAGGAAGTACGGGGAGAGGCGGGTGAGGAAGAGCGAGATGCCGGCGTCCAGCTTCTCGTTGACCTCTTTGGACTGGACGCTGCGCTCCAGGGTCAGCGAGGCCCGGCTGAACAGGGTGTCCTGGAACTCCAGGAAGGCCGGTTCGATTCCCAGCAGCTCCTCCAGCCCTGTGCAGCCTGGAGGGGGGGGGGGGGGGGGGCAGAGGTTAACCGTGGTGAAGGAGTAACCTGCTGGTCTCTGGTGATCATTTGAGACCCAGACCAGGACTCACCGAGGGCGTAGAAGGTGCTTCTGTCCATGGAAGCAGCATCTTTGGGGTCGAAGAGCAGCGAGGCGACCTCTCTGTGCGTCAGCAGGTTGGAGTCGCTCTGAGGCAGCGCGAGCCTCTTCAGCTGGTGGGCCAACGACGTCATGGTGGTCTCAGTCTGACACAGACACTGAGATAAACACGATGTAACCTCAGCGCCCTCCTGAAACAAAGAGAAGCCTTCAGTCTGACACGTTGGTCACACCACGCATTATTCATTATTCATTATTTAAACATGCCTTTACCAAAGTGACAAAGTGGATCTTTAGTGTTAAGATAAAGTCTGAACTCGTTCAGTGGAGAGTGAACACTGTATGATATATATATATATATACATATATATATATATATATATATATGTATATATGTATTCTTTCAATGAGGGTTTGGAATGTAAATGACTTCCAGACCAGCAGATGATCTCGTGTTAACAGTAATCAGCATGTTTACAACGAGGCCCAGAGCTTCAGATGAACACGAGTTCATGATCTCTATGAATCATCACGTTAACTCAACACCTTTAATAACTTTAATATTTAATAACGGAAACAGCTCAGTGGTGAGCAGCAAAACCAGTGAAAGCATTTATTTTAAAGAACAATAAAAAAGGTAATCAATCAGTAATTATTTGAATATGTAACAGCGGAATTAAAAAGTGGATCTTTTGGTTTAAGAAAAAGTATAAACTCCACTTCTGAATAGAGAAAGAAAACCTTAAATGTGCTGTTTGTCAAAGGGAGTCTGACTGTACAAGCTGCAGTAGAACAGATCAGTTAGTACCGAACTGCTCACTCGGCATGCTTCATGTTACCTGGATGTGTTTAGTGTCTAATGAAGCAGCAGAATCGTCTTTAGTGCATGTTTCTATTGAACAGTTATCTCGTTAGTACTTGATAATGTAGTCTAAGAGTCTCCTGAATGATGACACTACTCATGTTAATATTCCCTCTTTCATTGTTTCTGCACGCTTTGTAAAGCTTCACTAACTTTGTAAATGTAATCTTATATTCTGATTTTAAGTTTACTTTGTAACATCTGCCTCTTGGCTAACTCTGGAGCATTACAGCAACGGTTGTATGAATGTGTCCCTCATCAAATAAACCAATAAATAAGAATAGATTTATGAAGTTTAGACCAGATAATGATTCAATGTTAACTTCATTCAGATAGTAACTCAGTGACACGACTGGTTCATTTAGATTAACTCGTTACACTAGATCAGAGCTGATGTTTTGCTCCAGAAACACACGTGTTAGCTTGTTAGCTTCTTAAGCTAACCTGTCGATTTCTCACTCTTGAAAAAAACGTCGCCGGTGAAATGAAACTAAATGTCTCGCGACTACCGGAACAGTATCACGTTAACGATGAATCTATAAGTTACTAATAAATATAGAAGAAAAACACTCCAACCTGTTTTCTGTAACTTGAACAAACACGTGAAACGTGAAAAGACCTCGTTCCGGGGGATTCTACATCCGTGGTACGTCACGCAGAGTTACAAGCCAATCACAGCTCAGCAGGGCGGAACTTAGGAGACGAGTACGAGCCAATCACAGCTCAGCAGGGCGGAACTTAGGAGACGAGTACGAGCCAATCACACATTAGTATTTTTTATTATTTTAATTAGTTTAGAGATTGTTTGTTCGGTATCTAAGAACTGTGGCGATTGATGTACTTGTACTGTGATACTTGTACTGCAGTACATCTCAGAGGGATTCAGATACTTTACAGAACTAAACAGAAGTTTATTAAATAATTTAATATATGTATTTAATAATTATTTAATTTATGAAATGTAACATTATTGTTAGAGATTAAAACATCAGATTAATGTTTATGAGACTCTAAACTTATCACGTGGTTTCATTTCAATAACTGATCAAATTATCAATGTTTCACAATAACAATGTTTATATTTATAACTGAAAATAGATTTGTGTACATTTTACTTGTAATACTTACGTAGAATGGAGTATTGCAGTATTTATTTGAAGTATCTGAGTGTCTTTGAGAGACAATACTGTTTACTGACAATAAAGTTAAATTGAATGCTTTAAATATTCTCATTATAATTAAAACATCTCCACATCAACTCTTCTTCGGTGGTGTTTTAATGAATTCATTACAGATCAATTTAAAACATTAAAGACTTTAAAGACTTTAGTAATTAACTCGTGACGTCACACACCTCGTCACATCTTCGTGTGTCCCGGGGCGGTGACGTCACGTGGGGAGTTTTTCTTTTAAGGACGCTCCGGTCGGTCGGTCGGTCGGTCGGTCGTCAGTTGTCGGTCAGCATGAGGAGCGCGAGGACGCTGCAGAGCCTTCATCATGTCCACCATCATCTTCATCTTCATCATCGTCATCATCACGGGCGGTCAGCCGGGATCATCGGAGCACCTTTCTCCAGAGGACAGGTGAGTGTGCACGAGGACACGGGGCGGCGCGTGCGTGTGAGAGAGTTGTAGTTGTTATTATTGTTGTTGTTGTTGTGCTGCAGCCTCGCGGAGGAGTGGAGAGAGGACCGGACCTGATCAGAGCTGCGGGACTCCTCAACAGACTGCACGAGCAAGGTGACGTCCGCGTGCGTGTGCGTGCGTGTTATTCACAGAAGTATTCAAGTCCTCTACTGAAGTAAAAGTACTAATACATCAATGTAAATCCTTCTAAAGTATAAGTACATAGTTTAACATATTACAAATTAAATATACTATCATCAGCTAGATAAGTATACTATATTATATACTATATATAAATAGTATATAAATATATATATATATGTATGTATGTATGTATACGACAGAGAGGATTTCTGCAGTATTTTTACTTCAAACACGTGAAAACATCAGAGAAGAATAACGTTTTTGAACTTGAAGAAATTCAAAAATATCAAAGAGAGACTTTTGAGTTCTTCAAATAAATAAATAATTAGTTGAATTAATAAAGTTGTTTAATCTCAGCAGAGGACTTTATGTTCAAACTGAACTTCATTAGTCGTTACAGAGCGGAGACACAACTTTAATGTGTGTGAGAGTGTGTGTGTCTATGAGTGTGTGTGTGTGTGTCTATGAGCGTGTGTGTGAGTGTGTGTTTGTGAGAGAGTGTGTGTGTGTGTGTGTGAGAGTGTGTGTGTCTATGAGTGTGTGTGTGTGTCTATGAGTGTGTGTGTGTGTGTGTTTGTGAGAGAGTGTGTGTCTATGAGTGTGTGTGTGAGTGTGTGAGTGTGTGTTTGTGAGAGTGTGTGTGTGTCTATGAGTGTGTGAGTGTGTGTCTATGAGTGTGAGAGTGTGTGTGTCTATGAGTGTGTGTCTATGAGTGTGTGTGTGTGTGTGTGTGTGTGAGTGTCTGTGAGTGTGTGTTAGAGTGTGTGTGTGTGTGTGTGTGTGTCTGTGTCTGTGTGTGTGTGAGTGTGTGTATAAGTGTGTGTCTGTGTGTGTGTGTGTGTATGTGTGTCTGTGAGTGTGTCTATGAGTGTGTGTCTGTGTGTGTTAGAGTGTGTGTGTCTGTGTCTGTGTGTGTGTGTGTGTGTGTGTGTGTGTGTCTGTGTGTGTGTGTGTCTATGAGTGTGTGTGTGTGTGTGTGTCTGTGTGTGTGTGTGTGTCTATGAGTGTGTGTGTGTGTGAGTGTGTCTATGAGTGTGTGTATGAGTGTGTGTCTGTGTGTGTGTCTATGAGTGTGTGTGTGTGAGTGTGTCTATGAGTGTGTGTATGAGTGTGTGTCTGTGTGTGTGTCTATGAGTGTGTGTGTGTGTGTGTGTCTATGAGTGTGTGTGTGTGTGTGTCTGTGTGTGTGTGTGTGTGTCTATGAGTGTGTGTATGAGTGTGTGTCTGTGTGTGTCTGTGTGTCTGTGTGTGTGTCTGTGTGTGTGTCTGTGTGTCTGTGTGTGTGTCTGTGTGTGTCTGTGTGTGTGTGGTTCATAAGTCACTCAGCTGCAGGTCGTTGTACAGAAACTTGTTTACTTTACGTTGCCACATGAACATATTTCCACAGAGATGATACACTGACTGTTAATGTTCACCCAGAGAGCATTCTGGGAAAAATGTACCTGTACTGACGGTTTCTCTTTTCTCGACTCTGATGTCGAGTAGAAAGAATAAAAAATAATACTAATGATAATAATAATATAATAATAACAAAGATAGTGATAATAATAATAGTGATAATAATAATGATAATCATTATTATTTATTATTTACATTTTTATAATGATAATATGTGAAACAGGTTCTCTCACCTCTGTGTTCAGGCTGTGCAGTGAAGGATTATGGGAACGTGGCGTTTGAGGACGTGGTGGAGGACGAGCCGGTGGGTCTGGTGAAGCGTGTGCGCGCGGTGGGCAGCGCCAACCAGAGGCTGTCTGAGGCGGTGCAGGCTGTGAAGAGGGACGGACACACCTCAGTGATGCTGGGAGGAGACCACAGGTGAGTTCACACCTGAGACTGTTGAAGAAAAACATCATATAACCATGCTGAACACAACACAGTTGGTTTTATAACAGATATTTCCTAGAAATGAGAAAGTCAGCAGCTCCTAGAAAGAAGTATGATGAGCAGGATGTGCTTTGTTTGTGGTTCAACGGACTGCTTTGATTGGTGGAAAGTAAGAGTACTAATACTACACTGTGAAAATACTCTGTAAGAGTACTAATACTACACTGTGAAAACACTCTGTAAGAGTACTAATACTACACTGTGAAAACACTAAGAGTACTAATACTACACTGTGAAAATACTCTGTAAGAGTACTAATACTACACTGTGAAAACACTAAGAGTACTAATACTACACTGTGAAAACACTCTGTAAGAGTACTAATACCACACTGTGAAAACACTAAGAGTACTAATACTACACTGTGAAAATACTCTGTAAGAGTACTAATACTACACTGTGAAAACACTAAGAGTACTAATACTACACTGTGAAAATACTCTGTAAGAGTACTAATACTACACTGTGAAAACACTAAGAGTACTAATACTACACTGTGAAAACACTCTGTAAGAGTACTAATACTACACTGTGAAAACACTCTGTAAGAGTACTAATACTACACTGTGAAAACACTAAGAGTACTAAAACCACACTGTAAAAACACTACAGTAAGAGTACTAATACTACACTGTGAAAACACTCTGTAAGAGTACTAATACTACACTGTGAAAACACTAAGAGTACTAATACCACACTGTGAAAATACTCTGTAAGAGTACTAATACTACACTGTGAAAACACTAAGAGTACTAATACCACACTGTGAAAATACTCTGTAAGAGTACTAATACTACACTGTGAAAATACTAAGAGTACTAATACCATACTGTGAAAATACTCTGTAAGAGTACTAATACCACACTGTGAAAATACTCTGTAAGAGTACTAATACTACACTGTGAAAATACTCTGTAAGAGTACTAATACTACACTGTGAAAACACTAAGAGTACTAATACCACACTGTGAAAACACTAAGAATACTAATACTACACTGTGAAAACACTCTGTAAGAGTACTAATACCACACTGTGAAAATACTACAGTAAGAGTACTAATACCACACAGTAGAAGTAAAAAGTAGCATGAAAGTACAAGTACCTGAATCACAACTTTAAACACTTTAACGTGTGTTCAGTAACAACAGCAGCATCACAGTCTGTCAATCATCCACCAGCAGGACACACACACACACACACACACACACACACACACACACACACACACACACACACACACACACACACACACACACACACACACACACACACACACACACACACACACACACACACACACACACACACACACACACACACACACACACACACACACAAGTAATGAAAAGGAAATACTCTAGAGTGGTACTAGTTCTTTGAAGTCCTGATTAAACCATTTCTCAGAACATCTAAGGCAGAGGTCTTCAACAGGGGGTCCGCGACCCCTAGGGGGTCCGCGGAGGTACTGCAGGGGGTCCGCGAAATCTTTGGTTGATTAGACAATTTTTTATTTATTTTTTCCCCAAACATGAACGTGTCCATTATTGTAATAGTTCAGTATTGTATGCAAGATAACAGGTATGTTTATGCATGGCAGTGGCACTAATAGGCCATCACTCATTTATGTTTCCACATTTATGTTTAAAATAAAAACGTCTCTTTGAACAGCTTGTGTGCATGATTATCATGTGATTAACAGACGATGTTGATATTAACATTGGTATCAGCTGACAAGGTATGTTTATAAATGTCAGTGTCACGGCCCCCCTCCTCACTGGACCTTCATGTTTACAATAAAAACATGAATATATGAACCTGTGTATTATTTGAATAGCTTAGTATTGAATGGACAATAAAGAGGTATGTGTATACATGGCACTAGGCCCAGTTTAATATAAAACACCATTTTATACAGTATATATATAGTCGGGGGTCCCTGCTCCATCTCTATCAGTTTGGGGGTCCTTGGCCTGAAACACGTTGAAGACCCCTGGTCTAAGGTAAACGTCTCTGTCTCTGTGTCCATCAGTCTGGCCATCGGCTCCGTTCACGGTCACTCGGCGGCGGTGGGAGAGCTGAGCGTCGTTTGGGTCGACGCCCACGCCGACATCAACACGCCGCTGAGCTCGTACACGGGAAACATCCACGGCCAGCCGATGTCTTACCTCCTCCACGAGCTGCACACAAAGGTCAGTTTATTAGGGAGGGGGAAGAGTCCGTCCTCAGGGGGAAGAGTCCGTCCCGAGGGGGAAGAGTCCGTCCTCAGGGGGAAGAGTCCGTCCTCAGGGGGAAGAGTCCGTCCCGAGGGGGAAGAGTCCGTCCCGAGGGGGAAGAGTCCGTCCTCAGGGGGAAGAGTCCGTCCCGAGGGGGAAGAGTCCGTCCCGAGGGGGAAGAGTCCGTCCTCAGGGGGAAGAGTCCGTCCCGAGGGGGAAGAGTCCGTCCTGAGGGGGAAGAGTCCGTCCCGAGGGGGAAGAGTCCGTCCTCAGGGGGAAGAGTCCGTCCCGAGGGGGAAGAGTCCGTCCCGAGGGGGAAGAGTCCGTCCCGAGGGGGAAGAGTCCGTCCCGAGGGGGAAGAGTCCGTCCTCAGGGGGAAGAGTCCGTCCCGAGGGGGAAGAGTCCGTCCCGAGGGGGAAGAGTCCGTCCCGAGGGGGAAGAGTCCGTCCTCAGGGGGAAGAGTCCGTCCCGAGGGGGAAGAGTCCGTCCCGAGGGGGAAGAGTCCGTCCTCAGGGGGAAGAGTCCGTCCCGAGGGGGAAGAGTCCGTCCCGAGGGGGAAGAGTCCGTCCCGAGGGGGAAGAGTCCGTCCTGAGGGGGAAGAGTCCGTCCCGAGGGGGAAGAGTCCGTCCTCAGGGGGAAGAGTCCGTCCTCAGGGGGAAGAGTCCGTCCTCAGGGGGAAGAGTCCGTCCCGAGGGGGAAGAGTCCGTCCCGAGGGGGAAGAGTCCGTCCCGAGGGGGAAGAGTCCGTCCCGAGGGGGAAGAGTCCGTCCTCAGGGGGAAGAGTCCGTCCTGAGGGGGAAGAGTCCGTCCCGAGGGGGAAGAGTCCGTCCTCAGGGGGAAGAGTCCGTCCCGAGGGGGAAGAGTCCGTCCTCAGGGGGAAGAGTCCGTCCTGAGGGGGAAGAGTCCGTCCTCAGGGGGAAGAGTCCGTCCTGAGGGGGAAGAGTCCGTCCCGAGGGGGAAGAGTCCGTCCTCAGGGGGAAGAGTCCGTCCCGAGGGGGAAGAGTCCGTCCTCAGGGGGAAGAGTCCGTCCTGAGGGGGAAGAGTCCGTCCTCAGGGGGAAGAGTCCGTCCTGAGGGGGAAGAGTCCGTCCCGAGGGGGAAGAGTCCGTCCTCAGGGGGAAGAGTCCGTCCCGAGGGGGAAGAGTCCGTCCCGAGGGGGAAGAGTCCGTCCCGAGGAGGACGAGTCCGTCCCGAGGAGGACGAGCACTGTTGGCTGTTGTCAGCACTGTTATCACTGTTAGCTCTTCAGAAACTCGTCATCTGTCAGCACTGTTAGCGTTGTTAGCACTGTTAGCGTTGTTAGCACTGTTAGCGTTGTTAGCACTGTTAGCGTTGTTAGCACTGTTAGCACGGTTAGGTCTTCAGAAACTCTTGTCCCCACACAGACCTGTTGTTGTTCTGTGTCTCCAGATTCCAGTCCTGCCCAATTTCTCGTGGATCAAACCGTGCGTGTGGGCCAAAGACCTGGTCTACGTGGGTCTGAGAGACGTGGATCCAGCAGAGCAGTAGGTCTTCATCTCCTTCATTGTCCTCTCAGGTAACATTCAGGGAGCGTTGATGAAACAGTAAAAGATCTGACGAGTCGTGTTTCACAGCTACATCCTGAAGCTTCTGGGTGTGAAGGTGTTCTCCATGTCGGAGGTGGATCAGCTCGGGGTCTCCAGAGTCATGGAGGAGACCTGTGACTACCTGTCTGCCAGGTAGACCTTCAATCTTTACATCCACCAATGAAATCAAAGCTGCTTCTTCTTCTTCTTCTTCTTCTTCTTCTTCTTCTTCGCTGCTTTTACAGAAGTGACATTAATCTGAAAATAATAACAATAACAACAATAACAATAAAGTAATTTAAAAAATACCAATAATAATAAAATAATGATGGTAAAAATAGTAATAATACTAATAATATTAATATGAATACCACTAATAATAGTAATAATAAATGTGATGTATTACTTGTACAGAGGGAAGAAACCGATCCACCTGAGCTACGACATCGACGCCATCGACCCCTCGGTGACCCCGGCGACGGGGACACCTGTAGCGGGGGGGCTGACCTACAGAGAGGGGGTCTACATCGCTGAACACCTCAGTCAGACAGGTGGGCTGCAGCAGCCAGTTAGCTTAGCTTAGCATAGAGACCGGAGAACCACGCTGAGTCTGTGCTCGTCCTGCAGGTCTCCTGTCGGCGGTGGACTTGGTGGAGGTGAATCCTCTGAGGGGTCAGACCGAAGAGGACGTCCGGTCCACGGTCAGCACGGCGGTGGATCTGCTGCTCGCATGTTTCGGACGCCTCCGCGGTGGAAACCACCCGCCGGATTACCGCCTGCCCGAGCCTTGACGACGCCGGGCTCTCCGACTGTACCGACGGACACCTGAACGCCTCTGATCACTAAAGGGACAATCGGAGGAATCGAGTCAGTGAAGTTCTGCTGCTTTAAACCAAAGAAACAAAGATGTTCCTGAAGGGACTTCAACTTTAAAAATCAGGTTGTTCATTGATTGATCTACTCGATCAATTATCCTTTTGATTTTGATCAAATAATGTTTTATATTGTGAAAATATAATTAAACGCATTTAAATCAGTTAAATCAACATATTATTCCTGATCAGTCTGATCAGTTCAACGCGTCTCCCTCTGAAAATCAGACACAAAGACAACAAACACGAAAACTACACACACACACACACACACACACACACACACACACACACACTCTCTCTCTCTCTCACACTCACACACACACACACACACACACACACAGTTTAGATATTAGTTGACTGGATCATTGTTATTGAACTTAATAAACTGTACTTTAACGAGCAGCTGTCTGTGATGACTTTGTGTATTGTGATAACAGCTGATATCAAACCTTCACGTTCTCTCTGAGTGTGTAACAGTTCTCAGACTCACATTGTGAGTGAACACTAATCATCAGTTTATAGTTGGTTATTGGTCCCTGTTCTCAGGGTGGTGCCCCGTTATTATTAATAATATTACTGACATTAATAATTCTATTGATGTCAATAGTTTAGTTTTTCATATTATCTGATAACTCAAACACGCTCCTTTTCGTTCCCAACTAAATACTTCATAACATACGTGAATGGAAACACGGTGATTGTTGTGTATACATATTGATGAGACACATTTGTTCTGTGTGCAGCAGTTCTTTATTTATTCTGACTAGAAACACATTTTACATTCATCAAAACAATCCTTTGTGTCTCTTTACGTGATAATAAGTTAGTGGTGGAAAGTAACTAAGTACTTTTACTCAAGTACTGTACTTCTACTTTACCTGAGTGTACTTTATACTTCTACTACATCTCAGAGGTAAATATTGTACTTTTTACTACATTTATCAGCTTTAGTTACTTTACAGATTCAGATTATTAATCAAATAAGAAATGATGTAATATTATATAAAGTCAATGAAATAATGTATCAATAGTTATAATATATATTGTTATGATTTTATGAGTACTTTTGGTACTTATATATATTTTGATGCTGACTTTTGTACTTTTACTTGTAACAGAGTATTTCTACTCTGTGGTATTAGTACTTTTACTTCCTGGTTGTGTATTCTGGTTCCTGATTGGTTCACACAGTCTGCGATCGGGTCATGTGACCAAAAAGACGATCTTTGGAGCGAAGTCACTGAAGATAAACGGAGTAAATATGAGAAGTAGTGGAAGTATAAAGTAGCAGAACATGGGAATACTCTCATAAAGTACAAGTACCTGGAGTTTGTACTTGAGTAAATGTACTTAGTTACATCCCATCTCCTTTAAACTCTCAACAAGGAAAAGATCAAAGCTTTAAAAGTTGATGTTTGAGACGTTTAACAGGTTTAAATTGACACGATAACTCGAATTGCGTTCAAGTGACTTCTGTTGTAATTAAGATCAAAGAGGAAAATATGAACTTTAGTGAACTGAATGTGTTTAAATATGAGAGGAAGAGGAAGAGGAAGAGGAGGAGGAGGTCAGTCCGTCTCCTGGAGGCCACAGCGCCTCCTGAACTCCTGCCCTCGTTCATGGATCCATTTATTGGACACTGCAGACAGACAGAGAGATGAAGATGAAGAAGAGGATGACCGTTAGTGAACGTCACGCTAACGTGCTAACGTGCTAACGGATTGTGTTGTGTGTTTTGTGGACCAGAGAATAGAGGAAGTGATCCTGGTTGTTCTCCGTGAGGTGAGCATGAAGAGAGAGAGCTCTGCTCCAGAAAACACACTTTTAAAGGCTCACGAGGTCACTGAGGAGGACGTCTGGCGCCGTGTGCTCTGATCCTTTGGTCAGGCAGTGAACGCACCAGAAAACTTAACTCCTGGAGGAGCAGCTGTTAAAGTCTCTTCTTCTTAAATACGGGTGATTTAATTCATGTGATGTGAAGAGTGGATTTAGAAAAAAATTTAAAGAACTTTTAAAATGGGAAATTTGAGAACAGAACTTGGTGTGATGGTAGAATGAGTGTTTTCAAAATAAGGTCACTGTATGTTAACAGGAAATCAAGGATGACCTAGTTTTTCAGAATAAAAGTCACAGAAAGTAACTATCGTGACTCAGGATGAGGTGGTTTTTTCAAAATAAAAATCCCCAACGGTCGCTGTTTGTTAACAGGAAACCAGGGATGGACCCAATTCTTTCAAAATAAAAGTACCCTCCTCACAAAGACAGAACTGTGGTTTAAATGAGCCGTTCAGAATGTTGTCGTATTGATAATATTAATATGTGAATATATAAACGTGTTCTGAACTCACCCCACTTGTTTCCCACCAGAACCGGACAGGCAGCATGTCGGGTCCGGTAGTCTCCTTCTCCACTGGGATACAGATTATACCAGAACACCGCCGAGCCCTGAAGAATCATCCTCATCATCATCATCACCATCATCACCCTCATCCTTATCACCACCGCTATTCCCCTCATCATCCTCATCACCACCATCATTCCCCTCATCATCCTCATCATCATTACCATCACCATCATCCTCCTCATCATCATTACCATCACCATCATCCTCATCACCACCATCATTCTCCTCATCATCCTCATCATCATTACCATCACCATCATCACCCTCATCCTTATCACCACCGCTATTCCCCTCATCATCCTCATCATCCTCATCACCACCATCATTCTCCTCATCATCCTCATCATCATCATTACCATCACCATCATCCTCATCACCACCATCATTCCCCTCATCATCCTCATCATCATTACCATCACCATCATCATCCTCATCATCATTACCATCACCATCATTCTCCTCATCATCATTACCATCACCATCATCCTCATCACCACCATCATTCCCCTCATCATCCTCATCATCATTACCATCACCATCATCATCCTCATCATCATTACCATCATCCTCATCACCACCGCCATTCCCCTCATCATCCTCATCATCATTACCATCACCACCATCATCACCCTCATCATCCTCATCACCATCATCCTCATCACCACCATCATTCCCCTCATCATCCTCATCATCATTACCATCACCATCATCCTCATCACCAGCATCATTCCCCTCATCATCCTCATCATCATTACCATCACCATCATCCTCATCACCACCATCATTCCCCTCATCATCCTCATCATCATTACCATCACCATCATCATCCTCATCATCATTACCATCACCATCATCATCCTCACCACCGCCATTCCCCTCATCATCCTCACCATCATCCTCATCATCCTCATTACCACCATCATTCCCCTCATCATCCTCATCACCACCATCATTCCCCTCATCATCCTCATCACCACCATCATTCCCCTCATCATCCTCATCACCACCATCATTCCCCTCATCATCCTCATCACCACCATCATTCCCCTCATCATCCTCATCACCACCATCATTCCCCTCATCATCCTCATCACCACCATCATTCCCCTCATCATCCTCATCATCATTACCAACACCATCATCCTCATCACCACCGCCATTCCCCTCATCATCCTCACCATCCTCCTCATCATCATCACTCATAAAAGGACGTTTCATCATTTAAAATGAAACATTAAATAACAATAAAATGTACAATATGTGCAGTGACATGTAGAAGTGGTTCTAATTACTCTTAATAATAATTGCGAAAAATAACAATACCAATAGATATAAATAGAATACAGTTTATAAGATAATACACCTGATAAATATAAGTATTATTTTCACATCTGTAAAGGCAGACTACACAATAAACTCTGCACTATTTAATATTGTTTCATATCAAGAGATAAAAACAGCAGTCAGAGGACAAGAAAGAATTAACAGTAAATCTTATATCTTTGTCTTTGATAATAAATGTAATATCCTTAAATGTTTCATTATTTCATGAATGAAGACAAAACAAATAATGGATCAATAGTCGGTTAACTGATGAGGAGAAGAATGAAAGTGAACCTTTTTGGGCCAAATAGCAGCTCCGACATCAGTGAAGACGGTGGCGCCCCCTGCTGGTACGTCACTCATCTGCAGGAGGAGACACGTCGTCATCAAGAGTCCAGATACACAGAGCCGTTAATGATGATTAAATAATGTTTAAATAATGATTACTGACGTAAAGCAGCCAGGTAGCGATTCTGTTTCCTGTCCCCAACTCTTCAAAAGCATCTGGTTCATCTTTCTATAAAGAATATAACATTTAAATAATATCAATATCACACCAAAACGATGAGAAAGAGACAAACAGGAAGTAAACAACACATTGTTTCTGTTCATAGAGAAGAATTATTTACATCATGTTGAAGATGATAAAGAAAGGAAAATAAAAAGGAGAAGCATCCAATGATCAGGGCTGAAAGGTTGATCATTATTAATATTAATATTATCATCATTATAATAACATCATTATCATCATTATAATAACATCATTATCATCATTATAATAACATCATTATCATCATTATAATAACATCATTATCATCATTATAATAACATCATTATCATCATTATAATAACATCATTATCATCATTATAATAACATCATTATCATCATTATAATAACATCATTATCATCATTATAATAACATCATTATCATCATTATAATAACATCATTATCATCATTATAATAACATCATTATCATCATTATAATAACATCATTATCATCATTATAATAACATCATTATCATCATTATAATCATTATAATAACATCATTATCATCATTATAATAACATCATTATCATCATTATAATAACATCATTATCATCATTATAATAACATCATTATAATCATTATAATAACATCATTATCATCATTATAATAACATCATTATAATCATTATAATAACATCATTATCATCATTATAATAACATCATTATCATCATTATAATAACATCATTATCATCATTATAATAACATCATTATCATCATTATAATCATTATAATAACATCATTAACATCATTATCATCATTATAATAACATCATTATCATCATTATAATAACATCATTATCATCATTATAATAACATCATTATCATCATTATAATAACATCATTATCATCATTATAATAACATCATTATAATAACATCATTATAATAACATCATTATAATAACATCATTATCATCATTATAATAACATCATTATCATCATTATAATAACATCATTATCATCATTATAATAACATCATTATCATCATTATAATAACATCATTATAATCATTATAATAACATCATTATCATCATTATAATAACATCATTATCATCATTATAATAACATCATTATCATCATTATAATAACATCATTATCATCATTATAATCATTATAATAACATCATTATCATCATTATAATCATTATAATAACATCATTATCATCATTATAATAACATCATTATCATCATTATAATAACATCATTATCATCATTATAATAACATCATTATCATCATTATAATAACATCATTATCATCATTATAATAACATCATTATCATCATTATAATAACATCATTATCATCATTATAATAACATCATTATCATCATTATAATAACATCATTATTATCATTATAATAACATCATTATCATCATTATAATAACATCATTATCATCATTATAATAACATCATTATTATCATTATAATAACATCATTATCATCATTATAATAACATCATTATCATCATTATAATAACATCATTATCATCATTATAATAACATCATTATCATCATTATAATAACATCATTATCATCATTATAATAACATCATTATCATCATTATAATAACATCATTATCATCATTATAATAACATCATTATCATCATTATAATAACATCATTATTATCATTATAATAACATCATTATCATCATTATAATAACATCATTATCATCATTATAATAACATCATTATTATTATCATAAATAAAAGCCCATTGAGTGTCATGATGATTTAATTTACCCGTCCAAAGTCATAGTGAGGCTCGTACTGTCCTCCCACTCCGTAGTTAGCCACCTGCAGACGACAAAGACAAGGAGAAGAAGAAGAGACGACAAAGACAAAGAGAAGAAGAAGAAGAAGAGACGACAAAGACAAGGAGAAGAAGAAGAAGAAGAGACGACAAAGACAAAGAGAAGAAGAAGAAGAAGAGACGACAAAGACAAGGAGAAGAAGAAGAAGAAGAGACGACAAAGAGAAAGAGAAGAAGAAGAAGAGATGACAAAGACAAGGAGAAGAAGAAGAGACGACAAAGACAAAGAGAAGAAGAAGAAGAAGAGACGACAAAGAGAAAGAGAAGAAGAAGAGATGACAAAGACAAAGAGAAGAAGAAGAGATGACAAAGAGAAAGAGAAGAAGAAGAGATGACAAAGAGAAAGAGAAGAAGAAGAGATGACAAAGACAAAGAGAAGAAGAAGAGATGACAAAGAGAAAGAGAAGAAGAAGAGATGACAAAGAGAAAGAGAAGAAGAAGAGATGACAAAGACAAAGAGAAGAAGAAGAGATGACAAAGAGAAAGAGAAGAAGAAGAGCATACAGGAACATTTAATACACACTCGAGTCAAGTTACATTTAGGGTCCATTCAAATATAATGTTCCCTCTGGATCTGGTCCATGTGTTTTGTGTCTGCATGACGGTAATAATAATAATATCCTCCTCCTCCTCCTCCTCTTCCTCCTCCTCCTCCTTACCTGCAGCTCCTCTGCCGTGGTGACGTCCAGGCCGGTGACATCCTGGATCCTCTGGTTGATCCGGTCGACCACCGGGTGTTCAAAGGCCCCGAGCCAAGCACTGAGGGGGGTGGGAGGAGACAGGAGGGAGGAGACAGGAGACAGGAGGGAGGACACTTAATAACATGACCGACGTTAATGCTGAAGAGTTATTGAGCAGAAGGAGGTGCAGAGAAATATATATAGAGACAGACGTCTGCCTGCATGTCTCACCTCTTACTGATGCGGTAGTGGGCCGTCTCCAGAACACCGGTTACCGGGTTGGAGATGGTGGCTCGACGCAGCTGTGGAGACGTAGAGACCTGTCAATCTCTGTGTAGCCCCGCCCTAAAGCATCCCCTGCTTTATGGTCTATTAGAGACCTGTCAATCTCTGTGTAGCCCCGCCCTAAAGCATCCCCTGCTTTATGGTCTATTAGAGACCTGTCAATCTCTGTGTAGCCCCGCCCTAAAGCATCCCCTGCTTTATGGTCTATTAGAGACCTGTCGATCACTGTGTAGCCCCGCCCTAAAGCATACCCTGCTTTATGGTCTATTAGAGACCTGTCAATCACCGTGTAGCCCCGCCCTAAAGCATACCCTGCTTTATGGTCTATTAGAGACCTGTCGATCACTGTGTAGCCCCGCCCTAAAGCATACCCTGCTTTATGGTCTATTAGAGACCTGTCAATCTCTGTGTAGCCCCGCCCTAAAGCATACCCTGCTTTATGGTCTATTAGAGACCTGTCAATCACCGTGTAGCCCCGCCCTAAAGCATACCCTGCTTTATGGTCTATTAGAGACCTGTCAATCACCGTGTAGCCCCGCCCTAAAGCATCCCCTGCTTTATGGTCTATTAGAGACCTGTCAATCTCTGTGTAGCCCCGCCCTAAAGCATACCCTGCTTTATGGTCTAAACTAGAGATTGAGACCATAAACTCATGTTTACAATGTTTACTGAGGTAATAAATCAAGAGAGAAGTAGAGTCATTTTCTCATAGACTTCTATAGAACCAGAGGAGTCGCCCCCTGGTGGACACTAGAGAGAATGCAGCTACAAACATCTGGATCTCTCCACAGGTGAACTCACCCTGGGTTTGGCGAGCTCTTTCACTTTCTCTATCTCTGCGTCCGACACGATGTCGTGGTACCGGACGATGTGAGGTCGGTCCCACTCGTCCTCCTGCTTCACCGGACCGATCACGTATTTCGGGTGGCGGTCGTTGTCGTGGTAACGGCAGAAGAGGCGGCTCTGCCTGCGAGGAGTCTGAAAGAGGAAACGGCATCAGGATGACGAGGAGGAAGAGGAAGTGTGTGTGTGTTTCACTGTGAGCGTCTCCTCACCATCTTCAGGCCCTCGCCGCGACACAGCTGCTCGTACTTCTTCCTCTCTGGAAGGTAGTCGGGGGGGCGACCCCGGGTCTCCCTCCTCCTCCCCCCTTCCTCCCCCTTCTGTTTGTCCAGCTGGAACTCAAAGTACTTCAGGTTCCCCTTGGCTCTCTGGTGTGTCGGGTCTAACAGGGACATTTATAATCCGTCATGACATAAAGACAGGAAGTCAGTCAGTCAGACAGGAAGTCAGTCAGTCAGGAGGTCAGTCAGACAGGAAGTCAGTCAGACAGGAAGTCAGTCAGTCAGGAGGTCAGTCAGACAGGAAGTCAGTCAGACAGGAAGTCAGTCAGGAAGTCAGTCAGTCAGACAGTAAGTCAGTCAGACAGACAGGAAGTCAGTCAGTCAGGAAGTCAGTCAGACAGGAAGTCATTCAGACAGGAAGTCATTCAGTCAGGAAGTCAGTCAGTCAGGAAATCGGTCAGACAGGAAGTCAGTCAGTCAGGAAGTCAGTCAGACAGGAAGTCATTCAGACAGGAAGTCAGTCAGTCAGGAAGTCAGTCAGTCAGGAAGTCAGTCAGACAGGAAGTCAGTCAGTCAGGAAGTCAGTCAGACAGGAAGTCATTCAGACAGGAAGTCATTCAGACAGGAAGTCAGTCAGACAGGAAGTCAGTCAGTCAGGAAGTCAGTCAGACAGGAAGTCATTCAGACAGGAAGTCAGTCAGTCAGGAAGTCAGTCAGACAGGAAGTCAGTCAGTCAGACAGGAAGTCAGTCAGTCAGTCAGGAAGTCAGTCAGACAGGAAGTCAGTCAGTCAGACAGGAAGTCATTCAGACAGGAAGTCAGTCAGTCAGGAAGTCAGTCAGACAGGAAGTCAGTCAGACAGGAAGTCAGTCAGACAGGAAGTCAGTCAGTCAGGAGGTCAGTCAGACAGGAAGTCAGTCAGACAGGAAGTCATTCAGACAGGAAGTCAGTCAGTCAGGAAGTCAGTCAGACAGGAAGTCAGTCAGTCAGACAGGAAGTCAGTCAGTCAGTCAGGAAGTCAGTCAGACAGGAAGTCAGTCAGTCAGACAGGAAGTCATTCAGACAGGAAGTCAGTCAGTCAGGAAGTCAGTCAGACAGGAAGTCAGTCAGACAGGAAGTCAGTCAGACAGGAAGTCAGTCAGACAGGAAGTCAGTCAGTCAGGAGGTCAGTCAGACAGGAAGTCAGTCAGTCAGGAGGTCAGTCAGTCAGGAAGTCAGTCAGACAGGAAGTCAGTCAGTCAGACAGGAAGTCAGTCAGTCAGTCAGGAAGTCAGTCAGACAGGAAGTCAGTCAGTCAGACAGGAAGTCATTCAGACAGGAAGTCAGTCAGTCAGGAAGTCAGTCAGACAGGAAGTCAGTCAGACAGGAAGTCAGTCAGACAGGAAGTCAGTCAGACAGGAAGTCAGTCAGTCAGGAGGTCAGTCAGACAGGAAGTCAGTCAGTCAGGAGGTCAGTTTGACAGTAAGAACTAAAGGGTGGAGATTGGGATTGGGCCTCAGACAGAAACAGACTCATGTCATGTGACTCATGTGACTCACCGAGCTCCAGCAGCCTGCGGGTGAAGCCCAGCGCGGGCTCCAGCGCCCCCTGCTGGTAGACTGAGTAGCTCAGGTAGTCCAGGACGGTGACGGCGTCCACGGAGCCGGAGGTCTCGCCTTCATCCAGCTGCCTCAGGGCCTGGAGCATCCACAGCTCCGTGTGGTAGTAGTCCGCCTCCGAGTACGCCACCTTGCCGAGGTCGTAGCAGTCGTCCGCGGTCAGAGCGCTCCGGTGGGACGAGGAGCCTGAGGACGAGACGTCTTTATTGTGAGCTCCTCAGTGAAACTATGAAGTCATGATCGATTCATCTGAGACCAACAGTCATGTGACAAGAAAGAGGAGACACTAGGACTGAACTACAGGAAGTGAACACAGAGAGGAGAGAGGAGAGGAGGGGAGGAGAGGAGATGAGAGAGAGGGGAGGAGAGGAGAGAGAGGAGAGAGAGGAGGGGAGAGGAGAGAGGAGAGAGGAGAGGAGAGGAGAGGGGAGAGAGAGAGGAGAGGAGAGAGAGGAGAGGGGAGAGGAGAGGGGAGAGGGGAGAGGAGAGGAGAGGAGAGGAGAGGAGAGAGAGGAGAGGAGAGGAGAGGGGAGAGGAGAGAGAGAGGAGAGGAGAGGAGAGAGAGGAGAGAGAGGAGAGAGAGGAGAGGAGAGAGAGGAGAGAGAGGAGAGAGAGGGGAGGAGAGGAGAGAGAGGAGAGAGAGGAGGGGAGAGGAGAGAGGAGAGAGGAGAGAGGAGAGGAGAGGGGAGAGAGAGAGGAGAGGAGAGAGAGGAGAGGGGAGAGGAGAGGAGAGGAGAGGAGAGGAGAGGAGAGGAGAGGAGATGAGAGAGAGGAGAGGAGAGGGGAGGAGAGGAGAGGAGGGGAGAGGAGAGGAGAGGAGAGGAGAGGAGAGAGAGGAGAGGAGGGGAGAGGAGGGGAGAGGAGGGGAGAGGGGAGAGGGGAGAGGGGAGAGGGGAGAGGGGAGAGAGAGGAGGGGAGAGGAGAGGAGAGGAGAAGAGAGGAGAGGAGAGGAGAGGAGAGGAGAGGAGGGGAGAGGAGAGGAGAGGAGATGAGAGAGAGGAGAGGAGAGGGGAGGAGAGGAGAGGAGGGGAGAGGAGAGGAGAGGAGAGGAGAGGAGAGGAGAGGAGAGGAGAGGAGAGGAGAGAGAGGAGAGGAGAGGAGGGAGAGGAGGGGAGAGGAGGGGAGAGGGGAGAGGGGAGAGGGGAGAGAGAGGAGGGGAGAGGAGAGGAGAGGAGAAGAGAGGAGAGGAGAGGAGAGGAGAGGAGAGGAGAGGAGAGGAGGGGAGAGGAGAGGAGAGGAGAGGAGGGGAGAGGAGAGGAGAGGGAGGAGAGGAGAGAGAGGAGAGGAGGGGAGAGGAGGGGAGAGGAGGGGAGAGGGGAGAGGGGAGAGGGGAGAGGGGAGAGAGAGGAGGGGAGAGGAGAGGAGAGGAGAAGAGAGGAGAGGAGAGGAGAGGAGAGGAGAGGAGAGGAGAGGAGAGGAGGGGAGAGAGAGGAGAGGAGAGGGGAGAGGAGAGGAGAGGAGAAGAGAGAGGGGAGAGGAGAGGAGAGAGAGGAGAGGAGAGAGAGGAGGGGAGAGGAGAGAGAGGAGAGGAGAGAGAGGAGTGGGGAGAGGAGAGGAGAGAGAGGAGAGGGGAGAGGAGAGGAGAGGAGAGGAGAGGAGAGGAGAGGAGGGGAGAGGAGATGAGAGAGATGAGAGGAGAGGAGAGAGAGGAGAGAGAGGAGGGGGGAGGAGAGAGAGGAGAGGAGAGGAGAGGAGAGGAGAGGAGAGGGGAGAGGGGAGGAGAGAGAGGAGAGGGGAGAGGAGGGAGTGAGAGAGAGGAGAGGAGAGAGAGGAGAGGAGAGAGAGGAGGGGAGAGGAGAGAGAGGAGAGGAGAGGAGAGGAGAGGAGAAGAGAGGAGAGGAGAGGAGAGGAGAGGAGAGGAGAGGTGAGGAGAGGAGAGGAGAGGAGAGAGAGGAGAGGAGAGAGAGGAGGGGAGAGGAGAGGAGAGGAGAGGGGAGAGGGAGGAGAGGAGAGGAGAGGAGAGGAGAGGAGAGAGAGAGGAGAGGGGAGAGGAGAGGAGAGGAGAGGAGAGGAGAGGAGAGGAGAGGAGAGAGAGGAGAGGAGAGAGAGGAGGGGAGAGGAGAGGAGAGGAGAGGGGAGAGGGGAGAGGAGAGAGAGGAGAGGGGAGAGGAGAGGAGAGGAGAAGAGAGAGGGGAGAGGTGAGGAGAGAGAGGAGAGGTGAGAGAGGTGGGGAGAGGAGAGAGAGGAGAGGAGAGAGAGGAGAGGGAGTGGTGAGGAGAGAGAGGAGAGGGGAGAGGAGAGGAGAGGAGTGGTGTGGGTGGTGGGGTGTGGTTGGAGTGTTGAGGGGTGGAGAGAGAGGAGAGAGAGGAGGGGGGAGGAGAGAGAGGAGAGGAGAGGAGAGGAGAGGAAGAGGGGAGAGGAGAGGAGAGAGAGGAGAGGGGAGAGGAGAGGAGATGAGAGAGAGGAGAGGAGAGGAGAGAGAGGAGAGGAGAGAGAGGAGGGAGAGGAGAGAGAGGAGAGGAGAGGAGAGGAGAGGAGAAGAGAGGAGAGGAGAGGAGGGAGAGGAGAGAGAGGAGAGAGAGGAGGGAGAGGAGAGAGAGAGAGGAGAGAGAGAGAGAGGAGAGGAGAGAGGACGAGGGGAGAGGAGAGGAGAGGGAGAGGAGAGGAGAGGAGGGGAGAGGAGATGAGAGAGATGAGAGGAGAGGAGAGAGAGGAGAGAGAGGAGAGGAGAGAGAGGAGGGGAGAGGAAGAGAGAGAGAGAGGAGAGGGGAGGAGAGGAGAGGAGGGGAGAGGAGAGGAGAGAGAGGAGAGGGGAGAGGAGAGGAGAGGAGAGGAGAGGGAGAGGGGAGAGGGAGGAGAGGAGAGGAGAGAGAGAGGAGAGGAGAGGAGAGGAGAGGAGAGGGGAGAGGAGAGGAGAGGGAGAGGGAGAGGGGTGAGTGGAGAGGGAGAGAGGGAGAGGAGAGGAGAGGAGAGGAGAGGAGAGGATGAGGAGAGGAGAGGAGAGAGAGGAGAGGAGGAGAGGAGAGGAGAGGAGAGGAGAGAGGAGAGGAGAGGAGAGGAGAGGAGAGGAGAGGAGGGGAGAGGTGAGGAGAGGAGAGGAGGGGAGAGGAAGGGAGAGGAGAGGAGAGGAGAGGAGAGGCTGTGATAGCTCATTATATATAAAACATTTAGACTCAACATCAGTAACACTCGTGAACACTTGGAAACATGTTGAATATTTAGATTCCATTCTTTTCCAATTTTTGTAAAATAAATTATCAAAGGAATTCAACTTTTATGTACGATTGATGTCATCATAACTGAGTTATTCTGCACTAAAGACATGTTCTAGTTCTCTCTACTTCTAGTCATGATGGTTCTGTTTCCATAGAGGAGCAGGACTTTTATTTTGAAAATCAGGACCACAGAGCGATGACGAGGATACCTGGCAGCGCTCCGGTGGACATGGTGTTGGTGTCCAGCTGGTAGGTGTCCAGCAGCCTCGTCAGAGCTTTGGCGGCTCCGGTCTGGTCGTCGTCGTTGGGGAAGTGCTGCTTCTGGATGGTGAAGTTAGAGATGAACGCTGTAAAGACAAAAAACACCACAGAAGAAGAGCGGTGGGTCGTCTGTGGCGTGGAGGCGGTCGGAGGACGTGAATCCTGTGTGTGTGTGTGTGTGTGTGTGTTACCATCAGACGTGTCAGACAGCACCAGGCTCTCCAACTCTTTCCACTCCGTGTTCAGTCTCTTCATCAGCTTGAAGGCGTTCACAGGGTGTCCCAGGAAACCCTCAGGGTCCTGGAGGGCCACCGAGGAGAGGAGGTCCAGTCTGTCTGCCCATCTGAGGACACACACACACACACACGCACAGTCGCACACGCACACACACACACACACACACACAAACACACACACACACACGCACAGACATTTAAAAACCTGGTTGTAAACGTTAACGTCTCCGTGTGCACAGAGATGGTCTTCAGCCTCTGAACCCTGAACACACAAAGACCTGTTTACCTCTTCAGCTGCTGCAGCTTGCTCTCCTCTGCTGTGATGTAGTCCTTCAGGGAGGAGACCAGCTCCTTCTCTGTGGACAGCAGCTCAGTCATGTGACCTGAAAACACACAGTTTCATCATTTGGTCAAAGTTATTATTATTATTATTATTATAAATTAGAGAACGGGAGAGACGTCGCAGCATGAAACAAAGGTTTGAAGCTGTTCATATGGATCATTAATGATCAGTTATTAATAACATAGATTTGCTCCACGTTACTGTTCATGTTGAATATCTTTTGAACATGAGTTTACATCCAGAGTGAATCAGAGGACGGAGACGTACTAATGAACACACGATGAACTCACCGATGGAGGTGAAGAAGTCGTTGTGAGCCGAGGAGGAAGAGGAGGAGAGGAGGAAGATGTGGACCAACAACCAGCAGAGAGCCATGAAGCCTTCAGAGAAACCAGACACATCATTTAAATCTTCTTTTTAACTCAATTAAGATTAATTTCATCTAAACTCAATGAATCAGTTTTACATCATTTTAAACTGAAGACCTGCAGCTCATTGTTCACATATTTAAGACCAAACCAATCGATCAGGAGCTTAATCAGCAGATCGATTCATTGATAAAACGTTGTAGTTCTACTTTTAATAACTTTATCTTTGAACCATAATGAGACGAGCTCAAGAACTATGAAGCAATGTGTGAAAAATAATAATATTGTGTTTCAATAACAAATAACCATTAATAACAATGTTCACCTGTAATATAATAAAGAATATATCACCACTTATACGTATATATATATATAAAATATGTGGTATATATATAGAATATATATATACCACATATAGGTATTATATTACAGTCAGCAGCTAGACTGGTCCCAGTATAACACATATAAAATATATATATAATATATATATACCAGTATAATATATATAAAATATATATATAATATATATATATATATACCAGTATAATATATATAAAATATATATATAATATATATATATATACCAGTATAATATATATAAAATATATATATAATATATATATATATACCAGTATAACACATATAAAATATATATATATATATACCAGTAGAATATATATAATATATATATATATATATACACCAGTATAACATATATAATATATATATATATATATACCAGTATAATATATATAATATATATATATAATATATATATATATATATACCAGTAGAATATATATAATATATATATGTACCAGTATAATATATATAATATATATATATACCAGTATAACATATATAATATATATATATATATATATAACATATATATATATATATATATATATATATATATATATATATATATATATATATACCAGTATAACATATATAATATATATATATATATATATATATATATAACATATATAATATATATATATATATATATATATATATATATATGTACCAGTATAATATATATAATATATATATATACCAGTATAACATATATAATATATATATATATATATAACATATATATATATATATATATATATATATATATATATATATATATATATGTACCAGTACAACACAGGGACCTGCTGGGTTAAACTTTACAGACCAAAGTTAAATAAAGGGTCTAAATGTGGAGCTAACATTTGATGAAACGTTACCGGTAATAACGGATCCGTTTCCGGGTTTATCTCTGAAGAGAACCGTGAAAACAAGAAACTCCTCTTCGGTTTAAATCCATTAAAAAACATAAACTGCTTCTGAATGTTGATCCAGAGTCAAGCTAGCAGCAACAAATACACAACTTCTTCTTCTCTTCCGCCTCCTTCCGCTTCTTCTTCTTCTTCTTCTTACAAAATGGCGGCTGTTGGGCGCTTTGCCGCCACTTGCTGGCCTGGAGTGTGGACTAAGGATACTCTCTAAAATATATATATATATATATATATATGAATTTTCTTCACATTCTATTCATTAGTCTTGTTGACTCCAAATATTCCAGAAGAAGTTTCCAACATGTGTCACTAAAGCTTTTCTTTAGTACATTAATGACAGGACAATAAAACATGGGTTAGGGTTTTTGGTGATTTGGTTAAACACATATAACTGTTTAAATACACACATATATACACACAACTTCTACTTATTGTCTGGTAATATTTCTCCTTTATTCGACCACAAAGCAGCCGCTCCCGGTGGGAGGAGTTTATTGTAAAGGTGTCTCTTATTAAACATTGATAAACGCTACAAAGACTCACCTGTCTGTTCAGTGACAGGTGAGTCTTTGGTGTCACGTCACTTTACACTGAAAACGGATACAAAACCCCACGTGGTCACTTATCATCGTATCGAACAGCGATATTTACAATACGTACAAATATTGTACACAAGCTGCAGCTGTACGTGAGAAACAGGCCATGAAGAAGAAGCTGATCATGAAGAATAAAGTGTCCAAATAAGAGTTAGAAACGTCCTGAGGGAGACGCTGACAGTGAACACAACTCACTGTTAAAGGTTATAAAATGTCATGATTACAATTATATCTCTTTTTTCTTCCTCAAAATTAAAACGTCTTCTTATCGTGGCGTTACATTTATTCTACAATATTTCAACATTATCTCAGAATCTCAGATTGTCGTCCTGATGAACTGATGAACGTTGGTTTTATTTACCGGCGGCTGCAGAAAGAAGACGTACTCGCTCTTTTATTTTGACAGTGTTTCCTGTTGATGTTGCCCACGTGGACATGATGTCACCTCTTCTTTGATTGGACAGTTCTTCACAACAAACAGCTGTTCCAGGTGAATCCATCAACAGTTTCCTGTAAACAAATCTTCCAGCTGATTTTAGAGACTTTCAGCTGTTTATGTACAGAGATCTGACTTCACAAATATTAATGATATAAAACACATAATACATTTTTGTTTTGTTATTTAGATTTTGAGTTCTGTGTTTCTTTAATGTAACTGTATTTATACCTGAACAAAGAAACACAAGGACAGCTGGAGACTAGATAAAGAACATGTTGATGTTTGTAAAGTGACGAGGTGTCGTTCATCTGTGAATATGAGCACGTCTCAGATGTTCAGAAGGACTTTAGAGGAAACTGTCAAGTTGAGGCTTGTTTTAAAAAGAAAGCAGGACTTTAAATCCTCGCGTTCTCTTGTGTTTCTGTTTCCTCCTCTTGCTGCTCATTCATGGTGGTAACAGATATGTAAAGTTGTAACCACCAACCTCTCAGTCTTAAGAGAACAGAAGACTTGGTGGTCTTCACTGACCCATCTGTTAGGAGATCTTACAGCTGTTCCTGCAGCTCTGTGCAGACGGGCTGAGCGGTGGCGGGCGGATTAGTTTGGTCTTTTTCAGCAGCGCTCCTCCCGTCCTCTTAGTGGCGCCGTGGTGGGCGTTGGCGCCGCCGTTGGCGCCGCCGTTGGCGTTGGCGGTGACGGAGTAGGAGCGTCCGTGCATCATGCGGGCGTTGAGGCCGTTGGCCATGGAGAAGGACTTCAGGTGGGTCTTCAGAGCCAGAGGGAGCGGGAGTTTATCAACCAGGTGGACCGGAGTGCAGGAGACAATGGAGCGACAGCACAGGTCCTGGAGACTCAACACTGAGACAGAGATCATCATCATCATCATCATCATCATTATCATCATCATCATCATGGCACAACAGAGTGAAGAGGGTTTTCTATGTTTCAGTGTTGTCCAGCAGAGGGCAGCATCAGCCTGTCAATAGTCACCAGTTTACATGGAGACAGAAACATGACGTCATCAGTAAACAACCGAATCTCAACGTGCCATTTGTCATTAAAGGCACCAGATATTAAGATGTTAACAGGTTTGCAGTCTTTATGCTAAGCTAAGCTAACCAGCTGCTGGCTGTAGTTTCTTATTTACCGTACAGATGTGACAGTGACATCAATCTGAACATCTGACTCTCAGAGAGGAAGAGGACTTTACTGAATGACACAGTTTTGCTTTCATCTTTGCTGAATAAGACATTTAAAATGTTACAATTAACTTTCATGACGCGCTGACTGACCTTTGTTGGGCCTCCACAGTCGCTCCATGCCGTGTCTCATCAGCACGATTCGAGCGAGTTCAGTGAAGGACTCGGTGATATTGAAGTTACACAGCGGGCTGACCTCGAAGAAGGTGACGCCCAGCTTCTCCGCGTACACCTGCGCCTGCTCCGTGGTCACCTGCCGCTTGTAGGCCAGGTGGAGGCGGTTCCCGACAAGGATCTTGGGCACCCCCGGGGCATGCTGGGTAAAACCAGACAACATCAGCTCAAACACAAGTGTCTTAATTAATAAGAAACGTATTAATAATTGTAAGGGGCTTGTCCTTTGGGTGTTTGCCTGCCTATCTATCGTTGTGGGGACCAAGGACACGTTGCTGCAAAGCGAGGACAGTTTGGGTTGATTGAAGGTTCAGGTTAGAATCAAGGCAATTTAGTCCAGGAGGAAGAAGATTTATTATTCATTAGTCCATTTGTTGGGGACTATTTTCAACGGCGGATTAATCTACATTTGGTGCTCTAGTGAGTATTCGTATTGAGTAAAGTGTGTTGATGGTGGTGAAGGAGCAACAGTGAGGCTCATTGATGTGTTTTAATGATATAAGGAAACTTGTTAGTAGATCGATTCACTGTTGGTTTGAGTCTGAACATGACATTTAAGGATTTTAAAGCAGTTTAAAACCTGCTGAAATGGAACCTGATTTAACTGACATAAAAATACATAAAAATAACGTACAACCACGACACTACAGTCTTGGATTTAACCCCCGAACTCGCAGCTAAGTGGGCTATAAAAACAAGAATCATAACATCAGATTGGTAAACTGGTACAGTGTGTTGTGTTGTACAGTGTGTGCTGTTCAGAGCAGCATTGTTTGCAGTGAGTGGGTTGTTGTTGTGAACGCAGCTGACTCATCCAGAGCGGAGCTGAGATTAAGTAACATCTGAGCGGTAAACATGTGCTGACTGCAGAGAAATGTCTCTTCAGATGTGTTTAGAAGCTCTGACAGGAAGTGGATCATGTTGATTAATTAACTGACTGACTGATTGATTGATCACTGACCTCGTCTATCTCTTTGATCCACCTGTCGATCCCATCAAAGGACCAGCGGTTGGTGATGTCGTACACCAGAATAACTCCCTGATAACCACAGAAACAAATTATAATTACAATTAATTAACTCACATTTTTACTTTTTTTGCCTCCTATATTTCTGGATTTGTTGGTCAGCATCAACTCACACACACACACACACACACACACACACACACACACACACACACACACACACACACACACTATTTAATTCATGATCAGCTGGTGTCCCTGTTGCCATGGTGATACCTCCTCAGTACCCACTAAAAGCCAGATTGAGCGACGACAACAAGTTCATTCAATGAAAAGTGTTTTTCTTTTTGTCTCCACTGGGAGAACATAACAAAGCGGTCTGAGGCTGTTTGATGAATTTGTTCACACTTCCTCAGTCTGAGGTCAGAACAACAACACGGACTCTTGAGTCCTTCAGGTAATATCTGGACTCAGGTGTTTGATTAAAGAAAACAAGCAGTAAAATCTACTTCTTCAATATGAAACGTGAACACGAGGGATATGAAGATGTTGTGATAGATTCAGGTATCAGCTGCCCGACTCTGTGAGGGAAACATACCTGAGCTCCTCTGGAGTAAGATCTGAAGATGGTGCAGAACCGTCCCTGACCAGAGGTGTCCCTGAAACCACACAAGTAGTGAAAGATTACACACGCACGCACACACACACACACACACACTTTTAAAGGCTCACATTCAGTCTTTTAAGGAAACAAACAAGAGCTGATCTCATGTGTTGCTGTATATAATTTTATTTATTTACACATTTCCTTGACGTCTCTTATGTCAGCGTCCGTCTTCTGACTCTTCAGTCGTTTTGAGTTTGCATTTCATTTGCGTCATCTGAAGATTGTGTGACAGAATGTCGGTCGACGTCAAACAGACGTCAAACTAGGTGAATGTTTTAAGAAGAACAGGTCGACACAGTTTAGTAGAGGTATTGATTTGAGTCACATGACTTGGACTTGAGCCAGACTTGTGGCATGTTTGACATGGAACTTAGGACTTGACTCTGGACTTCAGACTCCATCTTCACTCTGGACTTGTTGGGTCTCCACTTAGGACTTGACTCTGGACTTGGTCCTGACTTAAGACTCCATCTTGACCCTGGATGTGGTCCTGACTTAAGACTCAATCTTGACTCTGGACGTGGTCCTGACTTAAGACTCCATCTTGACCCTGGATGTGGTCCTGACTTAAGACTCAATCTTGACCCTGGACGTGGTCCTGACTTA
>JAVDOI010000145.1:382574-395074 GCA_032191485.1 Leptoclinus maculatus
CCGCGAGAGCTACAAGTGTGCAGCGGGAACCACCGACACCAAGAACCGCTCAGGACGCGACGCGCGCTTTTACGCACGAAGGTAAAAAAAATCCTCCGGTTCAGTTCGGCTGCTGCTCCGGACTGAGAGGGACGAGCTGGCGGGTCTCTGGTCTGCCTCCGCCTCCCTGCTCCAGCGGAGATGGTGTCGCAGATGAGGGTGGAGGGGGTGAGGAGGAGGAGGAGGAGGAGGAGGAGGAGGAGGAGGAGGAGGAGGAGATGGGAGGAGTCAGGCCTGCCTGCCTCCGTCTCATTGGTCCATCCTCTGAGTTGCTAGGGCAACCTGGAGCCCGGACCTGACGCTGCAGACGTCCGTCAACAAACGCGTGGACGAGACGTTTGATTCGCTCCAACCGTGACGTCATTCTTCCTGTTAGAGCCTACAAAATAAAAGTCTACATTGTCGCAATCATATTCAAAATATTTTCAGGATTTAAAAAACGATAAAAACTTTGTTTTAACTCAACATGTTTTACTTTAAACTGTTAAATATAGTTTATGAAGCAGATGAGTTATGGATCTCCAGACCTTCTCTTCTTCTTCTCTGCTGCCACCTGGTGTCCAAACAGAGCAACGTTCAGTATTTAAACTACAGAACAACAATAATCACTGAAGGTTTTAAATGTTTGTGGTGAGAAGATCCTCCAGACTAAAGACACACAAACACATGAATCCTAAATATTGTATTTTCTCTCCTCGTGTTTCTGGTTTTGTTGTTAAACTGGTTTTAAAGTCAGATGATTGAAACTCAGATTGTGTCTTTATTGATACTTTATTGATTCATGTGCAGTAATAATGATGTATATAATGAATTCATATATTATTATAAACTGTCTCATCAGACTTTAGAACCACGTTCAATAAAACATCCCAGAAGACGTTTTAATGTTGTTCTGTCTTATGAGATATCTTCATCTTCAGAGAAACAAGTAGAAACTTTTCACCAAGAAAATAAAATCTGCTTCAAAAGCATTTTTTTTATTATGTTGATCAAAACACAGTTAAATATACAAATATCGATTATATTATTATGATTATTAACAATAAGATGCTTCGTGGTGAATCCTTTAACTGCTCTCACATCATAATAATAATACTTGTTTCCTGAATTATTTCTCTGAACCTTTTATTTTCTTCACTTGGAACTCTTTTTCCCGTTTGGATTTTCAGTGTAAAAGTCTTTTTCAGGGGCTTTTTCAGATTAAAAGCAGAAAAAAGTCTTGGATGATTATTTCCCTTCCGACTCGGACGGAGACTTGAACCGGGATCGGGCTCCCGGTCCGGCGGTCCTCAGTTGTAGCTGTACCCGGGCAGAGGGAGTTTCTGACCCTCCTTGGCCTCGAAGAAGGTGTAGGACAGCGTGATGGTGTCCACGCGGGCCATCCGGGGGTCCTCGTCGAACTCCGGGTCGATGTAGAAGAACACGGGCATGTCCACCTCCTCGTGGGGGTTCAGACGCTGCTCCTCGAAGCAGAAACACTGCGGAGAGACCAGCACAGAACCACCAGCTCATCATGCAGGTCTGCATTAGAGGGCCAAGACCTGAACCTTAGAGGACTAGACTACCTGGATCTTGTTGAAGTACTGTCCCGCCTCGAAGGGCACCACGTTGTAGGTGGAGATCCCGATGATCGGCGTGTTCGTGGGGTTCTTCGCTCTGTAGAACGCCAACGCCGTCTCACCCGGAACCACCTGCACAACAAACACAGACACAAGAGGGCTGATCAGGACCAGAGCCACGAGTCAGGACCAGAGCCACGAGTCAGGACCAGACCCACGAGTCAGGACCAGAGCCACGAGTCAGGACCAGACCCATGAGTCAAGACCAGACCCATGAGTCAAGACCAGAGCCACGAGTCAGGACCAGAGCCACGAGTCAGGACCAGAGCCACGAGTCAAGACCAGAGCCACGAGTCAAGACCAGAGCCACGAGTCAGGACCAGAGCCACGAGTCAGGACCAGAGCCACGAGTCAGGACCAGACCCACGAGTCAAGACCAGAGCCACGAGTCAAGACCAGAGCCACGAGTCAGGACCAGAGCCACGAGTCAGGACCAGAGCCATGAGTCAAGACCAGACCCATGAGTCAGGACCAGACCCACGAGTCAAGACCAGAGCCACGAGTCAGGACCAGACCCACGAGTCAGGACCAGACCCACGAGTCAAGACCAGAGCCACGAGTCAAGACCAGAGCCACGAGTCAGGACCAGAGCCACGAGTCAGGACCAGACCCATGAGTCAAGACCAGAGCCACGAGTCAAGACCAGACCCACGAGTCAAGACCAGACCCACGAGTCAAGACCAGAGCCACGAGTCAGGACCAGACCCACGAGTCAAGACCAGAGCCACGAGTCAGGACCAGACCCACGAGTCAGGACCAGAGCCACGAGTCAGGACCAGACCCATGAGTCAAGACCAGAGCCACGAGTCAGGACCAGACCCATGAGGACCAGGACCAGACCAAAGAGGACCAGGACCAGACCCACGAGTCAGGACCAGACCCACCAGTCAGGACCAGACCCACGAGTCAGGACCAGACCCACGAGTCAGGACCAGACCCATGAGGACCAGGACCAGACCAAAGAGGACCAGGACCAGGCCCATGAGTCAGGACCAGACCCACGAGTCAGGACCAGACCCATGAGGACCAGGACCAGACCAAAGAGGACCAGGACCAGACCCACGAGTCAGGACCAGACCCATGAGTCAGGACCAGACCCATGAGTCAGGACCAGACCAAAGAGGACCAGGACCAGACCCATGAGGACCAGGACCAGACCCATGAGGACTAGGACCAGACCCATGAGGACCAGGACCAGACCAAAGAGGACCATGACCAGACCCACGAGTCAGGACCAGACCCATGAGTCAGGACCAGACCCATGAGGACCAGGACCAGACCCATGAGGACCAGGACCAGACCCACGAGTCAGGACCAGACCCATGAGTCAGGACCAGACCCATGAGGACCAGGACCAGACCCATGAGGACCAGGACCAGACCAGGAAACATGACTATTATCTAACATTTGAGCTGGACTTTGGGGCAGAATCAGCAGTTTTAGGTGTAAATTGAACATGTTTATGTGACTTTGTCACAATCAGAAGCTCAGCGGCTTCATTTCAACAAGAACATAAACATGGAACTAAAGGGTAGAGGAACCAGGTCTTACGAAGATCTCGCTCTGCTGCGGTCTGAAGTTCCACTGCATGCTGGCGTGCGTGTCTGCGTTGAAGGAGATCTTGAGGACGCGTTCCTTCACCGGCGTCATCGTCTCCACCTGCTCCGCGTCGTGTCCGGCCACCGCCGTGCCGCCGAGCCCCGACGCCTGGCAGTAGAGCCGGTAGAGCGGCACCGCGGCGTACGACAGGCCGATCATGCCGACCCCGGCGGCGGCGATGTACGTCAGCCCCGTCTTGTTCCGGCTCTTCCACTCCTCCTCCTGGCTCTTGGACTTCCTGCCCCGACTCTTGATGCCTCGGCTCTGCGTGTGGAAGCGCGCTGGGAGCCGCCGGAGCAGGAAGTGCTCGGCCCGAGAGAGCGGCGGCGTCATCGGGGCCCCGCAGCGGAGCGTCCGGACACACCGGGTCAGAAACACGGAGGCCCGAGGGCGGCAGAGGGGCGGACGCAGCAGGACGGGGAGCAGCATGGCGGGAACCTGCAGACGGTCCACACCTGAGGCCGAGTCAGCAGAACCTGCAGACGGTCCACACCTGAGGCCGAGTCAGCAGAACCTGCAGACGGTCCACACCTGAGGCCGAGTCAGCAGAACCTGCAGACGGTCCACTCCTGAGGCCGAGTCAGCAGAACCTGCAGACGGTCCACACCTGAGGCCGAGTCAGAACCTGCAGACGGTCCACACCGGAGGCCGAGTCAGCAGAACCTGCAGACGGTCCACACCTGAGGCCGAGTCAGCAGAACCTGCAGACGGTCCACACCTGAGGCCGAGTCAGCAGAACCTGCAGACGGTCCACTCCTGAGGCCGAGTCAGCAGAACCTGCAGACGGTCCACACCTGAGGCCGAGTCAGCAGAACCTGCAGACGGTCCACACCTGAGGCCGAGTCAGCAGAACCTGCAGACAGTCCACTCCTGAGGCCGAGTCAGCAGAACCTGCAGACGGTCCACTCCTGAGGCCGAGTCAGCAGAACCTGCAGACGGTCCACACCTGAGGCCGAGTCAGCAGAACCTGCAGACGGTCCACTCCTGAGGCCGAGTCAGCAGGAAGCTCACCTGGAGGAGGAATCTGTAATATTAGGTTTAACAGTCATGATGATTTGCTGTTACAAATTGAAGTTTTAATCTTCATCATTAATAAACTTCACATTCAAGAACCTGGAACCATGAAACGATTGTTATCTTTGCTTATAAACCTTAATTATTAAGAGTTGTTGCTGATTCATCTTCAGCCTCATCAACTCATAGATTGATATCTCAGCTTAACTTTCAACACGATGTTTATTAAATAATCAAACTAATAAGGTATGAAGTCTCTATTATTCGTCATGAATATAAACATGAATGATGCTGCACAGAGCTTATGAATAACGTTTAAACACATATTGGTGTCACGTGACGGTAGATTACATGTTTACAGTTCAAACACCTCGTCACGTTGTACTGCGCATGTCCGCAGAGACGCGTTAGTTGGTGATAAACTAAATACTTTAGTCATTTAGATGTTATACCTTCGTAGAGTCCTCTGTCCTTCACCGCTCACACACACGTTACCCAACACGACGGACAGAAACACACGTAACACTGGTGCAACACAGAAATAGTTCCCCTTACAGACGCACGCTTATAGGTTCCGCTCACACACACACACACACACACACACACACACACACACACACACACACACACACACACACACACACACCTTCAACGTTTATGTTGAAAATCATTTTAGATTTAGTTAAAGTTTCATTAAAACTGTAGCTGGTTTAAAGTCACGTGTGTGTGTATTATTATTATTATTATATTTTACACTCGTTAAAACCAACATAATAAAGATAATATAAATATATGAATTCATCGGTGACGAAGCTCCAGTGAGACGATATAATACATGTTGTATACATTATATTATTTATGTAATATTTAGATGTATTTCAGTTCATAAATGTAGAAGAAATGTCAAACTAATTCATCGTATTAATTATATTTTGTCTCGTTATCGTATTATTCTCTTTTTATACAAATGTTTATTCATGTTTTTATTTGTATTTATTTTTGTGATATTATATTGTTATGCCATCATATTGTTTGTTATTTGTATTATTTTGCCTTTATTAAACAAATCAAACAAATGTAATCTGAAGAAGTTCAGTAAAAGCAGTTTTGGGTTCCTGAAGATATTTCTGTATTATTATAGTGAGTGTTTATAAAATAATAACAACAACAACAATATTCATATGGTTATTATAATAATAAACGAGTAGAGGAGGGTCTAATAATCATAATAATATGGTTATTATAATAATAAACGTGTAGAGGAGGGTCTAATAATCATAATAATATGGTTATTATAATAATAAACGTGTAGAGGAGGGTCTAATAATCATAATAATATGGTTATTAAATAATAAACGTGTAGAGGAGGGTCTAATAATCATAATAATATGGTTATTATAATAATAAACGTGTAGAGGAGGGTCTAATAATCATAATAATATGGTTATTAAAATAATAAACGAGTAGAGGAGGGTCTAATAATCATAATAATATGGTTATTATAATAATAAACGTGTAGAGGAGGGTCTAATAATCATAATAATATGGTTATTAAAATAATAAACGTGTAGAGGAGGGTCTAATAATCATAATAATATGGTTATTATAATAATAAACGTGTAGAGGAGGGTCTAATAATCATAATAATATGGTTATTATAATAATAAACGTGACAGACGTGAAGAGGCGGGTCTACGGTGGCCGTGGTGGGTCATGAGCTCGCTCCGCGCTCCGTCCCGGTGGTCTCCTGCGGTAGTAATGGAGTAATGGAGGGGGTCACAGTCGGACAGGTATTTGATGCGGAATGCATCCTCAGCAAACGGCCCAGAAAGGTAAGACACGCTCCGGGGGGTCCGTCGTCTCGTGACGTGTCTCGTGTGCTGACATCTCGTGTCGTCTCTCCACAGGGCAAGTTTGAGTATCTGGTGAAGTGGAGAGGGTGGTCGTCCAAGTAAGTGGAGCTAGCTGCTAGCCACCCGATGCTAACGACACACAACACTACACTAAAAAAAAAAAGATGGCGCCCAACAATGCCACGGTGTTTACTCTCCGCTGGTCAGGGTTTGAATATCCTAGCACAGGGAATCAAACTGCGGGCTTTTATTTTATTATCTTCAACACAATGCCGGACACACACCGAGCTCCCAGCGGCCAGTTCGGCTTTTCTGAGCCGCTTTCACACCGAGCTGCTGGTTCTGTTAGACGGACACACCGGCACCGGATAACACGGTCACATGTATACTCATAACACTGGTTATTATCATTATACAATCATATACTGTGTATATATATATATATATATGTACATACACAGTCATTATGGTCACAGCAGGTCAGTATGAAAGCAGTAAACATCCTTCACAGCTGGAGAAGTACTCTGGTATTGTACTGCAGTAAAAGTACTAGTAATACTAAAATACTACAAATAAAAGTCCTGCATTTAAAATATTACTACAAACCCAAATACACAAAGTACCAAATTAAACATTTTTAAATATATTATTATTGATTTTTGATGTTATTGTTGATACTTTAAAGGAGCAGCTCGTTTTAATGACTTAATGTTTTATATGTACTAATACATCATCATTTATTAGTTTATAATAATCTGTAAAGTAAACGTAGTAAAAAGTACTACAGTAGCAGGAAGTACTTTAATGTTGTATTGAAGTACAGTGTGTATATTATATTCATTGATTACTGTGATTATTAATCAGAAAACAATAATTATGACATCATCACAAACGCTCGTTTTGTCCAAAATCTGAAAAAAATTAATTTACAATAAAACAGAAAGTTATGAATAATTAATCAAAAGTCATGATTATGTTTCTCTTGTTTTCTTCTCTTCTCTTCTCTATTTCTTCTCTTCCTTCTCTTCTCCTCCTTCTCCTCCTTCTCTCCTTCTCTTCTCCTCCTTCTCCTCCTTCTCCTTCTCTTCCTTCTCTCCCTTCTCTTCCTTCTCCTCCTCTCTCTTCTCCTCCTTCTCCTCCTCCTCTCTCTTCCTTCTCTCTCTTCTCCTCCTTCTCCTCCTCCTCTCTCTTCCTTCTCTCTCTTCTCCTCCTTCTCCTCCTTCTCCTCCTCTCTCTTCTCCTCCTTCTCCTCCTTCTCCTCCTTCTCCTCCTCCTCTCTCTTCCTTCTCTCTCTTCTCCTCCTTCTCCTCCTCTCTCTTCTCCTCCTTCTCCTCCTCCTCTCTCTTCCTTCTCTCTCTTCTCCTCCTTCTCTCTCTCCTCCTCCTTCTCCTCCTCTCTCTTCTCCTCCTTCTCCTCCTCCTCTCTCTCCCTTCTCCTCCTTCTCCTCCTCTCTCTTCCTTCTCTCTCTTCTCCTCCTCTCTCTTCCTTCTCTCTCTTCTCCTCCTTCTCCTCCTCTCTCTTCCTCCTCTCTCTTCTCCTCCTTCTCCTCCTCCTCTCTCTTCCTTCTCTCTCTTCTCCTCCTTCTCTCTCTCCTCCTCCTTCTCCTCCTCTCCTCCTTCTCTCTCTTCTCCTCCTTCTCCTCTCTCCTTCTCCTCCTTCTCCTCCTCCTTCTCTCTCTCCTCCTCCTTCTCCTCCTTCTCCTCCTTCTCTCTCCTTCTCCTCCTTCTCCTCCTCCTCTCTCTTCTCTCTCTTCTCCTCCTTCTCCTCCTCCTCTCTCTTCCTTCTCTCTCTTCTCCTCCTCTCTCCTCCTTCTCTCTCTTCTCCTCCTTCTCCTCCTTCTCTTCCTTCTCTCTCTTCTCCTCCTCTCCTCCTTCTCTCTCTTCTCCTCCTTCTCCTCCTCCTCTCTCTTCCTTCTCTCTCTTCTCCTCCTTCTCCTCCTTCTCCTCCTTCTCCTCCTTCTCCTCCTCCTCTCTCTTCCTTCTCTCTCTTCTCCTCCTTCTCCTCCTTCTCTCTCTCCTCCTCCTTCTCCTCCTTCTCCTCCTCCTCTCTCTTCTCCTCCTTCTCCTCCTTCTCCTCCTCCTCTCTCTTCTCCTCCTCTCTCTTCTCCTCCTCCTCTCTCTTCCTTCTCTCTCTTCTCCTCCTTCTCCTCCTTCTCCTCCTCCTCTCTCTTCCTTCTCTCTCTTCTCCTCCTCCTCTCTCTTCCTTCTCCTCCTTCTCCTCCTCCTCTCTCTTCTCCTCCTTCTCCTCCTTCTCCTCCTCCTCTCTCTTCTCCTCCTCTCTCTTCTCCTCCTTCTCCTCCTCCTCTCTCTTCCTTCTCTCTCTTCTCCTCCTTCTCCTCCTTCTCCTCCTCCTCTCTCTTCCTTCTCTCTCTTCTCCTCCTTCTCTCTCTCCTTCTCCTCCTCCTCCTCTCTCTCCTCCTCCTCTCTCTTCTCCTCCTTCTCCTCCTTCTCTCTCTCCTCCTCCTTCTCCTCCTCTCTCTCCTCCTCTCTCTTCTCCTCCTTCTCCTCAGACACAACAGTTGGGAGCCGGAGGAGAACATCCTGGACCCGAGGCTGCTGGCAGCGTTCCACAAGAGGTCAGTTGATGAACTCATGAAACACTGAACGTGTTTAAATATTCAGAAGTAATTAATCTGAAGTGTTGATGTTTGTCAGAGAACAAGAGCGAGAGCTTCTGTTCCAGAAGAAAGGGAAGCGGCCGAGAGGAAGACCGAGGAAGATTCTGGTAGATCTTCTTCTTCTCTCCACAGTCTCATGTGATCACCGGAGTCTTCCTCCTCTCACTCTTCCTCCTCTTCCTCCTCTCAGCAGCCCGAACCGGCCGAGACTAAAGACGGCCGCTCCTCGTCCTCCTCTTCCTCCGGCCTCTCGTCGTCCGCCTCCTCCTCTTCCTCAGAGGAGGAGGAGGATGATGATGATGAAGACCACGGTAAGAAGGCGAAGCCTCGAGTCCACCACCCGGTCCCCCAGAAGAGGCCTCAGATGGTTCTCGCCAAACCAGATCCTCCCTGCAAGAAGAAGCGCGGCAGGAAGCCGCTCCACCCGGACCTGAGGGCGCTGAGGCAAGCCAAGCGAAGACTTCCTCCTCCTCTTCCTCCTCCACCTGCTCCTCCACCTGCACCTCCTCGCCACCACCAGGTGCTCAGACCCCCCAGGGAGGATCCTCGACCCGGGGTGAAGAAACCTCTGCAGCCGGCCAGCTTCACCTACACCGGTCTGAGCCGGTCCTCCAGAGAGGAGTCCTCCTCCTCCTCCTCCTCTGCCTCCCAGACCTCCTCCAGCTCCTTCTCCCAGACCGCCGCCGCCTCCAAACCGGGTTCCCTCGGCTGCATCTGGACCAGTCGTTCCATGTCTCCGTCCTCCTACGGCAAAACCGGTCCGTCCCCACAAAGTAAGAACTCCGAGCTGAAGCGCTCCGTCTCAGAATCGGGAGGCGGGTACAAAGGTCTGAAACCCGGAGGAGGTTCTGGGTCGTTGGGTTTACACGGCGGCTTCGGTGGACCGGCGGCTCAGCGCTCCCCGCTGGGCCAGAGGAGGCAGGAGGGCGCCGGGTCGGTCCAACACAAGCAGCAGAACCTCTCCAAAGCAACGTCCTCGCCGACGCCTCGAGACCGAGCCAACCAGGCGCTCAACCTCCGAGCTCTCAACCTGCAGAGCGTCAGCAAGCCGGCGGCCGGCGGCGGCCTTCAGGGGAACGGCGCCGGAGCGGTGGCGGCGAGGTCGAGCTTAAGGAGCGGCGCTGTCGCTGCAAAAGGAGGAGCGGGGAGCGGCAAAGAGACTCGGGCGGGCAGCGGTCCGGGCGGGCAGCGGCCCGGTCTGGCAGCGGGCGGCGGCGGTGCAGAGCAGAGAAGGTTACGGGAGGACCGGGGGAAGGAGGTGACGACCAAGACGACGGGCGGCGGCGCGAGACACGAGGACAGGAAACACGCGCTCGCCTCTCAGAACCGGAGCCTGAACGAGCTCAGCACCGGCGACTCGGACGAGACCAGCAGCAGCAGCGAGTCGGAGCGGGACGACGCCGCTCTGTACCCGAACAACAGCAGGCCGAGCCTCGGAGACGACGCCACGGGGTCCGACGCCGACACGGACTGGCGGCCGGCCCGGAGCCTCCTGGAGCACGTGTTCGTCACAGACGTCACCGCCAACTTCATCACGGTGACGGTGAAGGAGTCGCCGACCAGCGTGGGGTTCTTCAACTCACGGAACCACTGAAGGTCTAGCCGAGGCCAGGTCTCTCAGGGTTCCGTTGTGGTTCCGGTCCAAATCCCGGATCCCCCGAGAACTCTTCCTTCTGCCGTCCCAAAACAGACGATCCAGGTCCCTGTGGTCTCAGTAGTCCAGTAGGAGAAGACAACAACACGGTGGACAGAGGAAACTCCTTTTTGGTCAAAGTATTTGAGTCTGGGAGGAGGAGGAGGAGGAGGTTCTTCATCCATCCTTTAGTTTAGTCTTCACACCAGCGTCCCACTTCAACTTCTACCGTTTCCTCCGATGTGGTACCAACACACGCAGAAACACTCGCTTCTTGTAGATGTTCCACTCCAGAGCTGGAGGAGAACGGTGCTCGTCATCATTCGTCATTAAAACTGAGTGAAACCTCAAAGCTGCTCAGAAGAATCCACGACTCGCATTAGAACCATCTGACCTAAAGATGGCCGCGTGTAAACACAGTGAACAGAAGTCACTCCGGTCAACGTCTTACTAGCGTGTTAGCCGGAGCTTTCAGTCTTCTTCATTGGCAGATGGAGTTTTTCTCTGTTTTCATGACACAAGCTATTTTTTTTAATGTGTGGAACTTTTTGGTCACATGACCACCTGCTCCATCCACTGATGAAGAACATGAAGGTGCGGTTGAAAGCCCCCAAAAAGCCAATAAGAGAACATTGAGTCATTTGTTTAAGGTACGTTTTTGTTTAGTTTTCTCTCGAATGAAATGATTATTATTATTAATATAACATTATTATTATTGATGGATCAGCTGTGTTTGACTAGAAGGTTTTTAGAGGACCCCCCCCCCAGTGCCTCAGGTTCCTCCCAGACCCCCCCCCCCCCCCCATCAGGTCTTCAGGAGGACATGTTGTGCTTGTTGGACCTGAGTCACTCACATTACAACGTGAATCCTTCTGGCTTCTTCCCGTCGTCGTCGTTCACTTCTCTTTTGGACCAAAGCTGTTATGAATGTGAATTTTTAATCATTTGTATTATTGACAGTATTTTCTTGCACTACGCACAGAATAACGTACGCTGACATTCCATATTCACTTATATTTACCAGTTTTTATACCATTTTAATACATTTTGCCGTCACAGTGTCTTTTTGAAATAATGTGTTAATTTATATTTGTAAATATGTATTTCTTTTGTTTTCATGTGATGACTGATATCTATCTGGTGCTCATGTCGGCTTCAGATTCTTGTAGCCTGTGTGCCTCTCTGACATTTTCAAGGTATTTGAAAATAAAGTATAAAGAACCTAAATAAGTAACCGTGTGGATTCATTTCTGTTTGTTCTGTCCGAGCGTTGAAGTAAACTTTGTTTCATGTAGGTTGGTGTGGACGTTGATTCTTTCCCATCATGCAGTGCTTCAGGTTGTGACCAGCAGGTGTCTCTTTCTGACACTTAACGTAGTTTTAACTTTTAATCCTCACTTGTTTGTTCAATCCAGGAAATATTTTCATCTTTGATCATCTTTGATCATTGTCAACATTAAAGTTCTGCTCATGACTTTCTGTCTCAGGTTCAGAAGTCATAAAGATTCTATTTATCTATTTTATTGATTGGCAAAACGCACAAACAGATGAATAATCTGAATATGAATGATTCAGTGAAAACAGAACAGATTAAAAAAACAAGTGAATAAATAAGAAATGAATGAAATATTAAACCGACTGAACGATCAATGACCTCATCGATCAATGACCTCATTGATCGACTGAGTGAATCTGCATCGCAACAGTTAAATTATATAATTCAAGTTCAGTGAATTAATTGATTTAATGAATAAATGCAAATTAATTGATAAACAGTGAATTCATTAATAAATCTGAATCATGTTAAGTTTCACCAGAAAAAATTATAAATTCAGTGAAAAGTTTAACAAAGACAATTAACAAACCTGTGAAAAAAAATAATTAAGCAATTAATAAACCAAAGTATGGATTCATTATATGAGATTATAGATTGATAATCTAAACGATTAAACTGATTAATAAAGTGAATGTTTGATATAAAATGTAGTAGAAATATAATCCAGAGCAACTCGACATTAATAAGTAAAAGACATGGAGACATTATTATTATCATCACCTCTTATTACCTGTTATTACCTTGTTATTACCTGTTATTACCCACTATTACATGTTATTACCTGCTATTA
>JAVDOI010000146.1:5000-60000 GCA_032191485.1 Leptoclinus maculatus
GTGTGTGTGTGTGTGGTGTGTGTGTGTGTGTGTGTGTGTGTGTGTGTGTGTGTGTGTGTGATAGTAAAAAGGGAGGGTGGGGTTTCTGCTTCACACCTCCGGTGACCACTTCCTCCGCCACATCCTGTTTATATCCTGTTGCGATAGTGACCGGATTCCCTCAGAAATGCACACAAACACACACACACACCGAGAAACCCCTAATTAAATCCACACACACACACACACACACACACACACACACACACACACACACACACACACACACACACACACACACACACACAATAGAACCACTAGAACATCCACAAAGACAAACACAGAAACACATTCAAGACTCACAAACACACATTGAACCTCTTCGCAGCTTCCCTCAGCTTTAAGACTTTAAAAGTATCCGAGTACTTCTAATATTTCATGTATTCGTTCGTTCCAAGTCTTGATTGAAGCTCCATAATTATTACGCTACGTAAAATATTTAAACTCAATATACGTCCTTTTTTTTGGGGCTGTACTGTTTTATCAAAAGCAAAATACTCGACATGCTTTGTACATCATTTTAAACACGTTGATTCTAAATCCATCTGTTATTTTATATCCTCATTTTCAACCATGTACGTCCAAAAACGTTACTTTTCAGGAAGAAAAACATCTTTAAATACTTTCTGTTGGTTAACTATGTGTAAAAATCAGGCAAACTATGAGATGTGAGGTATTTAAGAAGCGTTTTGAATGAAAGTTAGCTGCAAAGCTTCAGTTTGTGTTGATTGAAGACCCGAACACACGCTCACGATCTCCTCTGCTGTGTTGTCTTACAGGATGGCCACGTGAGGACACTTTCTGTGGGGACTCCCGCTGGAACCAGACTGAGCGCGTGCAGACCAACAGGTAAGCTGAACACGACACAGTGGAACTGAAAGGACTCCTCAGAGGTCTGAGCTTCACGAGCACTGAGTGAAACCCAGCGGCGTGTTTCGGGGCCAAGAATGTTCCTAAAGAGCTTGTTTTCCACTCCTCCAAGTCTTTATGCGCGTAGTGTGAATACATCTGACATGTACAGGATGAGTCAGGGTTGTATCCTTAAACTCTGGATGCTCTCCATGCAGCTCCGGAGTACTTTCCACTCGGTGGAACATTTAGAATGTAATGCAGCATTTCACAACAACATGAATCCGATTGAGAGAAATGTGCCTCTTTAAGAAACAGGGAATGTTCCATGAAGGTTTGACATGGGGCCACGGGTTTATTTTATTATACTGGTTATACTTGTTTCGCTGGTATTTGGGGTATTTCTCTTCATTATGGAATACCTCCAGCTGCTTTCTGAACTGGGCCGAGAAAAAGAATCCGGGATCCAGTTAAAATAGGGACAAACAGCAGCAGAGGACAGGGTTTCAATGTGACCACAAACGGAAGTGGAACTAGAAGTCAGCTGCAAAACACACACACACACACACCCACACACACACACACACACACACACACACACGCATGCATGCACACACACATTCCAGCGGGCTAAATTACCATCAGTAGAAGTCACACTGTGGCTGATAGAATGTTACCAAAAGAATGTTAGAAAGCTGTAAAAGAATATGTTACCTTCCCTGACAAACACACACACACACACACACACACACACACACACACACACACACACACACACTGTAATATATATCACTCCTGGACTACAAAGGCAGTACGAGTGACTACGAGCCAAAATACGAGAAGGCGTCATGAAAAGACAATGAGAAAGACGTGTTTTGGAGCTTTTTGGGGGAAGTCACAGTGAAGCTGTGATGATGGCTTAGAGCTTCATGATCTCACACACGCACACACACACACACACACACACACACACACACACACACACACTCAGGCATTCGGCAGCCTGCTGTGTGCCAAGGTTATGAAATAATTTGCGTCCGCGTGCCTTTCAACACAATTCTTCTTTGCCTCCATTCAAGCCGAGACACGACTCAGAGAGAGATAAAAATAGAACCTCGCTGACCTCTTCTTCCCCCTCTCTGTGTCTCTCTCTCTCTCTCTCTCTCTCTCCCTCCCTCTCTCTCTCTCTCTCTCTCTCTCTCTCTCTCTCTCTCCCTCCCTCTCTCTCTCTCTCTCTCTCTCTCTCTCTCTCTCTCTCTCTCTCTCATGGCCATGCTCTCTCCCCCCTCCTCCCCCCCGACTCGTCTCTCTGTTTCCAGTCTGATATTGATGCAGCTGTCTTGCTCCAGTTGGGTAACGCTCGTGCTCTCTCTCAGGCAGAGGGGGTGTTCGGGGGGTCGAGGACTTCTTCACTCTCCCCCCCGTGGGAGACGTGGCTTTCATCCACACAATGCATTCTCACAATAAACCAAACACGCAGAAAAACACACCATCAAATGAAACAATGGGGCCGAGCGGTTCAGACTTTTGTTTTTTGTTGCGAACTTGTGGTCCGGAGCTCAGAACGAACGCGTCCGACTGTTTGAACCGGCTCAAGTTACGGGTTCGCCGCAGTGTTTGGACGGAGCTACACAGCAGAATCATCCTCCACGCTCGGGCGTATTGACAGCCAGCGAGGATCCAGTTGCCCCTGACAACCTCTGGAGGCGGTCAAAAGAGGAATTTGGATGCCTTGACATCATCACGAGCGTTTGTTTTTGCAGCCCCGTGCTCGGCAACCACGAAAATCAAATTACGTGCTCGCATGCGGACCGAACGAGGAAAAAGCAAAGCGAACAGGTGGCAAACAGCTGGAATCAACCAGCTACAAATGTTAAACTCGTAATAACTCAAAACAGTTGGTTGAGGACGGAGAACAAGCGAGCGGCTGCTGTCAATTAAGGTGCGAGCAAACCTGACAGCAAAGACAACGACTGAGACGACTTTCAGGACCGGACTCAAACACAACACGTGTGTCTTGTGTTCTTTTTAAAGGATGTAAATATGAGCTTACTGAACACAGGTTCTGGGGTGAAAGCGATATTTTAGATGAAACACTTCATGGGTCAACAGTTTGTGTTTTGTCACTTCCCTGTTTTCATTTTGAGGGAGTTTAACTTTCAAAACATCCAGATACAACATCCAGATGTTTCTCTCAGCTGTAACATCTGCAGTCAAATGATACACTGACAGTACTTTTAACCAAGTACCTTTTACTGATAATACTTCTTTACTTTAGTATTTTAAATGAAGTATTTATACGTTGTTGTATTAATACTGTACTTCTGCTTAAAGTGGCTGTAATTTATATATTTACAAGAAGTATTTTATGACAATGTGACTGAAACAATCACTTATTTCACATTCAATTAAAGGATCAGTTTACCATCTGATGCATAGTATAGATGATAAATGGTGTCTCGGTGTGGCTGCTTTCATTGTACTTTGATTTGCTTTTTGCTGCCGAGCTGGTCGGACTCGTTCCCGTTTCTCGTAGAGAGGCTGCAGACGAGTGCGCGGCGCTTTAATTAGACTATTTTCCCACTCGTTGAATCAGCGGCAACCTTCAACATTTTTGCTGAGCGTGCAGAAGCCAGAAGTGAATTATGTACGAGGGTCAGCGCTGTACGGCGGCCTCGTCGTACTCGATTAACCTCTGTCAGGAGTACACAACAACACACCGGAGCACATGTAAAGGGGAAACTGTGCGAGACGTCCAGTGAACGATGATCAGTCTGGTTAACAACAGAGCAGACGTCATCGTTAAACCAGCTGTTGGCCAATCACACGGCATGTAACTCACCTACTTCCTTATTCTGAGGTGAAGACGAGGGAGTTTTTCCTCACAGAGAAGCCAGTTTGTGGACAGATTCCAGTGTCGTTGCTTTGGATATTGGTGTTTTCAGAGTTCTTCAGGAGGAGCCATCAAACATTTCAGGTCAGAACTTCCTGAAATCAAACATTTTGAGGGCGATGAGTTCTGAAGAATCATCTATTATATCACAAGAATTCCACATGCTCACATAATTAGAAATACAACTTTCAGTTTCATCTTATAACCGACAGGTCTTTGATTTTCCTCCTATTATTGCACACCGACCTGTTCTCACTCCCAAACTGTCAAATGCCAACGCACGGAGGCACCTTTTAGCATCTCGATGAGATGCACCGGGCTGACAACTAACTCCAATGTGAACCCATCCACGTCATTGTTACACGAACAGAGCGGGATGGAGGTGGAAGGATCAAACAAACACAGGACTTTCTTCCAGGAGACCGCTGTTTGTACCGATACGGTAGGATTTTATCGGTACTAGTACTCTTATCGATACTATTATCAGTTCTTTTGTAGTAATTTGTGAGAAAAAAAGACAATTAATTAAGAAAAGAATCAACATTTCTTTATTATTCTTGTCAACAAATAGTCTTTCTTTAGCAGCAACACAAGAAGTTAAAATCTTTAAACTACATTCTCAGCTACACTTGATCTCATTGATGATCCTGTTCTTGTGACATCACTAAGGTGTGACATCACTAACGTGTGACGTCACTAACGTTACCTGACGGCTGCTCCACAAACAGACTGATGTTCTGCTCGTTGGTCACGTGTTGTGATGAACTCACTCGTGAGGGTTTTATTGTGTTCGAGACGACCGGAGTTCTCAGCATCCGTCCGTTGCGTGTAGGTGAGGCGCTGTCCGTGGTGCTGAAGCGGAGCGGAGCGGAGGTGATCGGTAGTTTGGTTTCTTTCCTTCTTTTAGTGTTTGTAAAGAGAAAGAGATAAACAAAGATCTGCAGGATGAACACACATGTTTCTACGGACAGAGAATCGTTCATGAGTATACATATATTTAGCTCTCTGCTAGTGCTACGTTCTGATGTGAGTGCACTGATTAATACATGTACTTCTGGATTTTAAACGGTAGCCTCATGTTGTTGTTGTTGTTTAGCCGTTCTAATGCTGTTGCATGGTTAAATCAATGGATTTAACAGCAGTGAGTTATGTACGAGGGTCAGTGCTCGATTAACCTCTGTCAGGAGTACACGACAACACACCGTAAAAGGGAAACTGTGCGAGACGTCCAGTGAATGATGATCAGTCTGGTTAACAGCAAAGCAGACGTCATCGTTAAACCAGCTGTTGGCCAATCACACGTCATGTAACTGTCCAACTTCCTTATTCTGAAGACGAGGGACTTTTTTCTCACAGAGAATCCAGGCTGTGGAATTGTGAATGTTATGTAATCACATTTTTTCCGTAATAAAGGTCGATGTCTGTCTCAGTGCACACGCCCTTTAGCTCAGATACCTTCCTCGGTCCATCGATAGAGAAAGTGAACCGATAAGAGAATGTGCAGCTGACCCACAATCCTGTTACAGGGTCACGAGTCCCACAAAGACGTCCTGAACTCTGAATGTCAGCACGGTTTGCGCAACAGCAGAAAATTAAGTTTGTCTCAGTTTTTCCATTAGGTAATGGACAAATCTGTAAACTGAAGTTATTTGTTCTCGCTCAGCACGCAGACATGTGAGCGTGTGCTCTCTGTAGTTCTGTCTTTGAGAGGATTTGAAGCCTCGAGGGTGGTTTTCTGGTCCTCGCCTCTGTTTGAAGGTTGAGACTTTTGAGGTTTAAGGGTCATGGTTTGAATTAGTGACGGTGAAAGTGGAGGTTAGGTATGTCAACGAGGGTCCTCACAAGTATAGAAGTGCACATGTAGAAGACGACACAGCTGTGAAGAGGCTGCGTCTCTTTCTCTGTTTTCCATCGTTCGTGGTTTTATTTTGAAATCTGAGATTCTTTAAAAGCAGAGGACTTAAGACACTAAGCACCTTTAGTTATTCATCCATCAGTGGCACGACTGTCACTGCTGTGTTGCCAAAGCAATAAAATCCATAACAATCTGGAACTCGTGTGTGTGTGTGTGTGTGTGTGTGTTTCCCATCAGCCCTGGTCATCCTTACCCAGCCCTTTCCCAGAATCCACCACTGACTCACTTAAAATATGTTACGAGTCAGCTGTTTGACTCAAAAACTCATGAAGACAAAAGAAAACTAGTCATTGTACTGTACTCTATTCAGTCACACCTGTCGAGGTATTTGCAACCTGCAGAACTAGACAGACTGCTTTGTTTTCAGTTTACTGTACGTGTTTGTTGAGAACAATAAAGACGTAGAGGAGGCAGCTTAACGGGGGAAACTCCTTCATGGTTCGGTGGAGCTGCCACATGTAAGAGGTTTGTGGAAGGTTAATAAAGAAACTCCTCAGACTTTAAGTGAGGAAAAGTTAAAGAGATGTGCTGACGTTTGATGACACCTGTCACAGGAAGCAGCTGGTAGTCCCTCCATTATGATTAGTGGTTCTTTCAATATGTTTATAAGAGAAACCACATCAGTTGCACGTGTGGAAAAATCCCCCAAATGATTCCCATGCAGTTACCACGACGTGCGCTCCACATGTGATGGGACCGTCCCGTTTTCAGGAAATGATGACGACTTATTTCATGATGAAACGATGTGACGTCTCTCAGATGTCAGTGAGTTCGTGTTGTTGTGCATCTTGACGAGTCTTTTCCTGGTTTTCATTAAAAACACAGAGGAACCTGGTTGCTCATCACAGGGTTGGTGGTTCGATTCCCCCGGCTCCTCCTCGCCGCATGTCAACGGGACAGACATCGATGGTCATCATGTAGCACACTTTAACTCTTTGGTTGTAAAACTGCATCGTGTTGGTTCAGAGAGTTTGGCTCTGCAGAGTTCCTCGTGTGTTTTTGGGATCATTGTGAAATGTTTTTACACAGTGTGTGTGTGTGTGTGTGTGTGTGTGTGTGTGTGTGTGTGTCATCAGGGTATGACGACTACAGGTGTCGGGAGCAGGCGCCACATCGCCATGGAGACAGCCGTTCACGCTTCAGCTTCTCTGAAAGCGGGGGAGCGAAGTCATCACGCTGTGTGTCACCTCACCCCCAAAAAACACACACACACACACACACACACACACACACACACACACACACACACACACACACACACACACACACACACACACACACACACACACACACATGCAACAGAACTAAAGAAATATCTACGCACACTGTACAAACACACCTTCACATGTAACACAAACACACCTCGCAAGATTGTATTTCAACCACAGCTTTGAGTTCTGAGTGTTTAATGATGTGACGAAGAGGAAATATGGACATTTTCCTGAATGTTCTTTGGTATTTGTCCACCTATGTTCCCATGTGACTAATGAGGACAACAGTGTCTGAGAACATGATGGAAAGAACCCTACAGGGAGGTAAAACCTTCTCTTTACCTTTCTCTTGATCCGGTCTGTTTGATATTGTGTCATGTGACTTGTTGAGTTGGAGAGAGGAGAGTCGTGGCTAAATGTTGAGCCCATCGAGATCTCAGAAGGAGACTTCTTTGAGCGAACAGATCAAGTGAAAGGTTTTATTTCTCTGTAAGGTTCTTCTAATAACAATCTGAGCCTGTCAGTGGAAACAACGAGCTCTTTTATTGGACGTACGTTGATGAGGAGGAGTTGCCCTCGAGGCATTTTTCTCCATCTGCCGTCTGCAGCGTTCTCCCTCAATACTGGACCAACTTTTTAAAAACTGATCCACTCCCCGTTTGTCACTTAGACTCAAAAACTATGTAGAAAAATGCAGAAGTTACACTTTAAGACATAAAGTCCCCCCACACAGGTGTGTTCACTTCCTTTCCCTGGTTGGACCTCTTCGGTATTTTGGTATTCACTATCGGAAGATGAGTTCAGCCGTGTTTTCCTCAGTCTGAAGCTCAGGTTTAACACAGTTGTCATCTCTCCCATGTGACTGAAACGCAGCATTCCTAAAGAGTGAGAGTGAGAGTGAGAGTGAGAGTGCGCTCTCTTGGGGTGGACTCAAATACCCAGAATGCCACAGAGGTGACAGTGACGAGGCAAAATGAATTAGCTGTGAGATTACATCAGCTGGAGGAGAGAGGAAGAGTGTCGTCCCTCCATCTGGTGTCAAGAGGTCATCATCAGACTCCACCCACACGCATCCCTGTGTGTGTGTGTGTGTGTGTGTGTGTGTGTCACAGCATGTGTTTCCCATCTGGTTCCACCCAGTCCCTCAACACTGACTTCATGCTGACCTATTTCCCTCATCTCTCGTTCCTTCATTCGTTTCTTCATTGCTTCTTTCTTTCTTTCGTTAGCAGAGTCTCTCAATCTTCTCTCTCCCGACTCCTCCTTCTCGTTTCCTCCTTCCTTCCTTCCTTCCTTCCTTCCCTTTCATCAGTGTAACACAACACTTTGACCTGTGCGTTTGACACCCTGATGTCATCACTCCAGCGAGATGCCGCACGCATGTCGTCACCCGCCGCCGCTCTCATGTCACTCTGCATCGCTAAAGATAACCGTCCGTGTGTAATTTAATCTAATTACAAGTCTTAAAATCCCATTTGTCTTGTAATAAGGAGTAAATCCGTGAGCGGGGGGTTGACATCATTTCATCTGTTTCCGTGCCATGAGATTCCTTCAATCCTGAGCCAATCTACACGCACTCTTTTCTGTATCGTCCTTTTTTCACCATCCTCACACTTGTTGCCAGAGAGTTCCTGAAACTAGTGAGCAGAAGAAAGAAGAAACCAGATGAATGACCTCAGTCTGTTGGCAGCAGGTTTTCACTCGCCTGAAAGTCGAGACGACGATTCAAGGTTGAGATCTGAACTGAAGAGCTCCATTGAGTTATATCAAAGTCACACCAAAAGGTCCCCGGCAGGTTGTTCCGGTACGTTAGCATGCACTAAGCTTCATGCTAACACTTTAGCATGTGCTACATGAGCGACAGTCAGTGTCCAGTATCTTAATTACATAGTTATGGCTGTTTTATTGTTATGATTTTACTCCCTGAGATGTGCAGGAAGTGTGCCAAAGAGAAAAACAAGCTGAGTGGTCAGATGAGTCAGACGGATTTGATCAAAGCAGTCATTGTTATTTGGAAGACTTTATCTGCCGTGCTTGTTCTTTGTCAACATCTATTTGATTTCTTAGGAAGATTAATGTGTGTGTGTGTGACCACACTGATTACTTTGTGATCATATTGGATCATATCGTGGGCTCGCTCTGTTTGATTCATTAAGCTCAGGGTTTGGTGTATTTGGAGGCAGAGTCCAATGCTGTGTGTAAAGGGGGATACTTCTGTTACTCTTCCATGTTTTATGACATTTGAACATTTCACTTTCAAAGCTGACTCAGTGCTCAAAGCTTTATACTAGTACTACAGCAACTATACCACACAAGAGAAGACGCTCAAGGTCTTCCTTGAACTAATTAATAAATTACAGCCATACAACATTAATCAGAGCCAATACAGCCCAACATAGGTGATACCTGGCATGTGCTCCAAAACAAGATTTGACGAGTATGGCAGTGAGAAAGTGTTGGTTTGGTTTGTGTATTCGGGGCTAACGAGATGCTAATGGACAGTGTAGTAGTGGAGTAGTAGTGAGTAGTGTGAGTAGTAGTGCGTAGTAGTGGGAGTAGTAGTGCGGTAGTAGTGGGGTAGTAGTGCGGTAGTAGTGCGGTAGTAGTGGAGTAGTAGTGCGGTAGTAGTGGAGTAGTAGTGCGGGTAGTAGTGGAAGTAGTAGTGCGGTAGTAGTGGAGTAGTAGTGCGGTAGTAGTGCGGTAGTAGTGCGGTAGTAGTGGAGTAGTAGTGCGGTAGTAGTGTGGTAGTAGTGCGGTAGTAGTGGAGTAGTAGGTGCGGTAGTAGTGCGGGTAGTAGTGGTAGTAGTTAGTGCGGTAGTAGTGCGGTAGTAGTGGGGTAGTAGTGCGGTATAGTAGTGCGGGTAGTAGTGCGGTAGTAGTGCGGTAGTAGTGGGGTAGTAGTGCCGGTAGTAGTGCGGTAGTAGTGGAGTAGAATGTGCGGTAGTAGTGTGGTAGTAGTGCGGTAGTAGTGGAGTAGTAGTGCGGTAGTAGTGCGGTAGTCAGTGCGGTAAGTAGCGGAGTAGTAGTGCGGGGTAGTAGTGCGTAGTAGTGGAAGTAGTAGTGCGGTAGTAGTGCGGTAGTAGTGCGGTAGTAGTGCGGTAGTAGTGGAGTAGCTAGTGCGGGTAGTAGTGGAGTAGTAGTGGAGTAGTAGTGCGGTAGTAGTGGAGTAGTAGTGAAGTAGTAGTGGAGTAGTAGTGGTAGTAGTAGTGCAGGTAGTAGTGGAGTAGTAGTGGAGTAGTAGTGGAGTAGTAGTGGAGTAGTAGTGCGGTAGTAGTGGAGTTAGTAGTGCGGTAGTAGTGTGGAGTAGGTAGTGCGTGGTAGTAGTGCGGTTAGTAGTGCTGGTAGTAGTGTGGTAGTAGTGGAGTAGTAGTGGAGTAGTAGTGGAGTAGTAGTGCGCGGTAGTAGTGCGGTAGTAGTGCGGGTAGTAGTGGAGTAGTTAGTGGAGTAGTAGTGCGGTAGTAGTGGAGTAGTAGTGCGGTAGTAGTGGAGTAGTATGCCGGTAGTAGTGTGGTAGTAGTGGCAGTAGTAGTGGAGTAGTAGTGCGGTTGTAGTGCGGTAGTAGTGGAAGTAGTAGTGGAGTAGTAGTGCGGTAGTAGATGCGGTAGTAGTGGAGTAGTAGTGGAGTAGTAGTGGAGTAGTAGTGCTGGTAAGTAGTGGAGTAGTAGTGCTGGTAGTAGTGGAGTAGTAGTGCGGTAGTAGTGTGGTAGTAGTGGAGTAGTAGTGGAGTAGTAGTGAGTAAGTAGTGCCGGTAGTAGTATGGAGTAGTAGTGCAGGGTAGTAGTGGAGTAGTAGTGCGGTAGTAGTGCGGTAGTAGTGGAGTAGTAGTGCGTTAGTAGTGTGGAGTAGTAGTGCGGTAGTATGCGGTAGTAGTGCGGTAGTAGTGTGGTAGTAGTGGAGTAGTAGTGGAGTAGTAGTGGAGTAGTAGCTGCGGGTAGTAGTGACGGTAGTAGTGGAGTAGTAGTGGAGTAGTAGTGCGGGTAAGTAGTGGAGTAGTAGTGGAGTAGTAGTGGAGTAGTAGTGCGGTAGTAGTGCGTTAGTAGTGGAGTAGTAGTGGAGGTAAGTAGTGCGGTAGTAGTGCGGTAGTAGTGCGGTAGTAGTGTGGTGAGGTTGTAGTGGAGTAGTAGTGGAGTAGTAGTGCGGTAGTAGTGCGGTAGTAGTGCGGTAGTAGTGGAGAGTAGTGGAGTAGTAGTGCAGGTAGTAGTGCGGTAGTAGTGCGGTAGTAGTGTGGTAGTAGTGCGTAGTAGTCGGAGTAGTAGTGCAGGTAGTAAGTGGAGTAGTAGTGGAGTAGTAGTGCGGTAGTAGTGGCAGTAGTAGTGCGGTAGTAGTGGAGTAGTAGTGAGTAGTAGTGCGGTAAGTAGTGGGAGTAGTAGTGGAGTAGTAGTGGAGTAGTAGTGCCGTAGTAGTGGAGTAGTAGTGGGAGTAGTAGTGCGGTAGCGTTGTCCTTAATGACATTCAGGGCTTAATTAAGAGACATTTGTCGGCGCTCGTTCGGGTCCAGCCGGTGGGCGACGTCCCACGTCTTTGCAGTGAAGGAGGAGAGAGGCGTGTTGTGACCCTTTGGGCTTTCCATATCTTTACAACTTCCGAGGTCGGAAGCCGGAGCTTACGAGGAGCACTTGAAAGGCAGCATCGGTCTTCTCATGTACTCCCTCAGTGTCTGCTGTCTCCTGAGCGCTATCATTCTTCCCATTCAGCTTCCTGCCCTATAAATATTTGAGCAGCCCCATTAGGGAGTGAGGTAATCTTAACACACACACTCACGGTAGGCTGCCATCAAGGCGTAGTAGTGCCTAATAGTCTTGTCGGAGCGCTAGGCCCCGGAGCTAACGGGCTAATTAAGAGCGAAACAGGTTTACCGAGTTTAGACTGTTCATAAAGGCAGAAACCTGATTACATTAGCAGTCGAGGGCGGAGAGTTCGTTAACCAGGTCGCCGTGATTAATTAAAACTACAGACCGACAGAAAGTGTAACTTTAAATGAGGGGAAAAAGGTGAGGAGTGATTACTACCACCGGAAGGAGGAGATGAAAGAGGAAGGAAAATAAAAAAGAGGGATGGAAAAGATAAGAAGGAGCAGAAACGAGGAGACGTGGAGGGAGAGATCTCGAAAGAGTGTAAAAGGGAAAGAGATTTAAAAGAGATAAGGAGAGGGGAATAAAAAGTAGGGCTGACTTTATACTATTTTTGACGATATTGCAATTGATAATACGACTTTCATCATCATTATATTCATTAACAATGAAAAACATTACAATTATTTTGGAATGATTTTTGCTGCAAAGTGTAACAAACAAAGAGAAAACAGACAGAAAGATGGAAACTGTTCCAACAATGGACAAGAGAGAGAGAGAGAGGAGAGAGAGAGAGAGAGAGAGAGAGAAGGGAGAGAGAGAGAGAGAGAGTGAGAGAGAGAGAAGAGGACGAGAGAAGAGAGAGAGAGAGTGAGAGAGAGAGAGTGAGGAGTCAAAAAGACATCAAGACATTAAAACAAAGAGATCGTGGAGAGAAAACAAAGGCTTAATACAACTCCTCTCTCTCTCTCCTCTCTCCCTCTCTCTCTCTCTCCTCTCTCTCTCTCTCTCCCTCCCACCCCTCCTCCCTTCTCTCTCCCTCTCCCTCTCTCCTCACCCCCTCTCTCTCCCTCCCTCCCTCTCTCTCCCCTCTTCCCTCTCTCTCTCTCTCTTCTCTCTCTCCTCTCTCTCTCTCCCTTCTCCCTCTGTCTCTCTCTCTCTCTCTCTCTCCCCTCTTTCTCTCTGTCTCTCTCTCTCTCTCTCTCGTCCCCTCTCCCTCTCTGTCTCTCTCTCTCTTCTATCTCTCCCCTCTCTCTCTCTCTCTCTCTCTCTCCCTCTCTCTCTCTTCCCCTCCCTCCCTCTCTCTTCTCTCTCTCTCCCTCTCTCTCCCCCCTCTCTTCTCCCTCCCTCTCTCTCACACACCAAACACACACTTTGTTGAGCGTTGGCTCTTTTGTGTTTGCTGGTGAAGAGGCCGAGTCGTGTGATGTGAGGTCGGGGGGGAATTTCAACCGGGAGAAGAAACGGTACAAAAACTCATCTGAGGGTTTGAAGAGAGAACGATAATAATAAAGTCCTGTCGAGCTACTTCATGCTTATAGTTATTTCATTGTGTGTTTTTTAAACCCTCTCAGTGGAATCATACATCACAAACGTATCAAGTCCAATGCTGAGTTATTGTGATTTAAATCTGTTACTTTGTTTCAAACCGCGACCGTAATCCAGGAGAAAATATGTTTCCCTCCAAGAATAATAGAGATTACAGTTTAGTTGCAGGAACGTAGTTTTGTAGGAGACGGTGAGGCAAGGTGGAGTTAAAGAGGCTGTGGAAGGACGAATCAAACGCACCTTTATAGTAAAAGATAAGTGACGGGGGTCCACTCGCTTTGTGTTGCTGGTAAGGAAAAAAAGAGGAGAGAGGAGACAAGAGAGCACGTGAGGTGAGGAAGAGAACCCAGAGGAGACGAGTTAAGAGAAAGGAAAGGAAGGAAGGGAGGAGAGAGAGACAAAGGCAGAGAGGATGATGGGAGGAGGAGGAGCAGGTGCTGCTGACAGCGCATTCATCTGTTCCTATGGTTTTATCACCGTGTGTGTGTGTGTGTGTGTGTGTGTGTGTGTGTGACCTCACAGACAGAACAGTAGTAAAGCCTGCAGGAGTAAATGGGAACATAGTGAATGTGTGTGTGTGTGTGTGTGTGTGTGTGTGTGTGTGTGTGTGTGTGTGTGTGTGTGTTGTGTACGTTCACCTGTGAGTGGACATCTGTTTGTTCTTTGTGTGTCTTTAAAGGTATTTATTAGCATTTATTCATGTGTATTTTACTGTTTTACGACGTATCCTCGAGGTATGTACTATTATATTGCATAACTTACAGTGTTTGAGAGCAGCCTGGTGTCTGACATGATAAGAAGAGTTAAGTTCCACTGCAGCTTCATTCAGCTTAGAGGTTAAGCTAAAGAACCTCGTATGTCGAGGTCTGGTTAAGTAATAAAAGAAATATTAATAATAGTAATAAATAACCCTTATTTGCCACGTAAACTTGTTTCTGGAGCCTGAACAAACAGCTTCTCTTCTAAATGTAACTTTAAAACACAAACTGCAGCGTCTCCGTACTTAACCAGTCCGTCTGCAGAGCTAATGGAGACCAGCGTCTGTCTGACAGCAGCAGGAGGAATGAATCTTTAATCACTCCGAGCTCTCGTGAAGTGAAACACGCGCGTCGATGCGATATGAATGAATTGTTTTGTTTTCCGTTTCCTGGAAGCTGAAGTGCACCTGACCTCTGCACATGATCTCTCTCTTTGTTTCATTTACTGTGAGCCTTTTTGTTCTCCCCCCCCCCCCCCGTCACATTCTTCATCTCATTCACCCTCCGTGTGTTTTCTATACCTCCATCTCTCTCCCTCCATCTTGTCTCTTCCTTTCCATTTATTTATAGAAAAACAATCAATGTGATCTTAATGAAACGCTGAGAGCTGAAAGCTGCAGCATTAAAACCAGCCGAGACAGTAAACATCCATCTTGTTTCCACAGAGACGGGTCCGTCTCCGTGTGTGATGGGGGGGGGGGGGGGGGGTATTTAGCTGCACTCGGGTGTCATATACGAGTGGCGTGTTGTGTCTTGTCTCACTCACTCATGCTCATCACACTTACAAGATGAGGTTTGATCGGACACTTTTGTTATCTCACCTGTGTTACCTTCAATTCTGAGCTGGTGCATATGTGTGTGTGTGTGTGTGTGTGTGTGTGTGTGTGTGTGTGTGTGTGCTGTTGTACTGCTGTCCTTGTGAGGACCGATCCACGAAGTTCCACTTCACTGGGACGACTTTCAGGCCTTATGAAAAAGCAAAAAAACACACAGCATGGCGGTTACGAAACAATGATTTTTACAACTCTGGGAGATGTTTTTGTGGAAACAATCATTTCATGCCTCCACGGTGAAAGGAGAACAATAAGAAACAGAGAAACGTCTTGGTTACTTGAAGTAAAGGTGAGCGTACGTCTGGATGAATGAGAGATAAACGCGGTTTACTTTCATTCATCGAGACCTTTTCTCTGTTTTTTGATTCTCCGTTCAGAAGCCTCTCCAGAAGACCGGAGTCCATTACAGCAGCAGATTAAAAGACCACAGTCTAGAGCTGAGGCGTCCGCATACTTTTGGCCACGTTTTTCTCTTTTCAATGAATATTTCTCCTCCGTGAGCTCCGGAGTCAATAGAAAAGAACGTTTGCAGCAGAGAGAAAGGAAGACGGATGCAAATCAGTTGCAAAAACAGCAGCAGGAAATGGAACAGGAACCTTTTTTTTTCAACATGCAGGTGTACAGTACGGGTTACAGTAACACACACACACACACACACACACACACACACACACACAGGCAGCAATCTGACGGTTTCTTCTTGTATACTTATGGGATGAAACTGTGGTAACATTTAGGAAGAATTCCAGGCACAAATCGAGTGGAATTAGCTGTTTCTTATTCGTCTAGTTTGCTCACTGAGCCATCTGTGCTGCTGAGAGTTCAGCCTTTTTAATTCTATAAGATGTTAGTCATCCTGCTCACACACACACACACACACACACACACACACACACACACACACACACACACACACACACACACACACACACACACACACACACACACACCTCCTACCTACCTGCTGCTCTGCGGATGTGAGGGGACAGAGATTAGCTCTGTGCGTGGGTGGACAGTCAGCACTAGTGTGTGTGTGTGTGTGTGTGTGTGTGTGTGTGTGTGTGTGTGTGTGTGTGTGTGTGTGTGAGAGTAACGGGTGTTGGGGACAGTAGTCATTCAACCACCCGCCCCCATTGTGTCAAGAATAAACTGTCGTGCACACACACACACACACACACACACACACACACACACACCATTTGCTGCTGATAAATAAAGAGGCAGGACAGGAGAGGCTCAGCCATCACCCGAGTGTTGCTGTACGTCCTGCAGACTCTGGGAAGGGTTTTCTACTCCGGTGGCCAATTTTCTTCTGCAGCTAACCGGGCGTCAGTTGGTCCTTCTGGAGTTGTAATCTTCTGTAAACATCTAGTTGAGTGGAATTTGGCAGGTGAATCCTGTAAGAGGCTGCTGTCCTTTTGGAAAACCTCAAAAAGAAAATCAGCTTTTCGGTTCCTTTTCACGTCCACTCAGCACTGAACATGCAGAAGGATTAGGAAGCTGTGTACTTCTTTTAGAGTTGGGGATCAGTCTCATGTTTCCATTGTTCTTTGCTGGTAAATATTTGCACACACATGCCAGATGATGGTATTATGGCGCACACACAGAAGCACTGACAGTAACTTCATGTCGTCAGTGAGTGAAGAAGACGTAAAGCTCACAAAAGTTACATTTCATTGGTCCAGTGACTTTGGAGCACTTCTAGAGAAAGTTTTTAAATTTGGTCCAGTTTTGGAGAAAACTATTCAGCCCTAAAGAATAAATCATTCTGTCGCCGTGTTAATAGAAGAGAAAGTACGGAGAGCAGGAAGAGTTACTCATCTTGGTCCTGGTGTAATGACTTCAAGGTGTGTTCTATGTCATAACGCCAGAGTGACACATCGATAGAAAAGCTCACATCAAATGATTCCAGTTATGATTCAGTTGATTCTGAACACATTCATTCACGCTTTTCTTTCCATCGTTTTTTTTTTGTTGGAATGCGAAAAAATTCAGAAGATGTTTCGAATCAAGTTGGTGCAGAAACAAAAGGACGAACATCTATTTCAAAAGGCCAACAGGGAATGACTGTCCGTACGTCTGTCCGTCACACTGTCGTTGACGTGATATCTCAGAAACGCTTGGAGGGATTTTCTTCAAATTTTGCACAAACGTTTGCCTGGACTCAAAGATGATTCTTATTCTTATTATAATTTGGTGGTGGAATTTGGTACAACCTCCGGTTCTGTAGAGTGAAGCCAAAGCTTCATGTGTTATAGCTGCATTCTCTCTAGTGTCCACCAGGGGGCGACTCCTCTGGTTGTATAGAAGTCTATGAGAAAATGACTCTACTTCTCTCTTGATTTATTACCTCAGTAAACATTGTAAACATGAGTTTATGGTCTCAATCTCTAGTTTCAAGTCTTCTTCAATACAGCATGATGTTCATTTAGTAAATGATGGTCCATTTAGAGTCAAACAGACCATAAAGCAGGGGATGCTTTAGGGGCGGGGCTACTGTCACAGAGACGTATACAAAATGACATAACATACAGAATACAACACCATGTATTTGCTCCAACTCTTTTCTCAGCGCTGCAAAAGCCTTTACAAGACAACATGTTTCACAGTTTATGCTGTTTTTTTAATTTGCTATATCTTTTTTTTTTTTGGTGAAATTGCTATTCTTTAGGTGTCAGTTCCACAGTCGGTCCATGCTTTATTACCCTCCATAATGGGCAGCTTCCAGTGCCCAGCAGCAAAACACTGGTTATACTGGGCTATTCTCTGTCAGCCTTCCCTCCATAAATACGGGCAACAAAAGCCCTAATTGTATCCTGTTTGGTTTGTGAAGTCTGTAAGTGAAAGTTTTGGGGTAATTATCCGCCCTACATCGTATGAGTTCTATTACTGGTGTAGTTGCGAGGCTCTCGTTGCAGATTTCTGATGCAACGCTGTGAAAAAAATGGCCTCCAGGAAGACTCGTTTCCTGAGGAAGACTAACTCAGCATCACAGCGCTGTAAACCGGCCTGAAGGCGTTTCTTTGTTAATAAATGGAGAAGAGAAAAATAAGGTTTTTGGTCGACAACAAACATGAATGAAAAGCAGAGATGATCAAGGCAGCGAGAGGAGAGGAGACTGAAAGTAAAGGAAAAGGAAGCGAGAAGGAGAGGAGAAGAGGAGGGAGAAAAAAGAGGAGAGGCAAGTGGGGGAAGAGGGATGCAGATGTGAGAAAACAGCTTACATAAGTGAGAGCATCATGCACGTATGCACACACACACACACACACACACACACACACACACACACACACACACACACACACACACACACTCTCTCTGATACACCAGGAATAGTCATGTGCCCTGAATTTGACTCAAACTTTTTCGGGAGCTGCTGTGGGCTGGAAGCTCCCACTCCCAAACGCAGCCGAGTGTCGATGCATCATTCATTCAAAGACTGATCCAAAGAGTGTGTTGCATAAAGCACATGACTCCTACAACAGCTGCCACTGTGCACAGCTCAAGAAGAAGAAGAAGAAGAAGAAGGGCTTGCACAATGGCCGCTTGTGAGTTTTTTTGCAGTTTGCGTCACAAACGTCTCTGCGGTCGCAGCTGGAGGCCTCAAAGCTAAATATATATCAGGCAGGAAAAGAGGAGAGATTGTTGTGGAGAGGCTGTAGGTCAGTCCAGAGATGTTTGGAGTAAAACAATATAAAACATCTGATGAAGTAGACGTCTCTTCATTAGTGTTGCTCACTCTGACACACTGCCCTCGTCTCGACCAGAGGTTCAGGAAGAAGCAAAACAGAGGACTCCACTGCTGGACGGCTGTGCTGCACGATAACAACAATCAAGAGGCCAAGATGAAGCTCCAGAAACACCAATTACCACATTTCCCATAATGCAACTGGCTTATTGTGTCTTCAAGCATGTGCATCTGGTTACAACTCACATGTAACCAGACGTCCGTCACGTCCAGTTCACAGGAGAACAAAAGCTCAAAGAAGGCTGCAGACACAAATGCATCACGTTATTAAAAACAAGCAAAATGTACACAAATGAGACCAAATAGTTTTCACATCCACACACTCGCAGTGTAGAACCAGCCATGTTGAAGACAAATACAAAGATGTGATTTTGAGCTGCTGTATAACAGCTGATACACATGTCCTGATACCAGCCCTGAGCCCGTTACACACTCCTGAAGTTCACCTTCTACAAGTCAAGCAGGTACAAATGCTCGAGAGCGAGGTTCATTACATCACATCAGCGTTATAGAAGTTATTTGAGGACCGTTAAGGTGCTCATTGGCTGCTGTTGGATCACAGGAGAACCTTTTAACAAACTATAAAACCTTCCAGCGTTCAGAACATCGTAAAAAGCAGAGCGTCCATCTACCCCTTCCTCTGTCCATCTTGCTTCCTTGTGTATTTTTTGCAAACTGTTGTGGAAAATGTAATGAAGCTACACACACACACACACACACACACACACACACACACACACACACACACACACACACACACACACACACACACAGGGCTAACTCAGTAATAGTTTCAAGGCTGGCCCAACAGCCCTGTGGAAAATATGACTGCCTTCTCTTTTCCACTGGCAATTTACACCAACAGGACGCCTGTTTTTCCCTTCCTCACCTCTTCACCCCCCTTTCTCCCCTCTCTCTCCCCTCTCTCTCTCTCTCTCTCTCTCTCTTTTTCCCCCGTCTCTTTTTGCTTTCTCCGTTAAATGGAAACATGCTGGTCAAACAGCCACAGCTGTGGAGGAAGAGAGCGCTGTAGGTTGAGTGTATACACTGTGTGTGTGTGTGTGTGTGTGTGTGTGTGTGTGTGTGTGTGTGTGTGTGTGTGTGTGTGTGTGTGTGCCAGGAGACAGAACATGGAACATGGAATTCTTTAACAGCCTGAATTGGTGCTGTGTCACATCATGTTTCCCATGTTAACCACAGTTTGTGTGTGTGTGTGTGTGTGTGTGTGTGTGTGTGTGTGTGTGTGTGTGTGTGTGTGTGTGTGTGTGTGACAGAGAAACTTTAATTAAAGAGTTGACAAAAGAATGTCACCAGATAAATGAATCCTCACACAGCGGTTTCTACGATATCTTACGTGAAGTTACTCCTCATTTTTTTTGTGCTTTTTCTGACAAAAGTTCAAACACGTGTCACTTCCTGCTCATTACATGCGTACGGTATTTTAAAAATAAACTTCTGTCTTCACAGGAAACAACGTGTTATCGCTAAAAAATACTGTACGAATCCAGAAGGTCCATTTAGTAGATTTTCAGCAAATTCTCAAAGAACTAAAAACCCAGCTCTGTTTCCAACAGCAGCGATCAGCATGAGCTCCAAGTCGTCAACACAGAGACTCCGCCCCTTCTGGAATCCCTCCAAAGCCACTCCCCCAAAAAATTATCAATATGAACGTAAACAACAAACATGGCTGTAGCCAGGTAGCTCGTCCAATCATTTAATACGGGCTGAATGGATTTATTACAGACCTATACGGGAGCATTTTATTGAGATAATACGATACAATCTTGAGAAAAAGGTGAAGTCCTTATGAATTCACCATGATGTACATTTTTGCAGCATTCATTTCCTCAGTGCAGAAACACAGTCTGGCCTTACTCACCACACTTTTTGTTTTTTTTAACATAAATGCTACTCTCACGTGCTGATTCAGGCATAACTCTACTTGTGCTGCGCTCTCAAGCTGCTGTTAATGAAACCCAACACTTCCTGTAGAGGTTTCACAATAAAAGTTTTCCAGGGAAGAGTAGGGATTGTTCCTGGTGAGCTGCTGGAAGCAATTTTTAACGTGAAACAGATGGAGGAAGTGTCGACTCGGTATTAAAGAGCAAACGGGAGGAACAAAAAATCATCAAGAGAGTATTCATTAGTTTGTTGCACTTATTGTATTCGTTTGTTTCTGCTCTGGACGTTGGCTCTGGTTTATGCTCTTAGATGCTTGTTTAAAGGAGGAGATGCACTTATGACTTCTGGTGACTATAGTTCTCTTGAATATGTTGAATACACTTACTGTAAGTCGCTTTGGATGAAAGCGTCTGCTAAATGACTGTAATGTAATGTAATTTGATTTGTGCACATTTTCTCTCGGGTGATTTAACAAAACCAGCTTTTTTTCAAAATAAAGTCCCCATTAGAATCAAATAATCCTCAATTTAGGGGTTATTTTTCCAGGACTATTATGATAGAAACCTTCATGTGTCATAAAGGCTGAAATATACACATATGTACTCATGCAATCGTCACACAAACACACATTTGGGGTTAAACTCCGTCTCTCTTCATTGGTTTTGGTGTTTCTGGTAAACTGTAATGTATTTACTGTACCGACCAGTCCAACCAACAATGAAAACAAACAAAGACCCTCGTCCTGTGGTTCTTCTCCATCTGAAGACCCTGCAGGCTTTTCTATGAGTTCATCCAAAAGTTTTGAAAAAACAATTTTGTTGACCAATTAAACTGCATAACCTCCATTCAGGCTCCTTTTAAACCATATTTGTTGGCTTGGTTTAGTTGTTGCAGTGGTTTTGAGTCGGTCAACATTTTCTCCGTTCCAGACGAACCCCATGAATCTAAACCCTCCCACAGATCACCTGTAGCAGCCTGCAGCGGACAGAATCTGCATTTGTGCGTGAAAACAAGTCAACAAGTGAAACGTGAAGCTGTGGGAGAGCAGAGCGCGGCACTATTATTTGTCAGCTGCAGTGTATTTTAAATGAGTTTCGTGACTTATAGTTGCGCGTAGGAGTGCAGAATGACGTGTTTTTACAGGATCTGGTTAAAGCAAACTGTTTGTTTGGGGCGAAATTCTAAATGAGACGTGTAGAATAAAGCGTTGGTGATGAAATATCACAATGTTAAGCTTTGATTTGGTTGCTTTTGAGTTTCTCACTCAATGACTGACGGAGTTTGTGGCAGTTGTTGAATTAAAACTTCCTTTTTAATCATACCGGCTGGTTTTTGGCTCCTACTTCGTACGTTTTCTACTTCTTGTTGCTGTGAGTTTGTGAGTTTTCGGATCCACACATCAGATGGGGATCCCATTCTCCTCTGGAAACTTAGTTCGCTGGTAAAAACTAGAAGTAGAGAAGCTTTACGATTTGGAGTGTTTCCGTTGTGTAACTGAGGCTTTTATAACACTAATTCAGCAGCGGCAGCAGTGTAACCTTGGCACAGCAAGAACTTCCTACTCCTCCCACACACACACACACACACACACACACACACACACACACACACACACACACACACACTCATCCTGTCTCAGCAAAGTTGCCTGTGCTGCCACTTCCCACACACCTCCTCTATTCAGGACACACACACACACACACACACACACACACACACACACACACATATTTTTCTGACAGAAATATCCAGTAGCATAATTGACTTCCTATCTGCTGTAAATCACTGTCTACTAGCTGTCTGCTCGTGTGTGTGTGTGTGTGTGTGTGTGTTCATCACAGTTCAGATTAAGTTCACTTCATTCATCTGTCTCACTCCCTCTTAGATTTAATTTCAGTCGTTTTCTGCAGAGCCTCTTCTCTCCGTCGTTTCATGCCTCCTTGTTCTTGGCACTCGGTTTCTTTCAAACCCGGATCCGCGGCGATGCCTCGGCTTAACGAGTGATTGACAGCACTAAATTAAAACTAAACATGGCTGCTTCAACATGAACAGTAGGCAATTTAAGTCCTTGGATGTTGACAAAGTAAGGAAGCTTTTACACGGAGCGTAGACTCTAGAGACCTGAAACGATGACTTTTTAGATGATGTTTTTATTCCAAAAATGGATTTTATTTCTATTTCTGCTTCTGTGGCGAACCATGATTCCATACTTAGATGTTTTCAAGAGCAACTCAAGCCTCACACATTGTACCGGGATGCTAGAATTGGCTAACACGTGAGCATTAGCTAGCCACGTAGCTCTCCGAGCTAGCTGGTGTGTTTGTGTATGTGTCGCCTCCCTCTGAGTCACGTTGATCACTATTAGAGGATTATATCAAGGAAGACGTCGACAGCAGAAACAGCTGATCAGTCACGTGACTTAAATGTTGTTTACGTCACACGATGGCGTTTCCAAAATCCACTTTGCACAGCAACTCAGCAAATAAAAACATGTGAATGGAAACTTGGGATAGAGATGCCGGCTTTGTTGTAGCAGGATAACAATGCAATTTAGATTTTTTTTTTATAAATCTACTGCCTTTAACACATTTTTTTAAATTTTTGTTTTGCTTTTTTAAATTAATTTGAAGGATTTTAGTCCTAAATTTGGGGACGTCTCTCTTTCAAGTAATTGGCTGAATTGTAATTGATCCTTCTTTCTAGAACACGGCTCCCTCACTGAGCGATGGCTTCTTTCTAGAACGTTCTTCCTTCAACACATTTCAACTCTCACAGGGAGAAGAAATCCATTGTAAAAAAAAAACACACAAAAAAACAGGCAAAGAGGGTGATTTCTGCACCCACAAGAGCAGAAAATAGAGCAGAACTGGATGCGGCTTCAGTAAAAGACAGGACGGGTTACGAGAAGAGTCTCGCTGTATTCCGACAGAGCTCTCTGTCCACCTACACAGATAACCCCGAGCTTTCTCTGGAGGCTGTCAAGAAGCTCTGTAGGAGAAATGTAGGAAGAGAGAGGAACAGAAATAGAAGTGGAGGAGACGAGTTGAAGGGAAACAGGGGATGTAGACGGTGGTTTATTCCTGTAAACTGCTCCATAGATTAACAGCTGGAATGTAAACAAAGCATTGATTTACAGTCGATCCACAACGAGCTTAGAGAGGCTAATGTGATCGGGTTGTCCGTCTGTTCACGCGATATCTCAGGAACTCTTGGAGGGAATTTCTTCAAATTTGGCACAAACGTCCACTTGGACTCATCGGTGATCTGTGTCTAAAATTCCGGACGGACATGGATGTAAACTGCAACATAACTGGATACAAAGAACCGCGAGGCGAGGATTCTAGTGTTCTGTGAGCAGCTAAATCCACACGTGTTCCTCCTCTGCAAATCTCTTCTTCACGTCTTATAAACTTGCGCACATGTCATGCTGGGAGCTTCCTGGTTAAACCACAACCTCCCGCTGTTGACTTTCACTGCAGCAGCTTGAGCTCAAGTGCCTTGCTCAAGGGGACGCAGTGGGCGTAGCGCTGTGGATGTAAGCCTTTTGCAAACAGCATATTTCACACATGACTTTTTCATTTTGAACACAAAGTTGCATAAAACTTTTACCTGGCCTGATGCAAGAAAGCAGATATTGTAAATATAAGTGCTGAGCAAGTGTATTGTTATTTATAAAACCTCTGGCAGGGGGTGAAGTTGGCCCTACATTTTATTTGGACTGGCACCGGGGAGCTCCTCAAATGTTTTAAAATGAACTTCTTGGCGACCTGCAGTCAGTCGGCCTGCTTGCGGTTCACACGCGTACTGTTTTCACCCAGAAACTAAAAGGTGTGTTTTCTCTCATAACTGCCATTCGTCACATTTCACTCCGACGATAACGATTCCATAAAAACCACAATGCTGTTTTCAAACTGCAGAGCTATTTTGTGGGGGTTTTATCTTTCTTCCATCATCTAAATAGTCCATATTGGTCCCAAATTATATTCCACTTCATTTAAAAACTTGTTTAACTTGTGGGAAAAAAAAAAAAATATATATATATATATAAATAACTCAATGAATATATACATCCATTAATGATGAGGTGCACAAGGACTGGCCTGCTTCCAGACCCCGGCATCGCTGCCCACATCAGAAATTCAAATATATCTCATTTTAGAGCTTTTTTGGGCCGGAGCCAGAAACATGGAGCAGAAATGTTTAAATATGTTTAAAAAAAGATTGTGAAATACTTAGTTAGGTTTAGGAAAAGGTGGTGAAATACGTCTTCAAATGGATGAAGCACAGTTGACATACCTGGTTAATATGCAAATAAACACACATTCATACACACACACACACACACACACACACACACACACACACACACACACACACACACACACACACACACTCTCTCTCTTTACTCCAGCTTATTGTTCCAGTAACTCCTGTCTCCCTCCAGGTGAAACACAAGTAGTGTTGTAATGGAGGTGTGTGCGTGTGTGTGTGTGTGTGTGTGTGTGTGTGTGTGTGTGTGTGTGTGTGTGTGTGTGTGTGTGTGTGTGTGTGTGTGTGTGTGTGTGTGTGTGTGGTTTCGGTCCAGTTGGGGCCAAACAGAGCAGAGCCAAAAAACAAACACACTGCCAGCTGCCCTCCATCGCCCCGTCTCCCTCCCTCTCTCTCTCTCTCTCTCTCTCTCTCTCCCTCCCTCTCTCTCTCTCTCTCTCTCCCTCTCTCTCTCTCTCCCTCTCTCTCCCCCCCCTCCCCCCCCCCCCCCCCCTCTCTCTCTCTCTCTTGCTGTATAAAGTGGTTAATCACTGAATGGAAACCATTAGTAACATGTTTAAATAATTTACACAGCGTCTGACCACCCAAAGTACCAGAACACTTCTCCTACCATCAGAAATACGACCCGGTCCTATTGAGTGTGTCTGATCCATGCGTACATGTATGTGGTCTACGGTACAGTAACCCGATATCAGCCGACTCTCATCCTCACGGGCTGCGTCCCATTTCAAAACACACCGTCTCTCCCTAATGTCTCTCCTTGGTCCTCTACCTAAATCTGCACCCTTTAGGTCTCTTTGTTGTGTCTTTGTCTCCTCCCTTGCATCCTTGTATCGTTCATTTGGTCTTTGTTTCCTCGTCTCTTCACCGTTTAGGTCTCTTTGTTGTGTCCTTGTTCTCTAGTTTGTATCCTTGCATCCTTCCTTTGTTCTTTGTTTCCTCATCACTTCACTGTTTAGGTCACTTTGTTGTGTCCTTGCTCCCTCATTTGTGTTCCTCTTCCTTACTGTAGCCTCTCCGCCATATTTTTTCCTCACCTTTGTCTGCTTGTCCTCACTCCGCTATGCTGTGTCCTTGTTCCCTCATGTGTCCTATTTTCCCCTTCTTGGGTCAGTCTTCCCTTTTATTCCTTCCTTCGTGCTCTGTTCTCTCCTTTCCTTTGTCGTCATCATCATGTTCTCCTATGTGTACTTGTTCCTTCTCATTCATCCTAATTTCCATTTCCTCTCCTTTAATTGTTTCCTCTCTTGTGTTGTTGTTTCTCAGCCTGTAACTTAATTTCCCTTTTATCTCCTGTGTTCCTTCTACTGTATCCCTGCATACTTATTCCCTGAGTGTCACAATTCTTCATCCAGTGTCCTCTGATCTATTCCCTGCTGCCCCTCTCCCCTTAGCTGCATACATCTCCCCTTATTTCTTCCCCCGTATCATTAGTTCCCTTCTGTTCTCCTTGTTTATTTTGGTTCTGCGTGTAGTTTTATTATTAGAATTACAGTTTGCTGTGGATGCAAAAGGGTGAAAAAGAGGGCAAGACAACACACACACACACACACACACACACACACACACACACACACACACACACACACACACACACAGACTCACAAAGATGCTTTCTCTCTGTTTTTGTCTCTCAGAAATTCCAACCATTCCGGTTGGTATGCGGCACCCTGGCGGGCCAATTTAAGAATAACTAGCCACCACACACACACACACACACACACACACACACACACACACACACACACACACACACACACACACACACACACACACAGTTGTACCAGAAGCCATGCTCTGCCCTCGTCTGGGCCTTTCATTGAAAGTAAATGAGAGGCTTATCTACTGAATATCTGAACAAGACACTGTAGGAGAAGGATTTATCGGTGTGTGTGTGTGTGTGTGTGTGTGTGTGTGTGTGTGTGTGTGTGTGTGTGTGTGTGTGTGTGTGTGTGTGTGTGTGTGTGTGTCGGAGAGAGATGAATGCCTCACAACCCTGATCTGAAACACACATACACACTCAAACACACGCGATGATAATGATACAAGCAGGGACGGGGATTTGCTCAAATGTTGATCTAATATCTTGTCGTTTTTGGCAACAGAATTCCCGACTGTCATTCCAATGAAGCTGGATGAAATGAAGTGAAAGAGAGAGAGAGAGAGAGAGAGAGCCTTTCGGCCAGATAAGGATTGAACAGCCTCCCACACATTTCATAGAGCACACACACACACACACACACACACACACACACACACACACACACACACAGCCTTCTGTCGGTACTGCATGGTTAATGCCCACACAGTATTCATACCTCCAGGGTTTGGGCATACTCGTGTGTGTGTGTGTGTGTGTGTGTGTGTGTGTGTGTGTGTGTGTGTGTGTGTGTGTGTGTGTGTGTGCTCTTACCTGCATGCACCTCGGTTCTCCTGAATCTCTCGTGTATCACAATATAGAACATTTGGGGTACAGAGACCAGTCGAGATATACTTCTGCACTGCGAGGGATCTCTTGTGTCACCACGGGACAAACAACACAAAATTGATCCTGCGAATAGCCCGAAGCTCGCAACAAGAACATTGTGTTGCTCACATTTTGATGTGTTCCTCAGGGGTTCGTGTTGAGGGCTTGGAGGTCAAGACTCTATACTAAAAACTAAAAAACTAAAAAAGTATCGAAAGATGGCATCCAAAGTCTGTTTAGATTTGTTTACTTATTCTTTGATCTTTGATTTGAGAACGTTTGCTTATTTCATAATATGAAAAAGAAGTATTTAAATAAAAAAATCATACATATATATCGTATATTTCTCAAAGTATATTTGTGTAGATACTAATAATTTATAGTTCTATACATAGAAACGTTGATAGCTTTACCACAACATCATTAGTGCTTCTTTAAATATATCCTCCACAGTTTGGTTTACACATTTATAGATTTAGAGCGACCGCGCTCTCAATCACACACTCATAGAACGGATGTTACATCCATGTAACTTCTGGTTTGCCTTTCTTTGAAACTCTGGTATCGTATTATAAAAAATGTTATGATAATTTGTGAACGTTAGTGATTTGGTGCATAACAGTGAACACACAGTGCAAAATATTAAGACATGATGAAAAATAAAAATAGAAAAATGTACGATAGAATGTAAAAAACCTATAACAAAACGTATAAATACATAACTCCTATTAGAGTGTTCTAAAGCGTACAGTTGAGCAGGAATGTGCAGATTATTGAGCAGGAGATGTGACAGTTCAGAGTATAAATCAGGTGGCAACCTCAAGTTCTGAAGAGTGAAGTCAAAGCTTCTTGTATTAAAGCTGCATTCTCTCTAGTGTCCACCAGGGGGCGACTCCTCTGGTTCTATAGACGTCTATGAGAAAATGACTCTACTTCTCTCTTGATTTATTACCTCAGTAAACATTGTAAACATGAGTTTATGGTCTCAATCTCTAGTTTCAAGTCTTCTTCAATACAGCATGATGTTCATTTAGTACATTATGGTCCATTTAGAGTCAAACAGACCATAAAGCAGGGGATGCTTTAGGGCGGGGCTACACAGTGATTGACAGGTCTCTACCACGGAGCTGTCCGGTCTGAGAGCTGCCCCTGTTTTCGTCTTACAGCTTTAACCCTTTCACAATGTGTTTTGACTTCATGAAAGTTAATTGTAACATTTTGGTCACATAAAAATGTCGTCTTCAGCCCTCTGGTGTCACTTCTGGTTCCACTTCCCAGGCCTTTAAGAGACTTCTTTATCGTTTTCCCAAGACCTTTTTAAATCTTAGGGCTGCCTTTCAGTTTGCTGTAAGTTTGAACGTAACCACGAACAAGTCAGTGTTTGTTCATGAAGCCATGGAGGTGTTTGCATTCACTTCACCTTACAGCATTCCAGAAACCCCCACAATGTGATTTTAGCCTTGTTACTGTTTTTATGCAATACCACCCGTGTTTAGAACTGCCTGCTTGTGATTGGATAACTCAGGTCTTACTGTAGTGTTTGGATCATTCAAGTTGCCCACACATGAACAGGAAAAAGCTTCAGATCGGGTTTGTTATTCTGAGAAGAGGATGCAATGGTTATAAAACACCACCTAGATCTATTTCCATGTCTATAAAAGTTGATGTGATCTCTGCCCCTCCATGTTAAGTAACTCCTGATATTCAAAGCGTTCAGATAAATCACTGTGTGTGTGTGTGTGTGAGTGAGTGAGTGAGTGTGTGCTGTACTATTTTTACCTCTGAGTATAGCCTCTGAATGCGCCTTGTTCTGACCTACCTGCAACTTGGGTGTCTCGTCATGCCCTTTGCCAGCCTACACACACACATACACACAACTGGCATGCACACTTCCCACGCACACACACACACACACACACACACACACCAGTAGCTATGTCTCTCCTACGCACAGGAACTGGGGCAGGTTGTGCCTGTGCATGTATGAATAAAGCTTTATGTAAGCCATTCACTACACGTTCCCACTCACTCTGCAGACTGCGACCATTCAGCACTTTCATTACAAAACCAGTCCGCCTTACATAAGGTTAATCTGGAGTTTAACCAAGAATGATCTGCATGCTTTAAGGTCAAACTCACTGCTGGGTTGTTACGGGTGTGTGCGTGTGTCAGGAGGTCAGATAGCTGTGGAGGTGTGTGTGTGTGTGTGTGTGTGTGTGTGTGTGTGATAGCAGACGGTGACTTCAGTAATCATGAAGCTAAATGATGTTTGAATAACACAGAGGTTCGACTTTGGTGAGTCTAGATCTCAGTGTTTATATATTTAGCTCTCAAGTCACAAAAGTCATCTTGTGAGTGTGAAAAAGATCTATTTCTAAAAGGCCTCAGGCAGCAGCAGAAATTCATTTGGTCACATTGGGTGATTTTATTGCATCTGAAGGAGAAGGATGGGATGTTTACTCTTGTAGTCATTGTGAAACAAATAGCATAAACCTGAGTCAGAATGACTTCCAGAAGAAGTGACGTGTAAAGTTAGTCATGTAACGTGTTCTTGACTTCATGTCCCACATGTGACTTCCATTTCTTCAGATGATAGGAAGCCCAGAATAAAGCTACGCTGGCACAAAAACACTCAAGTTAGAATCACCATCAAGGACGAAACAAGAAACAAGTGTTTTTTAACTAAGAATAGTTTTTGCTGTTATTTTTCCTCGTGCTGCAACTGCACACCTGATTGTACTGTGTTTCTGTGCCTGCCAGCAGGTGTTTCCTGATTCCATGTGAATGCAGCACAACACTTATCTGCTCAACCTTTTTGTTCCATCCCAGCTACTGTACCTTCACTATTTCTTCTTCTGTCCGTGCGGCGTATCCGATGCGTGCTACAGGCGTTAAATGACACACAACCCACGATGCTGTGATACTGGTGTGAATCCCCTTTAAGGTGACACACACACAGCATTGTTAGAACCAACTTTCCCCCAAGTTATCCCCATAGATACATATGCCTGTAGTTATGTCAGCTGACCCTCACACTAACCAACCACCCTGCGTTTGCCAGCCAAAATGGATAACCATTGTTTCCAACAGTCCTTTGGGTTTTAGACCACATTCTTGGACTCTTAACACCATGGAAAACATAAAAATATGACTGAGGTCTGAGCTAATGTTTCTGCTGAGTGTTTGTGTGTGTGTGTGTGTGTGTGTGTGTAGGGGGGTGCATGTGAAAAACACAAGGTAGTCCAAAGTTAACATTCCGGCTGCTAAGAATACAGAATGTTTTCCTCAATTGCTATTTATAGATCTCACGTTGGGCCCCAAGACACTCACGTCATTGAGGCCTGCTTACCAGCACTGAGGCCGCACTGTGTGTGTGTGTGTGTGTGTGTGTGTGTGTGTGTGTGTGTCACAATCACAATGCGTGGGAGATTGTTAAAACCCTGAGATGAGGAAATACAATGCAAAAATGCAACTTCAGCAGGCGCGTGTGTGTGTGTGTGTGTGTGTGCGCGCTCTGCAGCTTTCTGCAGTCAGGTGTTGGTGTGGTTGAGAAACGTTAAACAACGGAAACACACACATATATACTGTGTCTACTGCAGTGTTTGCAGTGCAGTTGCAATGCCTGCGTCTCTACGTGTGTGTGTGTGTGTGTGTGTGTGTGTGTGTGTGTGTGTGTGTCTCTTTTCGTTTCTCTGTGCGCATGTGTGTGTGTGTTCTCTTGTTTGCTTTTTTGAACGATTACACACCAAGTTAGATCAAACTATGACACCGAGAGAGGAAGGAAAGGTGCTAGCGCTGATGGCTGCTCTTCGACTTGGCCTTTTCTGGACGCCTACACACATTATGACACTCCGACGTCACTTCCACAGCGCTATTTATAAGCCTTTGTGTCTTTTTAGGAACAGCGTGGGCTTGCATTGCATCGGTGACTCACTGAGTGGAAGAAGGAGGGAGGGTGGGAGGGAGGGAGGGAGGGAGGAAGGGGTGGAGAAGGCGAAAAGCACAGATGGATTCCAGTGTGAAGAAACTAACTGAACAATCAATGACATTTACATTCGCATGTCAGGCATGTACTTGACAACTTAATGAGTCCTTTCTGTACAACAAGTATATTGTGTTTAGTTGCGCTTAGCAGCCAAAATGTTACATCTTATTGTACACAAAACTAACTTATGGTAAGAGGGAGATGTCAGGCTGTAGGTTTACTTGTCATCCGTACCATCATTGAGTTTATGGATTTTATAAATGGATAATATTTGATAACAAAACTAATTGGCCTTTTCTCTCTTTTGTGTTGGTGCAGGTCTTTGCGTGAGAAAACTGGATGACTTTTGAAGCTAAAGAAAGAGGATCTACAAGCACTTTCCCCGAAAGAAAAGTTAGTATTCACCCTTTGATCATATTAAGGATATTGTGTTAACCTTGATTTGAACACACTGTTAACTCAAAATGTGCTCCAAAAGTCCACAAACATGTTTCTTCTTTATGTGTCCTCTCCAGATCACTCAAGGATTCTTCTGTCTTTAGATGAATTGGACAGGAAAACAACGCACAGCAACATTAGTGTTTACAAAATGGCAAAAGGAGAGAAACATTTCTGATGTTATCCACTAAAGCTCCTCTTTTATTTCCACTTCCTGATTCCTGTTTCCAGCCTGGCTTTACAATCAGTCTATTTCAGCAATGGACGGATACTTCCTGTTTCTGTGAACTTCTCGGCAGCCTTCAAAGGTTCAGCTATCATGCCTGGTAGTTTTGGGACCTTGTAACCCTCCAGAACCCACCTTCCCAACTCCCCCACCACCCCCCTCCCTCTTCTAACCCACGGAAGAGTGTCACGAAAATGGAGGCTCGTGAATCAGCTTGCGCTGGGCAGAGATGCTCAAACAAGGAAACAGTGAAGGAGAAGGCGTCTCTGCAAAGAAAGTGGGCGTCCGAGCCCTCTGCTACCACCAAACGAAGCACTTTTGCTGACCCAGAGGCAAGACAACGTGAGAGTTTGCCTTGTGGTGCCACGGGGGGATCAGCACCCCAGCAGAAGTACGCAATTACAGGGAATTCTGGGATGCTGCTATCTGGACCTTCTGCAGTTGGGGCCATGGGAGGCCCGCCATCTCAAGACCCGCAAGGGCACTTTGCTCAGGGTTTCCCAAGGGGATACTCCTACCAGCTCGGCCAGCCGTACCCTCAGCACCCCCAAACTGAGCGCTTCCTCTCAGGAGCCAAACCCCAGCCGGGTCTAGAGCCTCATGCCTGGCCATTTGCAGGCCAGCTGCCCTCGGATGACCTGTACCCGGTAGGACACCCAGGACACGCTCATCCTCATGGGGCTGGGGCAGGGAGGTTTCCCCGCCAGAAATCTCCCAGTTTACCCAGCTCCTTCGGTCAGTATTCTCAGTCAGGCCCTGAGCCTGGAGAGGAGGGCTACAGCAAAAAAGAGCAGAAGCCGAAGAAGCCCGGTAAGTACATCTGTCACTACTGTGGTCGAGCTTGCGCCAAGCCCAGTGTTTTGAAGAAGCACATCCGCTCACATACTGGAGAGAGGCCATATCCTTGCGTACCCTGCGGCTTTTCCTTCAAAACCAAGAGCAACCTTTACAAGCATCGCAAGTCCCATGCTCATGCCATCAAGGCTGGACTCGTACCTTTTTCAGAGCTAGCCGTGGCCCGCAGTGGGGACATGGACCAGGCCTCCCCAGTGGGCGAGGCCGAGGTCCACTCAGATGGAGAGCAGAGTACCGATACAGATGAGGAAGGTCTGGAGGGCTCCACCATGCTGACGGACAAAGACAGCCCCATACCGCAGATCCCCTTTGAAGCTGACAAGAATACAGGTCAGATTTTCCCATCTTGAAAAACATTCATAAAAATTGAAATGCATAAAGTTATCATCACGGTGAAATCAATTGGTGTTCAGGGTTTTAATGCATAAATTGCTTGGTATGGACCTGTTTTTTCTTATTGATCAAGACTTTAAAAATAAAAAGTTACATTTAATGTATTATTGTTTCACTGTATGCTGCCTAACATGCTCATTCACTGCCTATATGTCTATATTTTTTGCAAAAAATGTTACTCAATCCTAATCTTTTTGTGTGCGACTACTTCTGCTCCACTTTATTCACTATGTAGGTGGTGTGGAACCAGCATATGCAGACTCAGCTGAAGAGCTCCTGATGGGGTCTATGAAAGTGCCTATCCTTATTGTCCCCAAGCCTGGGGGAGTCCCCTCCACAGGGATGGAGTGCCCACCCTTTCAGGACATAAAGGGGTCACACCACATGTTGGCATCACACGCTGGAAGAGCGCATTCACTGGATGACTCCCCTACCATCAAACAACGTTTGGCCCAGAGGCTGAATGAGAAAAAAGATCAGGACTCTGAATCTGCCATGTCCCAGTCCTTGAACCTCCTCAGTCCTCACAGCAAAGGCAGCACAGACTCTGGCTACTTTTCACGCTCTGAGAGTGCAGAGCAGCAGATCAGCCCTCCAAATACTAATGTCAAGACGTACGAAGAGATTATGTTTGGTCGGACTTGGTACTACCGACCCAACTCCAGATCAAGACAGTCTATCACAGTGGGCATGGCAGGTGCAGACCCCAGCTTAGCTAGCTTAAAGCAACCAGGTGCTATTCTGGACATGGGGAAGATAGCTGAGGATCATATCTGTTTCAGAGGTGATGTAGGAGTCTCTGGAGATCCCAAGCAGTATCCAACAGGACCCTGTCAAAGTAATACAGGGCTTCTGGAGCCACCATCAGATTCTGGGACATATACTAGGAGTAACTCCATGCCAAGCTCCTCCCCACCTAACCTCAGTGTCCCCCCTGCGATTCGAGGCAGTCACTCCTTCGATGAGATGATGACGTCGGATGATGTGTTTTACCCACCAGGGCGTAGACTCAGAAGACAGGCTGCGTTTGAACATTCAGCCAATGAAGCTCATGTAGGAGAGGCCGAGGGCTATGGACACATGCCCAAGAATTTTGCTTCATCTCTGGGTATGAAGATTGGTGAGCGCAACCCAGGAGGCCCAGAGCACATCGCCTACAGCCCATATGGTACTAAAGTTAGCATGTCAGAAATAGCCACAAGAAAAAGGAGGAAAGAGAAGAGTGTTGGGGATGAGGAGGATAGCCCTGGGCATTGTGACAGTAGCTGTAGTGGTTCCGTTGAGATGATAGGAGACTATGAGTTTAAACAAGGTAGTCTTGATGGGTCAAGAGCCACCCCAACAGGAAAAGGCTCTCTTCAGAGCGCTCACAGCCAGTCTGACAGCTTTGATACCTGTGCCAGCATGTGCTCTGAGGACATTGCATTATTTCATGAGTCTGAGTGCAGGAAGGCAGCTGGGAATGTCATATCAGTCATCCAGCACACCAACTCACTCAGCCGGCCAAATTCCTTTGAGAAGTCAGAGTCTTTTGAGCAGCCAGGATATCAGCCTTCAGATAAAGCTCTATCTAGCCAGTACTCTGAACAGTCCGACACAGATATCTTTGAAGATGCTCTGACTCCTGAATCTGCCCTACTGAGGACAGAGAGCATGGAGCAGCAGCTGCAAAGCGACAGTGACCTGGGCTCCCTCTCATCTTCGTCAGCTGCAGCGTCACCTGGCCAGCCTTATCACATCCCACACAAGCTAGTGCGACAACCCAACATCCAAGTTCCTGAGATCAGGGTGACGGAGGAGCCAGACAAGCCTGAAAAAGATACAGAAGCTCCAATGACCAAGGAGCCGGAGAAGCAGCCGCAACATGTGGAGGAGTTCCAGCTGCCACAGAGGAGTGACACACTCGCCCAGATGCCATCGGAAAAGCTCCCACCCAAGAAGAAGAGGCTGCGCCTGGCGGATATGGAGCATTCATCAGGGGAATCGAGCTTTGAGTCCACCTGCACCAGCCTGTCTCGAAGCCCCAGTCAGGAGAGCAACCTGTCCCACTCCTCTTCCTTCTCCATGTCCTTTGACAGAGATGAAGGCCTCAAGTCCGTCTCGCCCACCAAACAGGTACTCCAATTTAGATTTAGTACTTTCAAGTATCTCCAGCAGTTTCAGCACAGTTTTCATAACATGCACTGCTTGCATTGGTCCTACAATAGTTATGGTACATTGTCATTACTGTTATATCATTTGTCTATGTTGTCACACAGCACCTATAATACAGAGCTTGTTCCCAATAAGTCCAAACTGACCAATTGTCTTGGTGATTCTGAACCAGGATGACTCGTTGGCTTCTGGTGGTGGCCCTAAGCAGTCGGAGTTCCTGACGGTACCTGGCAGTGGTCATTCCAGCCACCACCAGCAGAGAGAGATGAGGAGGTCTTCATCGGAGCAGGCACCATGCACGCTGCAGACAGAGTTGCCTGAAATGCGCAGCAAATCATTTGACTACGGAAGCTTGTCCTCCTCCAGACAAGGAGAGATATACTCCAGTGCCTCTGCAATGAAGGATCGCCGGCGTGGATATCTTGTCCGACAGGTAGCGTAAAAAAAACGACTTACTATTGTAAGTTTGTAGATGGTAGAGGAAAAATGGGGCTCAGTAAGGTCCAAGGCACCACTAGAAACTTTTGTTGTGTCACTTCATTCAAATTTCCTCACACTATCATCGCATAGCGATTGCACCTACATTTAGGCTTACATAGTATACTTCGTAAGTAGCACAGCATTTCATTTCATAGCTGACCAGCTGTACTTCCATGCATTTTACAGGCTTCACTGAGTGTGTATCCAGAGGCAGTCATCCAGGAACCAGGGAGTGCTGAGATGTCAATCAAACAGGAGGTTCTTGAACATGGGGCATGGCCTGGCCCAACAGGATCCCCCCACAGCAGCAGCGATGTAACCAGTAGAACCAAGAGAGTTGGCAGTAGCACTGGTGGTAAGCTCAGCATTACAGCACTGTTCGATAGTCATTTTGTATACTTCGCCAAAGCTATTATTCAAATTGCAGTATCATGATAACATGTGTTGAGGTCTTTCTCTACTCAATAAACTAGGACCACATTCTCCCCACATGGGATTTATTTTGTAGGGTAGAATTTAATTTCAAAATACTTTACATACAATACATTCTTATTGGTTTTATGCACATTTGCAGGGTATCACCACCAGCACCATCAGCATCACATCCAGCAGAGTATCAGTGAGGACAGCCTGCAGGACGAACCTCTTTTTGTCAGGTAAGGAAGTCTGGGTTTCCTTATGCAACCTTAACATTACTAATAGCCCTTCTTATACAACTGTGATGGAATGAGCAAAATTCAAAACAAACGTTTATTGTTTTTTTTCCATTACTGCCAGTACTCTTCTCCAACTGGTTCTATTATTACAATATACTTTTCACGTTACTTATAATACTTAATTTAAAGAAAAATACGAGTATTCAACCTTTTCTCCACAATAGGTCCCATCAGCATCGCTTGCAGACCCAGGGCTCTTCATCTGAGGGAGAATATCAAGGCCATGAGGTCATGAATAAGGAAGTAATCCAGCAGTACCCGAGTGGTCCACCCTACCTTACCTACCAGCAACCCAGTCTGTTCTGGAGTCAGGAGGCCGGTCAGACACCCAGACAGCAGCTGACCCTCCAGGCCCATCAGCAACTCCAAAAACTCCACATCAGATCACCAGGCTCCCTGTCTGGACACCCACTCCACAAACAACAACCACTTCACTCCCTGCAGCAAATTCATGATCAGCAGCCACACGATGGAAAATCAGAAAAGCCAAGCTCTCAAATGTACCCTGCCTCTTTCTCATCTCGCAACTCTCCCCTGTCCCAGCAACAACAGCAAAACCTTGCTTCTCTTTCCTCCAAAAACTCCCTGCACAGTTCCACCACTGCCGCCATGCTTCTGCAGCAGGTCCAACCAGTCTTTGCCACCCAGAACCTGGGCTCCCAGTCTTCGCTGCCTGGTATGCTGGTTCCTGTGCGGATCCAAACCCATGTGCCATCATATGGTAGTGTTTTGTACACCAGTGTTAGTCAGATGTCAGCCAGGCCAGGCGGTGCTGACAACCGCAACATGTCTCCTCCGGTTGTTGCTGTGAGTGTGAGCAAACCACCTGGAGGAATTGGAGGAGGCATAAGTGGGGCAGGTTTCAACCTATCACACTTCCTCGGACACACCGATGGTGCAGCGCTGCGCTACCCACTCTGGAATGCTCCAGATTCACTACCAGAGCAACGCCTGAACACAGGGATCCCATTGTCACTAACATCAGGCACCATATCCACCACAGACGCCTCAGGATCTGGCGTCGGAGGCAGCAAGCGCATGCTTTCCCCCGCCAGCTCTCTGGAGCTCTTCATCGAGACTAAGCAGCAGAAGAGAGTGAAGGAGGAGAGGATGTATGGACAGATTGTTAAGGAGATGAGTGCAGTGGAGCTGAGTGCAACCGAAAGCGGTAACAAGCCTGAAAAGGGGCAGGGCAGAGGTCAGCGAGCACGTCTGAAGAGCGAGGGCTCCATGGATGACTCTGAAAGGATGTCTTCTTCTCCTCCACTAAGTGACTTCCCATTTGCCACCAAGATTGCCATTCCTGTCCGTTCCTCTGCCCCCCACCTTACTGATGTTCCCCGGGCCGAGAGCTTCACTCCTCCTCTCCAGATCGTCACAGACCGCTCCCCAGTTTCAGGTGGTCGGGACTCCCCAGAGGAGCTTGATGTGGACGACTCAGTCCCGGAGCCCAGCTCCAGCCCCCAGTCAATGGTTTCCTCCAACGATGCAGAGGACACTGACAACCCAAATCAGCCTGTTCCCAGTAAAATCCCTGTCAGCATGCTGGTTCAGCGAGCAGCCAACCAAAGCGCAGTATTACCTGGAGCAGCGGGTCAAACTCTGCTACTCACGGATGTGGCTGACGTTCAGCAGTACCTCCAGTTCCCAAGCCTGCGCACTATGAGCAGGGTCAGCTGGTGTTTCCTGAACTACACAAAACCCAACAGTACCCAAACTGCCTTGCATAGCTCCGTCTACAGCTCGTGGTGTGTAAGCTCATACAACCCCAATCCTCTGAACCTCAGCACCAAGGCTGCGCTGGCCCTGCTGAGGTCCAAACAGAGGAGAGACACTGATTCGATGTACTCAACTGCAGCCATGTCGCCACCCAGCTCTGGAAAGTTGGTGTCATCTGTGGCCTGGAAGCTGAGGCTTGATCAGGTAATAAAATACACAAACAAAGAAAATGACATATAAGTGTGCATGCATGGGTGCAAATACAGAGAAACACCAGCACAGGGAGTGTGAAAGGTTCCTTCTTATTCTCTTATCTCTCTAGTTGAAACCAGAGCTGATGCCAGTTGATGCCAGTAATTTCGGGAGGAAGATGAAGGGAGTGGTGTCGTGGGACCGTTCAAAGGAGGAGCAGGTGGAAAAAGAGGTCTCGGTCAAACAGCCCGCCACCGAACCGACCCGCATTAAGATCTTCGAAGGCGGGTACGTCCTGCAAATACACACAACAGTCCAACAACTTTGGTGCAATGAAGTGACTGAAATCCTTTCAATATTGCGTAATATCAAAAGTATTCTAGCAACTGACATGAATAGCACACATATTTGTTAGTTTTTGATGGTATTTTTGCCTACATGACATCTGAATGATAGAGCTTTTAAATGTCCGTTTGCCCTTTCACTGTACAGCAAATCACATCACACATATTATTCTAGAGTTTGTTTCATCGTTCCTTGGAGACCAGCGGGGTAAGAGCAGAGAGCAGATTGAAAGTCTATTACTGAAAGTCTATATGACGTCTATTTATTTTTCCGTGACTTGGAAAACTGCTAGAATTCAAATCGTCTGCTAAATAATTCAAACCCTAATAAGACTTGAAAGCCAATAATCAAAGGGAAAATGTACACAGACAGCCTTACATCAAAATATTGATATAAATAAATCTTTATGAATAGATTTATATTTGGTATGATTGTATCAATGCTTTCCCAGACACAAATGCAGCATCTTCATGATCCATGCCATAGACATTTTCATTTCAGTCACTTGTTTGGTTTATTTGCGTAATAACTCAAAAGGACTCTCGGTCACATCTGTTGCACAGATAGCACTTTTGTTGAGGAATAATTGGTTAGATTTGTACAGTGATTCGTATCTGGGATTTACAACATTGCCAGTTGAAACTGTAAAGGCTAGAGACCTGATTCCATTATGGGCCTTTTCTGAGACAAGATTCAATCAATTGTTTTAAAAGCAATGCTTGAGTGTGACAGCAAGCATGTTTTTGCTCCCTCTTAGTAGTATATTCCATAGTAACATTTATATCCAGAGCTTTTCACAGCAAGGTAAAATAAGATTTAAACTCTAAAACAGCGTTACAACTAGATCAGCTCAAACCTCCCCAAGGTACAATACTCTATCTTTCATGAAAATCGGGCCAGTAGTTTTTTCGTTATCATCCGGACAAACAGACCGACATAACGTCATTGGCGGAGGTAATGAAAGAAAATAACCAACAGTAAAACCAGGTAATAACAAGTGTTAGAAAGGTATTTAAGGGATGTAACTGAATCTATAAGCCTCAGATTCTGAGCCAAAGAGCTCCAGAGCTGAGATGCCTTCATGGCAGAAGCCTGTTCATCTTTTTGCTTTTTAACCGATATTTAATTACAGTAAGAGAAACCCAAAGTGATGATCTCAGACTGAATATGAACTTCAGACACCTGGAATTCTCACTGCACAGCTGCTGCTCTTCCCCTCACAAAAACAAAACAACCAGGACCTCAGACGAACAAAAATTAACACAGACCTCCATGTGAACTGTTTCAGCGTGATTAATCGGAAAATCTTCTTAGGTATATATGGAAAAACAAAAGACTTATCCTTTTACAACCTATTCTTTGGGCTTAATTTGTGCCTGTGAGAGTCCGGCCAAGAGCTTGAGCCCGGTAAACCCATCACAGGCTAACAACTTGAGCTGCATCGCTGTAATTGGACGTCGGCTTTCATTATTCTTGCTCTCACTTTTATAGACTGGTGTGAAGTGGGATCTGTCTCTCATTAGTTGTATTTTAAAAGCTGTTTCACGCTGTTTTTCTGACATCAGCATATTTATTTATTTTGTTTATTTTATTAAGAGAAGTAGGACGTAGGAGATGTTCCATTAGATTTATTTCATATGTATTGTACTTTGTTGTATTTCACAACAAGTGTCTCATTTATAACATAGTTTTAATTATTTTTAAGTTTTAGAACTTGATAATGACCTCAGAGCCTGACTGAAGTCTACATTTTAAGTTTATTTACTCTGGCAAGACTCAAAAATGGGAAATTAAACATGAGTTTGCAGTTTATTTCCACATGAGGTAAGAGAGGCCTGTTCTAGCTTCCTAAACATCCAGTAAACCTAAGAAGACTTTGTAACTTTGCAAATGTTTGACAGTATTGAGGCAACGTTATTGTACAGCTATTTGTTTTTAGATTCAATGTTTAAAAGCTACTTTTGTATTTAGAGAAAGGGATTTGAAGAAAGACGGATTTATAAAATTCTAAGATTGTATACACAGATCTGGAGAAATGACAGAAGTAAAGAAGTCATCATTACTGTGGTAGCATCAACAATAGACACAAAGTCACTACGACTTGCCACCTCGGTAATGGCGCCGCAGCTCAACAAAACGGTTGCCCGATTCTTCTATGCATAAATAAATATTGGTATTGAAACTCAGGTATCATATTGGCATTAGTATTGAACAATTTTAAATCATACCCAGTCCTACTTGCAGAGATCTGTTGTGTGTTGAGATGTTTTTTCATTTGACCAAGATGAGCCTCTTCCACGTCAAACATGGGCTGCCATTGTGTGACACTTAGTAAAAGGTTTTGATTGATAGTAAAGAAACCAAGAACATCCTTTGTTATTAATTATGATGTTATTAAAGTCACATAAAGCTTCTTTTCCACATACAAATCAGAGGAATTTGTCCTGCATTAAATGGTCCTCTGTAGTTTAAGACATTCCTACAGTATCATAACGTTTTATAGTCTTACAGTAGAGCCAATAAGACCAAGGTTACTGAAAAACAGTGCAGACACACACATGCAAATGCTCTCAGACACACGCACACACACACACACACATGCAAATGCTCTCAGACACACACACACACACACGCACGCACACACATGCAGGGGAGTTATTAAATGCAGCAGACAGTGAAGTAATTCTCTTTTGTCCCCAAAGGACACTTTAGAAGAAATAAGTGGATAAAAGCATACAAACAGGGCAAACAGGCAAAGACACACACACACACACACACACACACACATGCACTTACATAAACAGTGTGCATAAAAACAAAACAATTGATGCACAAAAACACACAGAAGTCGAAATCCGCAAAGTGCAAGTTCTGGCGTAGAAAATATATCCATTTCTTCTTTGTGTCCCTTGAAAGTTTCAGTAGTTTTGAAAGAGAATCTGCTTCATGATCTTAGCGTGTGCTGCGACTAAAACCGAATAACACAAAACAATTATATTTCATTTTCATAACTGGCCACAGCTGTGTAAACGTCTCGACTCAGACAAGCGTTCAGAGGTATTTCCCACTCCGCAGTGCAGTTGAAAGACAAATTTCCTCCCCCTCGTTGACGCAGACGGATTGTTTGATGCACCTGATATTTGACCTCCTTTAACACATGAGGCCCTGAACTACCCATTGCTTAGTCCTCCAGCCGCTGCAGACGAGACCGGATACTACACACTTCACCAGCCGTTTAAACTATTTCACCACAAAGATGTGATGCTTCTCAGCAGAGAAAAGACAGACTAAATTTACCATCAATTGACTGGTGGTTGGTGGTCATTTCTCTCCATGACAGACAGACATGTACTGATCCTGCTGCCAAGTGTCCGCTGTTTCACTCGAAGCCTCTTTTGGGATAGAAAATCATGTCTGACAGTGATGTTTTTTTTAAGTCTTGTAAAAGGATAAGTGTGGGACTGGATGGAGGACTGTGGTTATCTGTTTTTAGAAAAAAGGAGCAGCATAAAGACTATGAACACAAAACCCAAGAGGTGGAATGCTTCATTGTTTCCCATTTTAGCTTCTGATCCCTTAAAACAAAGAAGTTTTTGCTGCAGTTGAATTATATGTGTGTGGGTTATGACCAGGTCAACTAAAGAGGGATTTTTTTTCCTGTGTTTAATAGTTCTTAGAGGCTTGTACAGGTAGATGTATCCAAGAGGAAAAGACTAAGAATAAAGGAACATCGGGAAAACGTATTATTATCTTGGGTGGCGAATATGAATATGATGGTATATCAGATTTTAGTTTACAACAAACATATCTGTGTGTATACCAGCCAATAAGAAACAAGAAAATGCACTGATCACTAATAGTAAAGGGAAAATTGAACTGTTAAACATTTCTGTTTTACAGCTAGAAAAAGAAACGCATCACCATTCATTCTTCGTTACTTGCGCTTTCTTCCAGGTATAAATCCAATGAGGACTATGTTTACGTTCGTGGTCGCGGTCGGGGGAAATACATCTGCGAGGAGTGCGGCATCCGCTGTAAGAAACCCAGCATGCTGAAGAAACACATCCGAACACACACCGACGTCCGGCCGTACGTCTGCAAGTTCTGCAACTTCGCCTTCAAAACGAAAGGTAGGGCTTCTTTTCCAAGCTGCTTGTTTATGAATCTGAATGTGAGGTAGACTTGAACTTTATTTTATCACTGCAGTCACCATTTTTACAATTTAATAATTTTCATTATTTCATAATCATCTGATGAATTTGCTCCTCATCAGGTTAGAAAAACCTTTAAATAACCTTTTGATCATAATGGTCCAGTAAAACTTTGTTTATATCATATTTTTTTAGGATGTTTGCAGCTTTTTAAGCAGATCATTAGTAGGAAAACTCAACATTAAAGCTTTAACTGAAGCAGTGAATCCGAAAAAAACAGAACTAAGTAGTTAAATGAATGAATAAAACATGCAGAGAGTCTGTTTGTCTGTAGCTGTGGTCAGACAGGAACCTTCTTCATATCAGGGGCCCAATATGCTGACTCGCTGACATCTGATCTTTAATTAAAAAGCCATTATCTGCCTGATAGATTTTCAAACCTTAAACTCCCCTCTTTTAAACGTACAGAATGTTTCTGACCAAGAGTCCAGACCAGGTTGAGTCATTTTGTCATTAAATTACATTATGTATAAATTATATATAATTTGTCAATTGTAATTTTGCGGCCACGCTGCTTCTATTTCCATTTCACCCTCTTTCTTTGTCACTCTTGTAGCCAAACAAGCTCTGGTTTCCAGTAAGAGGTAGTCGAAAGGTCATTAAGTGGTGCTTGTGTGTGCGTGTTTTTTGTAGGAAACCTGACGAAGCACATGAAATCTAAGGCTCATATGAAAAAGTGTCTGGAGTTGGGAGTCTCCATGTCTTCTGTTGAGGACACTGAGGCGGACGAAGGAGGTAGGAAACACACTAAAACACAAGTGACTAAAACACACACACATCCCTGTACTATCTTTGTGAGGACATTTACATAATGCATTCCCTGGCCCTTTATACCAACCTTAACCATCACAACTAGGCTATACAACAGTTTACCTCAGACAGACTGACAGACGTTGCTCTAGGTCAAAAGGAGCGAGGACCTGTCAAAATGTCCTCACTTTCCAAATATGTCCTCACACAAGTCTAAAAGTCATTGGTCCTCACAAAGATAGATGTACAAGTACACACACACAACTGCAATGACATCCTGCTGTCTTGTTGAGTGCGGCCTGCAGTTTCTTTGGCTCGGTGCGGTTGCACATGGATAATTAGTGTGATGGAAAACAGAGCTCATCCTGACAGCCAGGACTCATATCAAACAACCACACTCGACACACAAACCACTTTAAAAAAAGAAAAACATCCTTCCACCATTTATTTGGAGTCTCTTGTTAGATTATTAAAATATTCCCATGAACAGTTTTAAAGCCACACTTTTTTTTCCCCTGCAGTTACAATAGCAAGAAATGTTTGCTGTTCTGCTTTACTGACTGGCTTCACGAGTTTTAAACCGAGAAGCGCGCCACCACATTAATCAGCTGATATGATAAAAAATAATCTGATAATTATTACTGGGGAAGATGTTGTGGGCTGAGAGGGATGAACGGGCTTTCCCATGAAACATTCACAAATCATCGACCGTCTCTTGAGGCAGTGACGGATGCTGAACAGACGAGCATGGTTCTGGTGCCTCGTACATCTTTTGTTAACTTTTATAATGAAGCTGGAAATAAATAAAATTAGTTTTATATTTGTGTTCACCATTAACAAAAACCTGAAAGATTAATTAAATGTAATTAATTAAGTAAGTAAGTAATAAAATAATTTTGTCCTTTAACATAAGCTTTTAATTAGGTAGTTTATTTTGGAAATGTACGATTTACGGTGCAAAGGAATTTAACTATTATATTAATTTTTTTTAAATATTACAGATTTTTGAAATTATAAAATATGTATCTTGTAAACTTATAGTGTTACTATCATCTTATTTATATTTGGCTGCTTTGGAAACGGGATCACCACGAAAATGTCAAATAAATGTAAAACATGAGTTGTGTTGGTTTATTCAGTCAATGGGTTTAAGGAGGTACGAATTTGAATAGGTTGTCACGTTAGGTTGTCACGTTAGTAATCTCGATTGTTTATTTATTGCCTTTGATTTATAGGGCTCCCTTACATTTTATTTATATTACTGGTTGTCTGAGATCTATGGGACATTGAAGCCTGCTGTACTTTACTGTTTGGCTAACCATAAGTCTGTCTACATAATTACCCAAAATGATATCTTCCAGGGAAGGAGCTTAATGTAATTTACATTGGACGTAGAGTTGTACCTGCTGGCAGGTATTTCAAAATGAAAGTGAAGGTTTTGTTAAGACAAACTCACATTTTACCGTCACATTGTGCCAATGGCTGACTGGTAGCAGGAGGTCATTTTCCACCATTTAGACCACGAAATAAAATGTTACTTCAATTGACCCTGTGTGTGTCTGTGGGGGGGGGGGTTGGATGGGGGTGGATGTGTGAGTGTTGGCTTGGCATTTAATTGGGACACAACCCACACACACACACACATGCAGGGTTTTGGGGAAAGAGAGATCTTTAGAAAGTCACTCAGTTGAGACGTAAACATTTGTGGTTTGTGGAGAAAAGAAAAAAACGGTTGTATATGAGAGACTAACTGGAAAAGTAGTCCGGTGTTAGCAGAGCTGATTCCTGCTCATAGCAGTCGGGTAAATACAATTTAATAACTCCAAACGGTTTATGCTTCTCTACGCTGGAGGAAGTCCAGGAAAAGCAAATTAAATTGATGGAAAAAAAGAGCGATGTATATCATAAATATTTTTATATTTCTATGATTTTGACTTCTGGCTATTTTGAAACTGAAGAACTCAGAACAGGTCAGGATGTGTGTGTTTCTTCATCAACTTTGAGTTTTTTAATACAAACAGTCTCAACAATAAACCAACTTTTTTATTCCCAAAATTCCCCTTTTTGTCAGTTATCATCCAATCAGCTTCATTTTATAAGAAAGTCGGACCCACAGTGTTGGTTGGTTACCTGCCAACAGTAACTGTGCAGCTACTGTACGATGAGACCCTGCCAACATTTGGCTGCAGTCCATCCTGTAGAAAAACCAAAGTGTCAAGGGTTTAGTCTCAAATAACTTTGTTTTATATGTTTTGTATTTTATTGGGTTGAGCTGGTGGGAATGTGGTTTCAGTGGTTTTTAGTTTCACATCGAATCTCTTTCTGTTACCACATATTAATACAAACTGTTTCTCTCTCTCTCTCTCCACATGTCTCTTTCTTCTTCCTTTGTTTGGTGTTCGCTCCCCTTCTGCTTCTTCTTCCTTTTCTTCCACTTCCTCTACTTTACCTTTTCCTCCTTTTTTTCATTTGTTCTTCTTCCGCACCCTCCTCTTCCTTTTCTTCTTCTTCGTCTCTCACTTCTTCTTCTTCTTCGTCTCAATTATCATATTACCTCCCATTCTTCTTCTACTTCTTCTTCTACTTTCCTGCTCTTCTTCCTTTTTTGCTTCCTGTTTCCTTTCGTCTTCCTCGTTCTGCATATTCTTTTTCCTCTTCTTCGTCTGTCCCACTTCCTCTACTCTGTTCTGTCCTAACCTGCTTCATTGTCTCCTCCTACCCTCTTCTTTTTCTTCTTCTCTCCCAATCCCTCCATTTCCTATTCCCATTTCTTTATCTTTTCCTGCTTCTGTATTGTTTTTCCTCCTCTCCTTTTTCGTACCCTCTGTTTTCCTCATCCTCCACCTCCTCCTCCTCTTCTAGATGTCGGAGAGGAAGGCCAGAGGTCAGAGAAGATGTCCAGAGGCTCCATGGCGGACCACCAGTTCTCAGACGCCGACGACTCAGATGGCGGAGAGGACGACGGCGACGACGTGGACGACGACGACGACGAAGAAGACGACTACGACGGCGACTCCACCCCGAAGACCCGTTCGCGCTCCACCAGCCCGCAGCCCTACAGCCTGCCCTCCATGTCCATCACAGCCATGGCCTCCTCTTACCCGCCTCCTCACCTTTCTCATCACTCGGCGTCCGACCTCCTGGGCAACACCAACAAGCCTCCGCTGTTCGGCTACTTCACCACGGTACCGAGCATCCAGATCACTCCGCAGGCGCCGCCCAGCGACCACGGCCAGACGGAGTACCAGCGAGGCCTGCAGAGGGAGCTGGGCAGCAGGCTGCTAGCTCCACCCTCCTCCTCCTCCATGGACGACGACTTCCCCGTCCCATCCCCGGACCTCTCCTCCCCGTCCTCCCGCCTGTCCTCACCCGGGCTGGACCACTCCGGTTGCCCGTCCCCGATCTCCCCTTCCTCCTCACCTTCAGCCCGCCGATACCTCTCCCCGCATCGCGACCTCTCGCCCCGCGCCAGACACCTCTCACCCCGACGGGACCTCTCTCCTCTTCGTCACATCTCACCGAAGAGGGACCTGGGGGTGGGAGGGGGATACAGGCGAGACCTCTCCCCCAGGAGGGGACACCTCTCGCTGCTCTCCCCTCTCTCGCGGCCCACGTCTCCGGCGGGAAGAGACTACAAGCGTGACCTTTCACCACGAGGCCGCCACAGGGCGATGATCCGGCCTGTTTCACCTCGCCGAGGCCTCCACCAACACCTCCACCACCAAAGGTGAGTCAAGGGCATGTGTCTGACGGAGGTTATGAAACGTCATCAGCAACGTCCACGTAAGAGGAAAGCTGAAAATATTTTAAAAGTTATATCAATTCACAATAACATCAAGCCAGGCTTCATGTTGATCACAACCTCATTTAAAGTACTGCAGGTTGAATCTGGTAAAAAATAACGAACAAACAAAAAACAAGGCATATTCTTAAGACTTAATCTTGTAATAGCTTAATTTAACAATGTTTTTTTAACAGTGTTTATGAATTAGTGGGATTTATTGGCTTAAATGTAATATGATATTCATAACTATGTTTTCATTTGTGTATAACCACCTGAAAGTAAGAATCATTGTGTTTTCGTTGGCTTAGAATGAGCCGTTCATACCTTCATAGGGAGCAGGCCTGTGTTTCTACGGTAGCCCAGATTGGACAATCCAAACATTGGTGACATGAAAACGTAAAAAAGAGGCTTTCTGAAGAGCCAGTGTTTGGATTGCCACCGTAGTTCTTCGACACACTTGGAAGAGGGAGGAGTAATTGCAAGGGTATTCAGTCGGTTGCAATCTACAACCTCGCCACTAGATGCCACTAAACCCTCCACACTGCTCCTTTAAGTTTTATACCTAATGTTATATTTTTACTTTGCTATGTGACCACCAGCCAGCAGAGTGGATCGCGGGGCCTCAGGACGGGTCACCAGGGTCAGCTGGGTCAGGCGGAGCTGGGACGACGCCGAACCAGCTCAGAGATGGAAACGGTAAGAGTCCGAAATGAACATCATGCTGTATTGAAGAAGACTTGAAACTAGAGATTGAGACCATAAACTCATGTTTACAATGTTTACTGAGGTAATAAATCAAGAGAGAAGTAGAGTCATTTTCTCATAGACTTCTATACAACCAGAGGAGTCGCCCCCTGGTGGACACTAGAGAGAATACAGCTTTAAGACATGAAGCATCGGCTTCACTTTTCAGAACCGGAGGTTGCCGTCTGGTCCGACATCGTGAGGAAGTCGCCACAGCTGCCACATACTGCACACTGTGAAATACACTGAGGGGCTCCAATGCAACAAACGCTCACTTAAGTGTACATTAGAGAGACATTTTCAGAACCAGAAGTTGCCTTCTCGGTGAACCTTGACTTTGTTAGCAGGGTTGGAGTTTTCACAGTTTTCCACTCCACTTCATACAACATTTAGGTGCTTAAGTGTGATTTAGTAAACTTTCTGACACTAGAGCAGAGATGTGGGGAAAAGGACAGACAGAAGAGACAAAAGAATTTAAATAAGAGAGGGAGCAGAGAAGGAAAGCGTCTGGCAGACGGAGCAGAAACATTCAGAGAGGATGAGGGAATAAAGAGCGAGTCAGATAGACTGAGTGCGTTAGAGAGAGGGATGATTGAAGATAGGGCTGCTGGGTTTTGGTGGTAATGGGATCTTGGCCGGCGTTGGTGTGGTTAATAACACGGCTGTTTTTCTTCTTAAGAGCCCTACTTCAAACTCTGGCTTCTGCTGCTGGTCCCACTTCAACAAAGCGTGAAGCAGAGAGTGAGACTGGCTCGGCTTTGATAACCGACCGGTCTCCAAATGATAGATTAATGTTTTAACAACCATTACTCAGGCATAAGGAGTTTGCCTTCATGCTTCGTATTTGTTTTTCTTACCAACACCTGCCGGCCAGAACAACCGCACATTTCTGTTTGAGCACTTTTCATCAAAGCTTATTAATTTATTTTGTGACTAAATATTTGGTTTTCCATCGCAAAGCCTCAAATGTGTGTTTATTGTAACTAGTGCTGTGCAATGAGTGTGTGTGTGTGTGTGTGTGTGTGTGTGTGTGTGTGTGTGTGTGTGTGTGTGTGTGTGTGTGTGTGTGTGTGTGTGTGTGTGTGTGTTTGACATCAAATGTTAATTGAACAAAGAGGAAGAAACCCTGTTTCACTGGTTCATGATTGATGTCCGTCTCTTCTTCCAGGAACATTGTCTGGTCTCATCGTCACCAGGGGAACGGGACCAGACCAGCCCACCTCACCAAGTCCTGTTCAGTCACCTTCCTCTTCACTCCCAACTGCAGGTATTATTTTTGCATTTAATTTCTACCTTGTATATCTTGTGTTTGAATTATATATTTTATTTTGTAAAATTCTTTAAATAATTTTATGAAATTAATTTTATTTTGTATTTGTGACATTTATGACGTGTTTTTTAATATGATTTGTTTTATTTATTTATTTTTATTTTTGTTAATTTTTGATTTATATGTTTTGTGCGTAGTTTGATTTTATATATTTCATTGGATTTTATTTGATGAAGCACTTCACATAAAATGAATAAAGAAGGACGTGTTTGCACATCATTGTTTCCACTTTAAACATTTTTTTGCAGGTCTGTTGAGCAAAATAAGTCACACACAATTAATTAACAGATCATTTTAATAAAAGTAGTGTGAAAGTACATATTTTATATTGTATTCAATAGAGCTCAATGGCACAGAGGAGGGAGGTGTTTGCATAAGAACAATTACCAGTTATATTTAACATATAACTCAAACAATGATTTTGTTTCAGGTGCGTTCGCCGTTCCCAATGATCCCCATCGGAGGGATCCAGATGGTACACTCCGTCCCCACCTCCGTCACCTCCCCTCTGGGCCAGCAGGCGGCGCAGCAGAGCGCGTCCCGCCTGCTGCTGCAGAAGAGCACATCGGAGGACTCCACCACCAGCGAGGCCGCCTCCCCTCATTTCACCTCCTTCCCCGAAAGGGGAGCTCGAGGAGGAGGAGGAGGAGGAGGCGAGAGGCTGAGGGAGTCGACTTCCCCTCACCCCTCATCGCAAGAGAGGGAAGGAGGAGGAGGAGTGAGGCGGGAGCAGGAGGAGAACATTCAGACCTGCACCAAGGCCATTGCCTCGCTCTGCATCGACTCGGAGGAGCTCGCCGAGCGAGGAGGAGGAGGAGGAGGAGGAAGAACTTCTTCCTCTCCCTCTGCGTCGTCCCACGACTCCCAACATCCGCATCGCTCGCCGTCCATCTCCATGTCGCCGCCATCTCCTCACCCTTCGCTCTCTCCCCCACAAGGTCCCGGGATTCAGCACTTTAGCGGCCTGGAGGTCAGGCCTCACCACCCGTCAATCCCCGCCTCCCCTCACCCCTCCTCCCCCTCTCCCTCCTGCTCCTCATCCTCCTCCTCCTCTCCTCACCCTCACAGCCCCGCATCGGAAACCCTCCATCCTCCAACAGCGTCCAGACTTCTCAAGCCGGAGAGAGACGGGGGAGCAGAAAGCACAAAGAGGAGCAGAGACGTGTCGTAGGGCTGCAGACGGACAACACGAGGAGGAGGAACGGTGGATTTCATTTTTGTTTTTGGATAATAGGAAGGGATGAAGTGCAACAGAGAGAGAAAAAAACATGACTTTTGCACACTTGTACACACATATTCTACTTCAGTTTATACATACAAACACTCTCTCTCTCAACATGAACACAAATACAGAAGAACAGCTCTGGTCAAAACACAAACACTTGTGCAGTTGTGCTGTTTGTGTGCAGCATGCTGTTCTACCCGAGGCCTGCGCTCTTATTTAAAGACTCTCAAAGAGGATCTGCATACGGTCACACATGTACGGTGACTCCCACCAACACGAGCCCGACCAAAATCTGCTCAAATAAGTTAAAGGACTGTGGTTTATTAAGCGGTACGTCAAAGAGAAAAGTTAAAAAAAAAGAATAATCTGACAGCTACGTGTGTGCCTTTTCTTTCATCTGCTTTTGTTTGTTTGTTTTTTGCTTATATTCTTATAAGCAAACAAAGCAGGAAGGTAAATGTAAATACAATACTATCACGTATCAGCTTTGTAATAAATGCAATCCCTCCCCTCCCCCTCCCCCTCTCCTCCCCTCCCCTCCCCCCCTCCCCCACCTCCTGTGTTTCTTTTCTTTTTGGACACCTTAAAGTCTCGACAAGCGATGTGAAGTTATGGATATTACTATTACGTACGGTTGCACTAAAACATATTTTTATATGAGTGAAATTTTAAAAATGGCTTTTTTTGTGTACAGCAGCAGTTCTATAATACTATTTATTATTGTTACCATGTTTCATAAATTGTACATTTTTTCTTAAATGTCGTGGATGCCTTTTTCTATGTAAAGCATGGGGTTTCTGCTATCGCTTACATTAGGGCGAGGATATGTACACTGTAATATGGCTTTATATGTTAGACCTATTTATATATGTCTACGTGAGCCCCCTCTGGAGCTATATACACATAGAAGTAAGATGTACCAGAATATTTACCCAGCATATGAATACATACAGTATATAGAGTCTATCAACCTGTCTATCTATCTATCTGTCTATCTATCTATCTGCACTTAACATTTAGAATGACATTCACATTAAGGTTATGGTAGTTTGCTTGTACATTTTCTCTGCTGCTCTTTGCCTCTTTGTCCCTGGTTGTGATTTTATCTTGTTTTTTATTCACTTTTTCGTGGTATTATTTCCCCCTTTTTTCTTTTTTTTGTACGATGCACAGACTTGCTCTCAGCATTAAGTGAATGAACATGCCTTCTGCATTGCGCCGTGGCATTCTGCTCAATTGTTGTTGTTTTTAACCCACACACCGCCCCCTCCACACACACACACACACACACACACGAATATCGATGTGACGCAGATTTCAAGGTAGCCCCACTTTCTGAAAAACAACTTGAATCCTGTTTTAATCGTCGGATACCTGAACGGGGAAAACATTCCAGTCCATGTAAATATTCAGTCAACCCCCCCCCCCGAACACACATTTTATCCTGGCATTGATGCACATCGTGGCAATCAACCCTCCGAGGCTCTTATTTAATGGCTTTATGTTTTTGGGGCTTTATGTATTCAAACATACACCAAACTCTCTGACGAATGCACCTTATATTTCTTCGGACCTCTGCTATGACGAGTCCCAGCACTCTGATCCGTCGTCGTTCTTTTTGCAGCAAACTTTGATTGAGATGGAAGTGTTTAGAAGGAGAACTGCTCTGCACTCTGAACCCCAAAACTGTCTAAAAATAAATAAATCATAATAATACATTTGAACGGTTGTGACATTGAGGCTTTTTCTGCACTGCTTTTTATTTTTTATTTTTTTATTTGACCCTTCTGCGACCCCTCCTCCTCTCTTGGACATCCCTTTTAGTAGCTAAGCAATATTTAGCCAAAACTCTGCTCACCAGCGGGGAGTGTGTATTTGTTGCAAGGCAACAACAAGCGTTCTTAAGAATCCTAAACCCAGGAGGAGGAGGGACGGCTGGAGGTCTTTTGTGACAGTTTTGGGCGGAGTCGGGCCGGCTGCAATGTGAGTGTGTATCTCTGTATTCTGTATCGGTGTGTATTCGAACCAGTATATCCTCTTCTTACGACTTTTTTCTATTTTGGATCCTCCCTCTGTTATGTACACTTATCATGACGACAATGATGTCTTTAAAAAGTCTCTCTCTCTCTCTCTCTCTCTCTCTCTCTTTCAAAGATATCAAAGCACAAGTCATTGTATAGAAATGACAACGATACAAAAAGAAAAAGGACAAAAAAATAAGGTAAACGTGCATATAAAAGGGTAACTTTTGTGATGGTGTTCTGTGGAATTAATACATATATCATGTATGACCCCAGTTGCAACAAGGAATCGCAGTAGAAGTGGAAAAAGTGGATTGTTGTTTTCAAATAAATATGAATAGAATAATGTTTTTTGTCTGCGCTCATTTTCTTGTTACTGCTTTTATTGATGAAAATGTATATTTTGTTTTAACAAGAACGTCACCAAATTATTTGTGTTACACTATTTTACACTAATAATACACAATAACGTACAATTACATGCAGGCGCTTATGTGTAGTAACAGTAGTACTCGAAGTAAGAGTACTAGAAGTAAGAGTACTAGAAGTAAGAGTACTAGAAGTAAGAGTACTAGAAGTAAGAGTACTAGAAGTAAGAGTACTAGAAGCAGTAAAGGCACAGATTGGAACAGATGTAGTACTCGCTTAAATAGTTCGAAATAGTAGTTGAACATTCACAAGATTCATTGATATTAGACGTTTATTTATATATCTACATATTATTTGTACTAAATGACATAAAAAGCAATAATTGTTCATTTTGAGTGTTTTATTTTTAGTGAACAAAACTGATGTATTTCTTATATTTTAAGACACTAATGAACTTATCGGTTAGCAACTTGCAGCTGTCCCAGTTTAAGCCTTTTAAATTAATTATATTTCATTTATTTAACCTTTATTAATTCAGGTAAACTCATTAAAATGTTTCACTTAAGTGACGGCACTTCATATTCATTTGAACCCAAACGACGATCTTTTACTAAACATAACCAAGTTTTGTTGCCTAAACCGAGCTAAGTTGTCTTATTTTGAAAAGACTGTGTGCATGTAACGTGTTTCTTAAGATATCATGTGTACTGAGGGTACGTTGAGGGGCGACTCAGGGGGGACATGTTTGTTAGAGGCCACTCTCACTGCTACACCCTCTCTTTGCCTATTGTCATGAAAACAAACACACACCGTACACACACACACACACACACACACACACACACACACACACACACACACACACACACACACACACTCGGTCTCCGTGCCATAGATCTGCTGTTCCCAGCTCTGTTTTGGCCGTGTGGATGGGTGGGAAGCTGGTGAGGGATCGTGTAGCTGTCGCTCGGCTCGGGACGCTGCAGCTTTTAAATCCATGCACATCACACGGTGGGCTGCACTTTCCCCAAAACATCAGCACCAGGGACTTTATTGTGAAGGGAATGAGCCGCTCCAAAAATAACGATTTCCCACCACATTTGTATTTTTGCACATCAAACTCAAAAAGTGCTTGGCATGTCTTTCAAACGTGTTCGTATTCTGTCTCGTGCCCCGGCTGACTCAGCTGTCAATCAAACACGTCCAAACATCCTCAGAGACGTAGAGGCTCGGTTATCATCTTTTAATACGTTTCCAAATGTCTTTTGTTTTAATCTTCTTATCAAACCTGTGTTTGCTGGACCATTACTAACTAAGACAAAGACAAGAGAGAAACACATATTGGTGTCAGTACCCGGCGATGGGAGCGGTCCATCCATCCATTCAGTGTGTCTTCATCATCAGTAACAGCAGCGGTAATGATCACAGTACAAACCACGGTGGAAGCTGCAGCAGCGCTAATTCAAAAACCCATCACGAACAATCTATTTGAAAGAATACTCTTTGAACAAGGTCAGCTAATAAGTCTTCAGCACATATGACTCCAGCTTCCTTTATTCTGTCTTCACAACTCCTGTTTCTAATTTGAATGTAGTCCCTGTCATTAGCCATGTCCCACATATGTCTACCTGTCTACTTTTCTGCTGGTGTTCTTTTTTTTGTTGTTGACACAACTGGGTTGGTGTCGACTTACATTTATTCTGTCAAGTCTGTCCACGTGTCGGAGCGTCCTGTGGCCTTTGATAGAAGATGATCAAGCGAGTTATTTCCGTCCTGATTAGCGTTTGGAGGAATCACTTTCATCACTAGTTTGTAAGGTGTGAGCGTAGTTTTCATGGTTCAGCGCTGCGAGCATATGGAAATCTCCCCTGAGACTCGTGTGTGTTGTGTTTTGTAGCATGAGTGTGTGTGTGTGTGTGTGTTACACTGCCTTTGTGTCTGTATTTGAAGTTGTGTCTGGGTGCTGTTTGCATGCATGTGCATAACATTGTTAAATTATGCAGACAGATTGTACCTGGATATTTTTTAACAAACAGTGTTTGAAATCACAATTTCACAAA
>JAVDOI010000146.1:65000-160000 GCA_032191485.1 Leptoclinus maculatus
AGGACAAACTCAGAAGACCTTCCTCTAAAGGTTTCTGAAACAATAGAAGAGGAAGAGACGAGGGTGGAGATAAGATGAAATATAAAGTTTGCAGACAAGGAGCCAGATTAACAGTGGAAACAGGAGACAACGGAGGACACTACTGAAGTGTAAAGGACAGGTTAGGAGAGAATGAAGATGTTTCTCTTTAAATTAACAAGACAATGAACGCCAGAAGATAAGGTGAGATGAAAAATCCAACTTATTTTTCAGAGAAGAGAGAAGAGGATAAGGAAAGCATCCCAGATCTTTAATTTCCAGGAACGAGGAAACTCAGGAGGACAGAAGACATGAGGTTAAAGAACAGCGTACAGAAGAGAGAGCAGGTAAGAGACAGACAATTGTTCTTTATAAGTAAATAGAACAAAGGTGGAGAAGGAGAGGACCAACCCAGAAAATCTTCCTCCGTGATGACCAGAACGAGCAGGAGAAGATAAAGAGGCAGAATGAGAAAAGACACACTGTGTGGACACACTTGATATTTGAAGAACAGAGGAAGACGAGGGGAAGGATGGAGCAATGGAAACTACTCATGTTTGAGACACACAGCGAAAAACCTTCCTCCTATTATATCCAGAAGACCAGAAGATGTGAGAGAACAAAAAGAGAAGAGAATGGAAACTCTTCTTCATATTAAGAAAACACAGGTGAGAAAAAGGAGAAGAGAATTATTGTGGAAACCAGGTAAGAAAGAAGGAGAGAGGAGAGGAAAAACAAGAGGTCTTCCTCGCTCTTATGTGAAAAATAAGAATAGAGAAGAAAGAAGCGGAGCCGATGGGACCACGGTTACACACCGCCACCTGTCGGCAGGTGGAGGTGCTGCACCCGAGAGGTGTGGAAGAAATGAGAAATGTTATTTTCCTTCAGTTTCCTGGAAGGGCATCAAGAAACGTGGAGCCCCGTTAAACCCCCTGAGTCATGGGGACACAAAACCACACCTCAAACATGAAAGTAAAGATATTACTCACTTTCAAACCAGCCAAGGACTTCCAGGTAGCAGCTGGCATCAGACGGCCTGAAAAACTGCTGATTGCCTCTTTTCTTCTCTTTTGTTTTTTTTACTCCAGCTCTGAGTTGAATAACATGAACAACAGGTGTAATTTGTGAATCATCAGTGTATCTGTAATTCGTCCCATTCGTGTGTGTGTGTGTGTGTGTGTGTGTGTGTGTGTGTGTGTGTGTGTGTGTGTGTGTGTGTGTGTGTGTGTGTGTGTGTGTGTGTGTGTGTGTGTGTGTGAGAGAGTTAATCGGGTCTAACAAGTACCAGATGTGGACTCAGATAAGTTGTTTACTGCCGTACGTTTGCCGGTTGTTTACTGGAACTTCCTTCCCGGTATCTGGTGGGACTCAGAGGCCCCTCTGTGGAGACGATATATGTTATTTATCGGCTGCATGCTGCCTTTTGTTTGATTAAAACCACTATTTTCCATCTCAAATCAGAAGACCAGAAGGTATAACTGTGGTTTAATGTGGAACATTTCTATCAGGTGAAAGGACCCAAAACCACAACACCAGGCTACACTCATGGAAAGCTTTTCACCTTTTAACTTCTTTTTCAAATATGTTGAGGAGATCCTGCAGAACTGCGTAAATATTGAAAATATAGTCAATAAAATAAAGGTTATAATCTACAAAACTAAAGTTTTAAGCCACAGTGTCAACACAACATGTTTCCACTCCCAACTCTTTAAATGAAGCAACTGTTGGTTGTGTTGCCTAACCCTGACCTAACCTCACTGTTATTATGAAAGCAACCACCACATTGTTTCTTAACCTAACGAAGAGTTTTTGTTGCTTTAACCTAACTTTTGTTTTTAACATAATGGCGTCAGAAAAACAAAAGTTGTTCCAAGGGACAAGAAAAGAAAACCAGTAGATCGCATTTCGTGACTATTTCACAAACTGCCATGAGACCTTCTTCACTCCTGATGAACGATGAAGACTTTAATCAGAAGCTGGACATAGAGAGGAAGATCTGCTGATGGTGCAGATATTCAGGGATCCTCCCTGTGGGTCTCCCCTTCACCTCCTGCACCTGCAGCCCTGCATGTCGGCCATATGTCTTCTTGGTCTTCAAGGGGAAGCGTTCGCTAGCGGTTTTTAGCTGACCACGCAAAAAAGGCTTGTTTGTGTGCTTTTACGGAACTCATTTTCTAAACTAGTGTCGCTGAAATGTAGCTGACAATAATCTGCTGAAATGCTTCCTTACGGACTGTTTGGACTTAAGGTAGCTCGTAAATGCATGAACGTTAAGAAATCATGTTTTAAGTGTCCGGAGTTGGAAGTCTGAGCTTCCTTCTTTTAAAAACTGGAGCGACTCTTTACTAGTTTGCAGTTTTCTTCCTGAAATACAGAATAAAATACAGACATGAATAGTCCTCCAACAGCAAGCAGGACGTTCTGTGTCGACTTAGTGTGATTTTCTGTGTCAAACAACGATAAATGAACCCAACAACATCCCCACACATTACCTGGAGCTGGAATATTTATTCACAAGCTTCATCTTTACATTTTTTAATGACACCACAGACTTGTGGTCTGTAGAGTCTCTCCATCTGCGTGTCCCTCGGGGGGCCATGTTGGCAGCGTCCCATCATCCAGACGGTTCATCACAGCCGAGGTGGACGGTGCCAGTCCAGCGTGACGGCCAAAAGACACACTCTACTCTCTCTAAACAAATATCAAAAGGTTCTGTACTATTTAAAGCTGTGAACAACATATGGTTACTGATCGGATCATCGTGGTATTTGTTTTGCTTTATTCTCCAGGGTTTATTTCAGTTTAAAGGCACGTGGAAAGTTATTAATATGGTCATTTTGGGTTGTTTTTTGTGTGTGTTACTTACAACCAGTGTTGTAGTCAAGACCACCTGAACCGAGAAGTCATGACCAAGACCAGAGTGTATCGAGACCGAGACAAGACCAAGACTTTGGAGGGGTCGAGACCAAGTCTAGACCAAGACCAAAGCAGGGAGAGACTGAGTCTAGACCAAGACCAAAGCAGGGAGAGACTGAGTCAAGACCAAGACTTTGAGGAGTTGAGACCAAGTCAAGACCAAGACTTTGACTTTTATACATCCAGGGTACAATTAACAATTAAGAAAAAGTGAAGAAATTGAGTATTTAAATTGCACTTCAAGGAACTTTTTTCTCCAGACCTCAACATGTAACTTGACAAATACACTTTCATCCTCACCGATAGAAACAATATGCAAGACGACAAAAAAAAATGTTCCTTTAAAGTCTGTCTTATTTTAACCTTCAGCGGAGGATGTTCTGGATGTCTTTGCTTGTGATTTATTAAGCCGACGATAAACACGCTCCTCCCGTCCTCCTCGGTGCCAGACCTTGTTTTTAACGGGAGTGACATTACCCACAATGCCTTGCTGGCTGTGAACTCCTGGACGTTCAGGGGGAAGACAGCATCAATTTAAATCACACACAGACACACACAAAGAGACTATAAAAGTAGTAACCTGTTTATGATCCAACACGCCCTTGCCCTTTCTTACAGACATGAATTGATGGCCTTCCTGGTGTGTGTGTGTGTGTGTGTGTGTGTGTGTGTGTGTGTGTGTGTGTGTGTGTGTGTGTCCTGCAGAAGATGTATTGTACTCGCCAATATTAAGAGAAGAACGAACATCATCAATAAACTCACACCAGCACACACACAAATCAAAGTGCACATAGTTGTGTATACATACTGTACATACACACACACACACACACACACATCCAGGAACAGACTGTACCTACACACACACACACACACACACACACTGTGAACTGAGAGCCAGGGCTCATGGAGAGACTGTGACAGGAGTGATAACTCTGGCAAGACCTGACTCACTCTGTGTGTGTGTGTGTGTGTGTGTGTGTGTGTGTGTGTGTGTGTGTGTGTGTGTGTGTGTGGTCAAGTTAAGCTATTCTTATGAGGATGGAGCCTTGACAGAGGACATTTTGAGACATCCCCAAAAAGAGTGAAACTATTTTCGAGCAGAGGCCTAAAAATGGGGCTAGGGTTCAAGAGGTTAATTAACCATCTTAACCCTAGCCCTATTTTTAGGCTTCTGCTCGAAAATACTATACCCATACTCAAAGGGGCTTTTCTCTCTAAATACAAGGACTATTTGAATAATTTCAATGTATTAATAACACTAAGACTAGTGAGCTTTGCTGAGATGTGTAAATATTGTGTATATGTTACTAGGTTAATAGCAGGTGAAGATGGCACACAGCTCCATTTGAAAATTGTCAGGTTCGCCTGGTGAAAAAGCACTTTTATTGATAATACTATATTAAATGAGGCCCTGTCTAGCCTAAAAACCACCCACAATCATAGAAAAACAGGTCAGTAGTCATACAAAAAAGAATTGGCTTTGATAAAGTGAAGCAGGCCAGAGCTAGAGAGCTTTCTGTACGAGAGGTCACGAGAGGTCGTCATTTGGGAATCAGCTGCTCCAGCTGTTCCATTGTACTTTTATATACTATATAACTATATATTTAACTTCTTCTATCACTATACATGTACAATCTATCACATACAGCAGTTTGGCATCATTTTTGAGAGCTAGAATCCTCTCTAAGGCCTCTCTGTGCCGGTGACACATTCTCACCAGAACACTTCCTCTTCAGTTCTAAGAACATATCAACACGCTGCAATGAGGAACAAACTCGTTCACACTCAACTTCAAGACTCAGTTCTCAGCTGACCTGGTGGTTCTCTCGATAGCATGTTGTGTGTTCTTTTAGCTGTTTTTAAATATCTAGATTGATATATATATATATATATATATATACAAGACATTAAGAATGATGAAAAGCTGATCTCTCTGCATGAATGTAAGAAGAGATTCCACGTCACGATAAGGAAGTGCCGCTTCACTAATAAGAGGAAGTAAACGCTGCGTCTCTCTTAAAGAAACACTCGGTCAGAAGCTTTGACAGTTGAAGGTGTGAGAACAAGAGACAGAGACAGAGAGACACGATGGTTGAAGTCAGATGGATTCAAATGACTTCATTTGTGCTGCTGCTGCTGCTTCAGTTCACAGGTCAGAATATAAAACACATACATGACTAAAAGAAACGTTCCTGAAAGTATTTCAGTAACTTGATTTAAGTGAAACAGACAAGTTTGTTGAACTTAGTGTGTCGAGTGGATTCTTGTAGAAAGACATTTGATATTGTTTGTTATTAATATCATCATCACATGTAACTGTAAACTAAAAAGCTATATTCTTATCACACTTTTCACATTTTTTATATTTTTCTCTCATCTTCAACAGCAGTAACTGGACAAACCCTCCTCTCCCTCATCACCAGAGCTGGAGATGACGTCACTTTGTCTTGTAACAATGAGATCAAACATCAGGACAAATGTAACGGTACTACTTGGCTTTACAGTCGTCCTAGAGAATCAGTAGTAGAGCTGATTAGTCTTGGGGTGATTAAAGATAAACCCAACAGACTGGGTTTGACAGCAGACTGTTCTCTGGTTATAACAAATGTAACAACTACAGATTTTGGTCGTTACACCTGCAGACAGTATAACAAAGCAGGACAACAACAAGGTGAAGATGCTTCGGTTGTTCTGTCTGTTATTAACAGTGAGTATTTACATATTAATGCTTTCAGCTCAAACTGTCAATACACTGAAACATTACAATAATTCAGATTACTGTGATGAAGTTAATGTTACTCTTGTTGTCTTTCTCTCATTATGAACTTCTTCACCAGTGGAGGAACAGAATAGCGATGGTACGGTCTTCTTGTTCTGCTCTGTGTTGAGAATCACTGAGTGTGAACACACAGTAGAGTGGCTGTATGAGGGGAATGAGAATGATGTGGAGATATCACAGTATGACTGTACAGCCACTTTGACATTTAAAACTCCTCATCTTCATCAGAAGTATTACAAGTTACTGAAGTGTAGCGTGACAGACAAACAGAGTGGAAACACGCTGCTGTGTAAAGTCGACCCTCAGTCCTCATGTGAGAAAACAGGTACGTTTTCTTCTAAGTTTTAAGATTACATAATTTTCTCATTTAGTCTCAGATGGTAAACATGGAGGTATTTTATCACCATTTCTTGTGTTTTGCTTTTTCTAATCTTATTCAACAAAATCAAAAGGAATCACATCAGTGATCCACCGTCCACCGTCCACCGATCCACCGTCTGCAGACGACGATGTCGTCACGTCCGAGGGGCAGATCGGAGACTCAAGCGCAGACAGACACGGGAGACGAGGTTGAGTAGAATGCTGGGTTCTTTAATGAGCAACAAGCAGACAAAAAACAGGAACTTAAAACAACTCCAACTGGGAGCGAGCAAAAACTAACAAAAAGGCAAAGTGACAAAAAGTAGTGATGTGTCCTTCGTGTCGAGGCTTCGAAGCTTGTGTCGAGTAATCCAGGAAGATTTTTATGAGGCGCGTATCGAGGCTTGTGTTGATGACGTAGGTGGTGACGTTCGAAGCCTCGCGAACTGCCCGCACCACGTGACTGATTCAGGAAATGGTTCACGGGTTTGGCGTGCGATTCGAAATAAAAGGGGCAGCGAAACGCAATGGATCCCCGGTCACATTTTGTGTACTTAGGACTTTACTGCACGTTTGTTTGCAAACTATTCAAGCTTTTTTTTTCTGCGATGGAACCAGCAAGAAAGAGCCTCTTTGTAGTTGTTATTTTTTAAATAAAAATGAATAAAATGTTTTACGTGTTACATGTTGTCCCTAGTAACATAAGGACAGTCACAGACCAAATATCACAAGCACATTCTTCCGTGGCTCAGTGGGTAGAGAGGGTTATCCGGTAACTGCAAGATCGGCGGTTCGATCCTTGGCTGCTACATGTCCTGTGCCGAAGTGAACCTGAGTGAGACACTGAACACCTAACTGCTCACGTGGTGCTTCTCAGCAGCCCACTGCTCCCATTAAGCTAGGGAATGGGTTAAATGCAGAAGTCAAAGTTCCTAACTTTCATTATTTATTTTTTTAAACTTCTCACATCACAACCCTCTCCGCAATTTGTTTCCACTTTCCCTTTTGACCCCGCCATTGTATCATAAAGACAGACACCATATTAATAAGTTCATAAGTTATGTATTGGCATCACAAACATCATTCATTCATTTATTCAATTCAATGCTTCACACCAAAGCCATGGTGTCATTTTAATCACTCTGCTGTTTTACATTTATTGTCCACTTGATGGCGCAGTAGAGCAGATGAAGCACCATGAAGCTTCGGCCCATGAGTGAAGCAATTGGATGGAAAGCTTCAATGCTTCATAAAGCTTCATCTCGCCATCACTAACAAAAAGGCAAAGTGACAAAAAGGCAAACCATGAGCAAATGCTGGAACATGGAGCAGACAGGGGGACGAATTAAGGACGATCTCACAACCAGCACAGGGAAAGCAGGGGAGTATATATATGTATGGGGTGATTAGGAAATTGAAGGCAGCTGGGTGGACTGGGCAGGTGAGTAGGATGAGTGCAATCAGGGGAAACATACACACACACAGACACAGGAACACAGGGGCAAAGCCTAAACTGTGACAGACGACTCTCCAAACAAACCAGGTAGTGACTGAACATCTTACGTCTCTCTCTCTTTATGAAGCCTAGAGTATGAATGTCAGACCAACACTTGGCTGTGGGACGAGATATTCACGTTGGAAATGTTTATTTATTTTCTCTGAGCTACAGGACTTTAAATGAACAGAATGCTACAGACAAAATGTTTTTAATGTTTTTATTCTTATTTCCAGGTTGGTGGAGGTTCATCATTTTGGGTTTAGCAACTCTCGTAATAATTGTTGTGGCGGTCGACATATGGAAGAGAACTAAAGGTGAGAACATTCACAGATGTCATTGTTATAAATAAGATGTACACAGTGGAAGCTTGAGTCAACTCTTTTTTTGTCTTTTCAGGGTTCAAAACACAGATGGATGTCAATGCTGTGAGTTTTAAAACTGAATAATCAAACGCTTGTGCTTGTGATATTTCACTAGTTTACAATAAGAATAAAGAGAGGCCTGTAACACGAAGCGAGTTCAACATACCCAGAGTATCTTTAGGGTATCTTTAGGGTATCTTTAGGGTATCTTTAGGGTATCTTTAGGGTATCTTTAGGGTATCTTTAGGGTATCTTTAGGGTATCTTTAGGGTATCTTTAGGGTATCTTTAGGGTATCTTTAGGGTATCTTTAGGGTATCTTTAGGGTATCTTTAGGGTACCTTTAGGGTACCTTGAGGGTATCTTTAGGTTACCTTTAGGGTATCTTTAGGGTATCTTTAGGCTGTCTGGTTTAACTAACCCTAACAGCTGTGATCCCACTAAGCGGTCCCATGAAGCTGGTTTTCAACCCCAGGGTTTCTCAATCTGGCTGTGAGCGCGTTCACATAAAGGGGCGGGGTTTGCAGCATCTGACCAATCACAATAAGACTGAAAGTAACACAGTTTAAACTGCCAAATGCAGGAAGGATAGGTGGCAGGAGATCACAGACTGTGTGAATGCGTAAATTAATTGATTTGTAATATCACTGCTTCATCTACAGCATGATAGATCTGACATTAATAACACGTTTGTATTCCGTTAAGTTAATGTGATGCTTTGATGTATTCTGAGTTTTTCAGCTGGAACCCCGACGGTGTGAAACAGACTTGAGTCCAAATATAAACATAATTCTCAGCAGTAACAAGGTTTCCTTCCATAACTTATAATCACCCACAGCGAACATTAAAGTAACCGGAGCAGAGTAACGCTGCATCCAGTCTGTGACTGACAGACACGAGTCCGACATGTCACACTGCAACACACGGCTCGACACACATAAGTGAATATGACATGAATGTATGATGAGACTATATACTCTTTATTTAACATTTTCAAGTCCGTTTCACACCGTCGGGGTTTCATCTGACAATAAATCTAAAATGTTGTCACACACACAGAATAAATCTGCAACATATTAATTTCCCAGAATTCTCACATGTAATTATAGTCGTGCTCTAAATGAAGCAGTGACATCATGAATCTGTTAAACATTCACACAGTCTGTGATTTATTGCCAGTTGTCTTTTTTTTGCATGTGTCTGTTTAAACTGTGTTGATTTTAGTCTGAATTATGACTTTAACTTATTCATATTTGTGTGATATTAATGTACGATCCCCGTGTCGAGCTTTGATTGGTCAGTAGGCGTTTGATACGAGTTGATCTCTTATCTCAACATAACCGGAGCAGGTTATGTGTTCAGCATCAGTAAACATGGCGATCTGTGAACCTAAAACCCAGAGTTAACCCTGAAGTTACTTTGCTGACTCTGAATCCTGCTTCGTGTTACAGGCCTCATAAACAGACGGTGTTTTTAATCCAAGTGGCTGCAGCGATGATGATGCTTGATCTGTTCCATTTATCTCAGAGTCTCAGGTGTGTTGTGTTGTGTTTCACAGGAGCATGATGAAGATGAAGATGAAGATGAAGGTACAGTGACCTATGAGAACGTTGGAGAACCTTCTGCTTCTATCAGACTCCACTGATCAACATCATCCGCTCACAAAAGAACTTCAATAAACCTTGTAATATAATGTGGAGTATTTTCTCAGGCGTGTAAAAAACTTAAGTCTAAATTTTCTTCCAGTTTAACTTTTTAGACTTTACATTAAGATTGTTCTCATTGCTCTTAATATGTTCTCTATTTGACATTCTGAGCATTAATATAATATCAAACAACGTTCTGCTCTGCAAAGATATGGTGACGTAATGTCACAGGTATGCTCTGATTTAGAATTCAGCACCTTTGAGTTTAAGCTTTGCACAAGTTTTTGAGTCTCTTTGTACACAAGAGATTAATTCATTTTAATTCATAACACCGCTGTAAACATGTTTGCTGTTAGTCCAGTATATATATTATTTCGTACACATTGTTGTGTTGGTTTGAATGAGCTGTCAGCCTTAATAGAGTCTCTTTGTTATGACTCAGAATTATATAATCTGCAAATAAAATATGTGCTTCATAGCGACTCGTGCATCGTGTTTTGTATAACTGTATCATGCATTTTGCAGTAGAACGTTATATAGATATTATTATATAAACATAATTATTCATTATACATAATGTAACGCTGTCCGTACGTTTTCTCACTCTTGTTACTGTCCAGCAAAGACGTAAACTGTCATTCTTTATTTTTGTGTTCCTGCTGAATCCAGATGGTTTCTGGGTGAGATTTCTAGAACTTTCCTAATTTGGTTCAAATCCAATTAGCAAGATAAAGAATACTTTGTGTCCACTTGTTACAAAAAACACAGAAAGATGATGTGGAGATCCTCTTTGGTCGACTCCTTATTTTAAACTCTACACACCAGCTCAATCTAGCAAACATCTCTTAATATAATTATTCAGGAGTTGAACACAACAGTTTAAAGTGAACACAAATTGTTGTGTTATTAATCCATTGAAATTATTCAAATAGACCTTGTAGTTAGAGAGAAAAGCCCCTTTGAGTATGGGTAAAGTATTTTCGAGCAGAGGCCTAAAAATGGGGCTAGGGTTCAAGAGGTTAATTAACCATCTTAACCCTAGCCCTATTTTTAGGCTTCTGCTCGAAAATACTATACCCATACTCAAAGGGGCTTTTCTCTCTAACTACAAGGTCTATTTGAATAATTTCAATGGATTAATAACACTAAGACTAGTGAGCTTTGCTGATATGTGTAAATATTGTGTATATGTTACTGGTTAATAGCAGATGAAGATGGCACACAGCTCCAATTGAAAATTGTCAGGTTTGCCTGGTGAAAAAGCACTTTTATTGATAATACTATATTAAATGAGGCCCTGTCTAGCCTAAAAACCACCCACAATCATAGAAAAACAGGACAGTAGTCATACAAAAAAGAATTGGCTTTGATAAATTGAAACAGGCCAGAGATATAGAGCTTTCCGTACGAGAGGTCACGAGAGGTCGTCATTTGGGAATCAGCTGCTCCAGCTGTTCCATTGTACTTTTATATACTATATAACTATATATTTAACTTCTTTTATCACTATACATGTACAATCTATCACATACAGCAGTTTGGCATCACTTTTGAGAGCTAGAATCCTCTCTAAGGCCTCTCTGTGCCGGCGACACATTCTCACCAGAACACTTCCTCTTCAGTTCTAAGAACATATCAACACGCTGCAATGAGGAACAAACTCGTTCTCAAAGCACTAACACGTCATCATTATGAACCAGTATGAGCATATTGCACCATGGGCTTCATATTCTGGTGGGCGTAGAGTTTGACTAACTTATGTGTTTATGAGTGGTGTCAAACATCATCATGGTTTGTTTACTCTGCTGTATTTTAAGGTCATAGTTGCACATTTACATTTAAACTCAACCCCCTCAGAACTCCTCCTCGTCTTTCAGGACGCCTTAAACATCATTGCCACAAAATCAAGTATTAAATCTTTGAAAACTGTTAAATCTAATGTTTGCTGCTAAAACTTCTTATCACTCATATCAGTGTTTCTAATGATTCACACAGTAAACTAAGACAACCTCAGTTTGGCCTCATGAACTTTCAATTGCGATGAGAATTAGTTCTTAAAATGCAAACACTACCCCTGTGCACAGAAAGCTAGGAAAGCATTTCAAAGGCAATATACGAACACAGGCTGTGAATACAGACGGGACGCATGTCACTCCAAAACACCACAATAGAAAGGAAGTGTGCTGTGGTTTAGGTGGGTGGGTGAGTAAACTCGTTCACACTCAACTTCAAGACTCAGTTCTCAGCTGACCTGGTGGTTCTCTCGATAGCATGTTGTGTGTTCTTTTAGCTGTTTTTAAATATCTCGATTGATATATATATGATATATATATATATATATGATATATATATATATATATATGATATATATATATATATATATATATATATATATATATATACAGGACATTAAGAAAGATGAAAAGCTGATCTCTCTGCATGAATGTAAGAAAAGATTCCACGTCACGATAAGGAAGTGCCGCTTCACTAATAAGAGGAAGTAAACGCTGCGTCTCTCTTAAAGAAACACTCGGTCAGAAGCTTTGACAGTTGAAGGTGTGAGAACAAGAGACAGAGACAGAGAGACACGATGGTTGAAGTCAGATGGATTCAAATGACTTCATTTGTGCTGCTGCTGCTGCTTCAGTTCACAGGTCAGAATATAAAACACATACATGACTAAAAGAAACGTTCCTGAAAGTATTTCAGTAACTTGATTTAAGTGAAACAGACAAGTTTGTTGAACTTAGTGTGTTGAGTGGATTCTTGTAGAAAGACATTTGATATTGTTTGTTATTAATATCATCATCACATGTAACTGTAAACTAAAAAGCTATATTCTTATCACACTTTTCACATTTTTTATATTTTTCTCTCATCTTCAACAGCAGTAACTGGACAAACCCTCCTCTCCCTCATCACCAGAGCTGGAGATGACGTCACTTTGTCTTGTAACAATGAGATCAAACATCAGGATAAATGTAACGGTACTACTTGGCTTTACAGTCGTCCTGAATCAGTAGTAGAGCTGGTTAGTCTTGGGGTGATTAAAGATAAATCCAACAGACTGGGTTTGACAGCAGACTGTTCTCTGGTTATAACAAATGTAACAACTACAGATGTTGGTCGTTACACCTGCAGACAGTATAACAAAGCAGGACAACAACAAGGTGAAGATGCTTCGGTTGTTCTGTCTGTTATTAACAGTGAGTATTTACATATTAATGCTTTCAACTCAAACTGTCAATACACTGAAACATTACAATAATTCAGATTACTGTGATGAAGTTAATGTTACTCTTGTTGTCTTTCTCTCATTATGAACTTCTTCACCAGTGGATGAACAGAATACCGATGGTACGGTCTACTTCATCTGCGCTGTGTTGAGAATCACTGAGTGTGAACACACAGTAGAGTGGCTGTATGAGGGGAATGAGAATGATGTGGAGACAACACAGTATAACTGTATAGCCAGAGTGACATTTAAAACTCCTCGTCTTCATCAGAAGTCAAAGTATTACGAGTTACTGAAGTGTAACGTGACAGACAAACAGAGTGGAAACACGCTGCTGTATAGTGTCTGCACCCAGTCCTCATGTGAGAAAACAGGTACGTTTGTTTTTATTTCATGACTTTTACATTTTAACGTCACATTGTTTCTTCTCTCTCGTTGAACACGAGGTATTTTATCCTGATGTGTGTTTTGTAATTTCAGTGAAGAGAAACAATCCACCGTCTGCAGACGACGACTCTCCAACAAAACCAGGTAGTGACTGAACATCTTACGTCTCTCTCTCTTTATGAAGCCTAGAGTATGAATGTCAGACCAACACTTGGCTGTGGGACGAGATATTCACGTTGGAAATGTTTATTTATTTTCTCTGAGCTACAGGACTTTAAATGAACAGAATGCTACAGACAAAATGTTTTTAATGTTTTTATTCTTATTTCCAGGTTGGTGGAGGTTCATCATTTTGGGTTTAGCAACTCTCGTAATAATTGTTGTGGCGGTCGACATATGGAAGAGAACTAAAGGTGAGAACATTCACAGATGTCATTGTTATAAATAAGATGTACACAGTGGAAGCTTGAGTCAACTCTTTTTTTGTCTTTTCAGGGTTCAAAACACAGATGGATGTCAATGCTGTGAGTTTTAAAACTGAATAATCAAACGCTTGTGCTTGTGATATTTCACCAGTTTACAATAAGAATAAAGAGAGGCCTGTAACACGAAGCAAGTTCAACATACCCAGAGTATCTTTAGGGTATCTTTAGGGTTTCTTTAGGGTATCTTTAGGGTATCTTTAGGGTATCTTTAGGGTATCTTTAGGGTATCTTTAGGGTTTCTTGAGGGTTTCTTTAGGGTTTCTTTAGGGTACCTTTAGGGTTTCTTTAGGGTATCTTTAGGGTTTCTTTAGGGTACCTTTAGGGTTTCTTGAGGGTATCTTTTGAGTATCTTTAGGGTATCTTTAGGGTTTCTTTAGGGTATCTTTAGGGTATCTTTAGGGTATCTTTAGGGTATCTTTAGGGTTTCTTGAGGGTTTCTTTAGGGTTTCTTTAGGGTACCTTTAGGGTTTCTTTAGGGTACCTTTAGGGTTTCTTGAGGGTATCTTTTGAGTATCTTTAGGGTATCTTTAGGGTTTCTTGAGGGTTTCTTTAGGGTATCTTTAGGGTTTCTTTCGGGTATCTTTAGGGTACCTTTAGGGTTTCTTTAGGGTATCTTTAGGTTACCTTTAGGGTTTCTTTAGGGTTTCTTTAGGGTATCTTTAGGGTTTCTTTCGGGTATCTTTAGGGTACCTTTAGGGTTTCTTTAGGGTATCTTTAGGGTTTCTTTCGGGTATCTTTAGGGTACCTTTAGGGTATCTTTAGGGTATCTTTAGGGTTTCTTTAAGGTATCTTGAGGGTATCTTAAGGGTTTCTTTAGGGTATCTTTAGGGTATCTTTTGAGTATATTTAGGGTTTCTTTAGGGTATCTTTAGGCTGTCTGGTTTAACTAACCCTAACAGCTGTGATCCCACTAAGCGGTCCCATGAAGCTGGTTTTCAACCCCAGGGTTTCTCAATCTGGCTGTGAGCGCGTTCACATAAAGGGGCGGGGTTTGCAGCATCTGACCAATCACAATAAGACTGAAAGTAACACAGTTTAAACTGCCAAATGCAGGAAGGATAGGTGGCAGGAGATCACAGACTGTGTGAATGCGTAAATTAATTGATTTGTAATATCACTGCTTCATCTACAGCATGATAGATCTGACATTAATAACACGTTTGTATTCCGTTAAGTTAATGTGATGCTTTGATGTATTCTGAGTTTTTCAGCTGGAACCCCGACGGTGTGAAACAGACTTGAGTCCAAATAAAAACATAATTCTCAGCAGTAAGAAGGTTTCCTTCCATAACTTATAATCACCCACAGCGAATATTAAAGTAACCGGAGCAGAGGAACGCTGCATCCAGTCTGTGACTGACAGACACGAGTCCGACATGTCACACTGCAACACACGGCTCGACACACATAAGTGAATATGACATGGATGTATGATGAGACTATATACTCTTTATTTAACATTTTCAAGTCCGTTTCACACCGTCGGGGTTTCATCTGACAATAAATCTAAAATATTGTCACACACACAGAATAAATCTGCAACATATTAATTTCCCAGAATTCTCACATGTAATTATAGTCGTGCTCTAAATGAAGCAGTGACATCATGAATCTGTTAATTTAAACATTCACACAGTCTGTGATTTATTGCCAGTTGTCTTTTTTTTGTCTGTTTAAACTGTGTTGATTTTAGTCTGAATTATGACTTTAATTTATTCGTATTTGTGTGATATTAATGTACGATCCCCGTGTCGAGCTTTGATTGGTCAGTAGGCGTTTGATACGAGTTGATCTCTTATCTCAACATAACCGGAGCAGGTTATGTGTTCAGCATCAGTAAACATGGCGATCTGTGAACCTAAAACCCAGAGTTAACCCTGAAGTTACTTTGCTGACTCTGAATCCTGCTTCGTGTTACAGGCCTCATAAACAGACGGTGTTTTTAATCCAAGTGGCTGCAGCGATGATGATGCTTCATCTGTTCCATTTATCTCAGAGTCTCAGGTGTGTTGTGTTGTGTTTCACAGGAGCATGATGAAGATGAAGATGAAGATGAAGGTACAGTGACCTATGAGAACGTTGGAGAACCTTCTGCTTCTATCAGACTCCACTGATCAACATCATCCGCTCACAAAAGAACTTCAATAAACCTTGTAATATAATGTGGAGTATTTTCTCAGGCGTGTAAAAAACTTAAGTCTAAATCTTCTTCCAGTTTAACTTTTTAGACTTTACATTAAGATTGTTCTCATTGCTCTTAATATGTTCTCTATTTGACATTCTGAGCATTAATATAATATCAAACAACGTTCTGCTCTGCAAAGATATGGTGACGTAATGTCACAGATATGCTCTGATTTAGAATTCAGCACCTTTGAGTTTAAGCTTTGCACAAGTTTTTGAGTCTCTTTGTACACAAGAGATTAATTCATTTTAATTCATAACACCGCTGTAAACATGTTTGCTGTTAGTCCAGTATATATATTATTTTGTACACATTGTTGTGTTGGTTTGAATGAGCTGTCAGCCTTAATAGAGTCTCTTTGTTATGACTCAGAATTATATAATCTGCAAATAAAATATGTGCTTCATAGCGACTCGTGCATCGTGTTTTGTATAACTGTATCATGCATTTTGCAGTAGAACGTTATATAGATATTATTTCTTAAATTCTGCATAATTATTCATTATACATAATGTAACGCTGTCCGTACGTTTTCTCACTCTTGTTACTGTCCAGCAAAGACGTAAACTGTCATTCTTTATTTTTGTGTTCCTGCTGAATCCAGATGGTTTCTGGGTGAGATTTCTAGAACTTTCCTAATTTGGTTCAAATCCAATTAGCAAGATAAAGAATACTTTGTGTCCACTTGTTACAAAAAACACAGAAAGATGATGTGGAGATCCTCTTTGGTCGACTCCTTATTTTAAACTCTACACACCAGCTCAATCTAGCAAACATCTCTTAATATAATTATTCAGGAGTTGAACAAACGTGCAGTTCATGATTTCTCACATAGAAAATACAACGATAGACATCAATGGGAGGTTTGGAAAGATCACTTTGAGTTTAAAGTGATCACACTTTCTGACTGGTGAGATTTATTTTTTTTGGTGTATTTAAATGACAGTGAATTTTAATCGTGGGAGGAAAAAGTGGAGAAAATGTTATAATAATAATAATAATTTTCATCCTACAATATGTGAGAGCAGCTCTGACTGGAGAGAGAGCAGGGAGGGAGGATGGTGGCATTTATAAACTGTGTGACGCACAAGGTGGACTCCTTTCTCCTGTGTGTGTGTGTGTGTGTGTGTGTGTGTGTGTGCGTGTGTGTGTGTGTGTGTGTGCGTGCGTGCGTGCGTGCGTGTGTGTGTGTGTGTGTGTGTGTGCGTGTGTGTGTGTGTGTGTGCGTGCGTGCGTGTGTGTGTGTGTGTGTGTGTGTGTGTGTGTGTTTTATTTATAGTCCTGATTGGCGTCATCAGCTCTGAACAACCCACTGCTGTTTCAGAAAGTCACGCTGCGATGCAACATGTTAACCATCAGCATGCGTCATGGCCGAGACCCAACTGCACACCGAGCTGTCGAGTGTGTGTGTGTGTGTGTGTGTGTGTGTGTGTGTGTGTGTGTGGCAGCAGATTCAGATTGTGAATAAACCTCTCCGTCTATCAGCTGTGCTGCAAACAGGAGATTTCCTCCGACACAAATCAGTTTGATTGTGACTCACTTCCTGGCTTTTATTATTTTATTTCCTTTGCCTCTCGGTGTTTATTCTACAACATTCAGTGTGTTAACATCCATTTTATTTTTATGTGTATTTTCAATTTGTGCATATATATAAAAAAAATAATAATTTAAAGTGGAAAGTGGGAAAAGAATTCACGTGTGGCTGCAAAGTGCAACAAAGATTTTTTTTATTTTATTTATTAATTTATATTTTATTTTATTTTGTATTATAATTTTATTTATTTATTTTATTGTATTTTATTTTACTTTATTGTATTGTATTGTATTGTATTATGTTTTATTTTACTGTATTTTATTTTTCTGTATTTCATTCAATTCCTTCAACTTCTATTTTATTTTTCTTCAATTTATTTCTTTTACTTTAAGCTTTAATAATTTAACAAACAAATAAACAAAACAAACAGAGGAGAAACAAAATGAAATACTCATTCTATCAACATAAATGAAGTAGTTACCAGAAAGATAAAGTAAAGAAAATCGTGAATATAACATTTTCTTTTCCTCAAAGATTATAAGAGTATAAGAAACCCTCCGATAATAAGAGTTGGACTGATTGAGTCAAACCAGTAGCCAGTACGTAACATCTGTCTCCGTGTTACATGCAGATCTGTTCTTTTCCCTCAGCTGAAATGTCGAAGCCAAGTGTGTCTCAACATGTTTTCAGTGTGTTTTGTTTTTTTGTTTTTTCATTGCTTCAAAGCGTCGCTGCAGGAACTCCGAGAGTCGCCAAACCCCATAAAAACAGTGAAAACACTGTAAAACTGCTACGAGGAGCAATTCACAAAGGGCTGTTTTTCTGGTTTTGGTGTAATTATGACTTAAAAAATACATGAGGGGGAAAAAAAAAAGCTTGAGTTGAGCTTGAACGTATATGCTTGGTGGGGGTGAAGCACTTGATGTGGTTATAATGGGGCTTACTGGAAACACGTTGGCAGGACGGAGGATTCTACATGCTGACGTTTTGGGAGTTTGGTCCATTTGTCATCTAACAGAGCTTTTTAATAATGCTGCTGTTTGGTCTTTATTAAATATGGCTAAGCTGCAAAAATGCTGCTGGTCCAACACTTCCCAAAAGCCCAGCCCCCCCCTCCCCCCCCCCCCCCCCCCCCAAACAACATCTTTAAATGTGTGGTCTCCAAGCTCAGGCTGAGAAAATTAGAGTGATATTATCAGTTTTGTTGGCTCAACCTAACTAAGTAGTTTTGTTGGCTCAACCTAACTAAGTAATTGTGTTGGCTCAACCTAACTAAGTAGTTTTGTTGGCTCAACCTAACTAAGTAATTGTGTTGGCTCAACCTAACTAAGTAGTTGTGTTGGCTCAACCTAACTTAAGTAGTTGTGTTGGCTCAACCTAACTAAGTAGTTTTGTTGGCTCAACCTAACTTAAGTAGTTTTGTTGGCTCAACCTAACTAAGTAGTTTTGTTGGCTCAACCTAACTTAAGTAGTTTTGTTGGCTCAACCTAACTACGTAGTTTTGTTGGCTCAACCTAACTACGTAGTTTTGTTGGCTCAACCTAACTAAGTTATTTCCTGTCTAGACAGAAGTTTTTTTTAAAAGACTGTCTGCAAGTAATGACGTGTTTTTGACTTTTGTGGGAAAACGCACTAAAAATGAGGAGTAACCAATATTTAGACAGCTAACATTAGCATCAACTGAGCCAGAAAGTAAGCTCATACATTTGTTACTTTTTTAGAACAAATAGAAAGAACAAGAGGAGAAACAAAATAACATCCGAAAGAAATTACATCACTCTGTCAAAAGTCATTGAATAGTTAAATAAAAAGAGTCAAATAAAAAATATTTAATATATATATCTGAGTAGTAAACTGACCAAGCCTCTTCTTCTTCCTGAAAAGCCTAACATTATAGATTTTTACTTCTGCTGATTGCATTCACGCTTCAGAAATCATAAGTGGTGTTGATTTGTGAAGATCGTCTTGCTGAACAAAACGGTTGTTTGCCATCTTGTGTTCTGCAATAATCCAAAATATTTTCTTCTTTTTAAATACGTCATCCCTGCAGAACTCTTTATGCTGTAAATGAATGGGCTTTCACCATAGATGGTGACTTAACAGACATTTATTGAAATGATTATTTAAACCAAACCACAGCTGATAAATGTAATTGTCTTTCGTTTGTTTGTCTTAACGTCATGACTTTAGTCCCTGAAGCCCAGTTTGTCTTGGACCACTGTCTCTCTTTCCTGTTGTAACGTTGAAGCTGTGACAGACGCTCTCTAGATGAACGCTTCATCTTACAAAACCTAAAAATGTAGAAGAGAGACGGTCCAAAGTGGGTCTGTGGGTCGCTCTGACAGTTTGATAGATGCAGGAGGGACTGTGGGAGGATTTGGCTGCAGGGTTTGAGGTTTGGATGTTGTGGTGGAGCTCATGTGAAACACACACACACACACACACACACACACACACACACACACACACACACACACACACACACACACACACACACACACACACACACACAGAGCCTGGCAGCCATAGTGTTGCTGTCCACAGACAAAATGAGAGACAATCATGTATCATTTCCTGGATCTCCCTCTGCTCATTATTCATGTGTTCATGGGAGGAAAGTCTCTTCCTCATGTGAGTTTGTGATGGACAAGAAGACCGACATACAGAGTAGTTAATCACACTACATACATTTTTACTTCAGGGTATTTGTCAACCTACTTCCAGTTAAATCTTTTTATTCCCAAAACAGGAATCAGGTTTCATGAATGTGACGCAGTGATGCTAACTGTCCACTGGGTGGTGCTGTTGTAAAGGCGTCCAGATCGTTTTAATCCTCCACCATCAATAATAGAAATGATCAATATTCACCCACCACTGTGGCTTGTAGAGGAAATACTCTGTTTCTGTTGTGGATGAATAAAGAGTTTAATTGTTCCAGACGTGGAGGGAAATCCTCGGTCACATTATATATATTCTCGTTTGCAGGTAACGAGCAGCTGTGGGTTCAGTGCCTTGCTTAAGAGCACTTCAGTGATGGTTTCAAACATGCAGAGCATCTCTCTTCACTGATTCCTGGCGTTTCTTTGTCACAGAGTCTGTTAGCAGGTTGAGCTGCAGAGAGGTCAAAGGTTAAGAGGCGACCTTAAAGGCTGAACAATAAGCTACTTTAAGCTCCTTATGAGTTCATATTGTTTTTATTGATTACAGCATCTTTTAGGCATTTTCTCCTTTTTTATAAAGGAACCAAATCAAAGACAAACAAAGTAAAGTATCGTACAGCACCGTAAGTCAGTAAGACATGATCGTAACATACAAATCCAATGAGCTCATTCTCTCCTCTCATACAAAAATAAAACTACAAAAAAGGTCCCGGGTCAAACTCTTCTTCCTCTTCATCATCGTTTACATGATAATCTTCTGAACAGGACCAACACACGAGGAGTTCAGTTAAAAGAAAACTTTGCAACGCTGCAAATTAAATGGATCCATAAGTAGTGTTCCACGTTGATGAAGTTCTCCGCTGGTTATAATTTAAACATGGCACCACATCTGAGCTCGGTCAGGACCGTATCTCACGCCAAACCCTCCTGGTACCCGGAGACGATGCGTTCAGGCTCCTGTGGTTTGTTTCAGCCTCGTGTCTGAACTGCGAGGACAGCTGGCGCCTCCTGGTGGTCGTCTGGTGGCTACGCTCTCTGCACGGCGCTCAGCAGACTGTTGGACTCTGTAAGAACAGCAGCAGCACCGCAGAGAGACACAACGTTAAACACTCGAGCCGTGTGTGTGTGTGTGTGTGGGGGGGGGGGGGGGGGTTCTGTGGTTACCTGATGGCAGCTCGGCCGTCTCTATGCGGCTCTCCTCCAGCGTTACGAAGCAGCGTCTCTTCTCTCCTCCCGTCTCGATGTCACAGGTCAGAACCGCGATGGGACCCTTCCCCCCCTTCAGGTGGACCTGGATGTTGTCCTGCATCAACACACACACACACACACACACACACACACACACACACACACACACACACACACACTGTCAAAATATTTGAATATTTTATCTAAAAACACACGTTCGAACCAGTCGAATATCTATTAATCAATTCTATTTACTTTAGATCGCCTGATCGTCACCGAAATAATATCAGACAACAAAAGTTGTGTTAAAAAACAACAACAAACTAGACTGAAAAAATAAACCTTAACACACAGAGAACACACGGAGACACTTTGAGGACCGATCGAACGGTCCCCAGTGACTATGACCCCGTCACACGTTTGACCGTCTTTACCTCTTGCGGAGCCGGAACCTCCAGCTTGGTTTCCTCCGGAGCTTTGACCACGAGCACCGTCTGCTCCTGGAAGACTGCGAGGCGGCTCACGTCCTCGTGGGTCACGTAGGCCGACGTGCAGGAACAGAAAAGGTCAAAGAAAACCTGCTCATACGATGAGATTCACACCAACACCAGAGAGTGAACAGCTGGTTGATGACCTCATGTTGATGACCTCATCTGTGTTGGTGCGTAACGTGACGTCAATAAACCCGGTGATATTGTTGGGCAATAGGAAGAGGACGGATTCATAAACCACTGTTTGCTGTTTGGACCACATGGGGGCAGCAAAGCAGCTGTACACACATTGACAGATCATCCCCTGATACATAGTTGTCTTCACAGAGCAACATATCCTCCATGTTGAGTCATGTCTCGTTCAACCGGGTGAATGTGAATCTAATATTCTCTCTTTTGGTCTCCGAGCTCCTGAACGGAGAGATGGAAGTCTGACCCCCGCTCCTCTGAGCTGCTCTGCTGTAAAAAGGATATTCTGCGTTCCCCTCGTCGTCGGTCATGTCGAAGAGCTGCTGGGCGCAGCTTTTGATGAGCGTGTCCAGCGTGTCCTCCACCAGCTTCAGGTTCTCCAACTCTCTCTGGAACTTCTGCTGGTTGATCCTCACAAAGCTGGAGATCTGACAGCTTCCTCTGGACGGACGACAGCCACAGAGAAGGTTTACGAGCAGCACACTGTTTATTTCATCCATCGGTCAGGCTCTCGTGTCAAAGATGACGTTTTAAATCGGCTTTAACGTGGAGAAATAGGGATTAATAAAGAGCATAAATGTGTTCATAAAGCACCGAACTATAAAAGCAGACATTATAACAATACAAGGTGAATTCATCTCTTCACTCACATCCACTTGAACGTGTTGGTGGACTTCTTCTTGATGAGGCTGATTCCCTCCAGGACGTTGGTGATGTCGTAGACTCGGCGCCGGCGGGTCTGCAGGCTCGTGGTCACGTGACGGAGGTCCACGGAGCCGTCCGGAGACTCCAGCAGCAGCTCCAGGAAGCGCTGCGTCAGCATCCACAGAGACACATCTGGATTACAACGACAAGAGTTACAGCTGGAAGACGTGGCGTTCACAAAGGAACAAAAAGACCAACCCTTCTGTGATCACGCTCTGTACTTTAATACAGAAATGATTTCATCAAAGGACAGAAACACGCACCGGATCTCTTGGTGTGGATCCTCGTCTGAGTCGGACTGAAGCTGGAACGAAGGAGACGTCAAAACATCTGATTAAACTTTAAATGAAATTAGTCACATCTGTGTTCCACCACAACATCTGCTCCCAGATGTGAATCACAGCATATAAATGGAAACAATGAATACAAAGTAGAGAGCCGATATCAGACCGAACCAGGAGAGTTTCTTTACCTCGTCTTCTTGGCCCCCGAGGTCTTCTTGGCTCCTGGATCCTGAAATTGTTGAAGCTTATTGTTGTTGGATATTTTGATAAATTAAAAGAAAAATACTTTTTACTCGACTTGGTATGAATATGAATCTATGTGTTTAACGTGCTGATGATCTCCTGACCTGCTGTGGTGGATCCGCTACCGGAGGTTCTGGTGCCGGAGGCTCCACTCTAACAGGACCATCGTCTCCATCTTCATCATCATCATCATCATCATCGTCGTCACAGCCTCCACCGGGGGCCCACTGATCCTCCTCCTCGGACGACCCGGCCCCCCAGGGGCTGATGAGGCCCATGGGCCCGTCCAGGTCGGGGGGCATGATGGGGATGGCGTCTCCGTTGACCCCGTCGGAGGAGATGTCCTGCGGCAGGAAGTGGTCCTCACAGATCAGGTGCTCCTCCGTCGAGTCCTGCTTGTCCGTCTCCCTCAGCGCCGCCAGCCACACCTGAACACACACAGTCGCCCGTGTTACCGCTGCTCTCCTGAACACACACAGTCGCCCGTGTTACCGCTGCTCTCCCGAACACACACAGTCGCCCGTGTTACCGCTGCTCTCCTGAACACACACAGTCGCCCGTGTTACCGCTGCTCTCCTGAACACACACAGTCGCCCGTGTTACCGCTGCTCTCCTGAACACACACAGTCGCCCGTGTTACCGCTGCTCTCCTGAACACACACAGTCGCCCGTGTTACCGCTGCTCTCCCGAACACACACAGTCGCCCGTGTTACCGCTGCTCTCCTGAACACACACAGTCGCCCGTGTTACCGCTGCTCTCCTGAACACACACAGTCGCCCGTGTTACCGCTGCTCTCCCGAACACACACAGTCGCCCGTGTTACCGCTGCTCTCCCGAACACACACAGTCGCCTGTGTTACCGCTGCTCTCCTGAACACACACAGTCGCCCGTGTTACCGCTGCTCTCCCGAACACACACAGTCGCCCGTGTTACCGCTGCTCTCCTGAACACACACAGTCGCCCGTGTTACCGCTGCTCTCCTGAACACACACAGTCGCCCGTGTTACCGCTGCTCTCCTGAACACACACAGTCGCCCGTGTTACCGCTGCTCTCCTGAACACACACAGTCGCCCGTGTTACCGCTGCTCTCCTGAACACACACAGTCGCCCGTGTTACCGCTGCTCTCCTGAACACACACAGTCGCCCGTGTTACCGCTGCTCTCCTGAACACACACAGTCGCCCGTGTTACCGCTGCTCTCCCGAACACACACAGTCGCCCGTGTTACCGCTGCTCTCCCGAACACACAGTCGCCCGTGTTACCGCTGCTCTCCTGAACACACACAGTCGCCCGTGTTACCGCTGCTCTCCTGAACACACACACAGTCGCCCGTGTTACCGCTGCTCTCCTGAACACACACAGTCGCCCGTGTTACCGCTGCTCTCCTGAACACACACAGTCGCCCGTGTTACCGCTGCTCTCCTGAACACACACAGTCGCCCGTGTTACCGCTGCTCTCCCGAACACACAGTCGCCCGTGTTACCGCTGCTCTCCTGAACACACACAGTCGCCCGTGTTACCGCTGCTCTCCTGAACACACACACAGTCGCCCGTGTTACCGCTGCTCTCCTGAACACACACAGTCGCCCGTGTTACCGCTGCTCTCCTGAACACACACAGTCGCCCGTGTTACCGCTGCTCTGCTGCAGCCGGTCACACCGGATACGTCTTCACTGCTGCGTCTTGATTTCACCAAACATGAAGACGGGACTCGAGCTGCAAAGCACCGCACACATCTGGACTTCTTTCAACAGAAGTTCAGCTCAAATTCAACATGAAAACGTACCTTTCAATAGTGAACGTATTTAGAACAGGACAGTACAAAGGCAATACTGGGTCTTATGGCATGTTTTGGTTTAAATATTAAATAAATTGCAGTTTTTTATCAGAAGCAAAAAAAATAATAAAAGAACGACAACATGATACCGGGTACCCTGCAATCTAAATATCTGTCGACCACTATTCAACTCAATGTTAAATAAGTGAACTAATTAAATCAAAGTTCTACTAAATGGTTACTTCTGTCATTTCTATTAGAAGAGTTAACAGTTATGTCCCCTTTAAATATGTTAAAGATGTGTTTCTATCTGTATTACATGGTAAATACAGCAAAATAACCACTTTATTTTACATTATCTTCCATTTATTCCCATTGAAAGTTCCCACCGTGACTATTGTCGGACCCCTAGTGTTGATAGCAGTACCGTGTACGGTGCTTGACACACACAGGAGGGCTAACCACCAGCTAATACAGAATAAACCTCTTTATTCAAGTAACTACACGTTACGTTACATACAAGTATCTCAGCTTTTGGTTAAACTCGTGCGTCCGTACCTTGACCCGCGCGGTGTCTTGTGGGAAGTTGAAGAACCTCTTCGGTGGTCTGTTGAACATCCCCCGGTTGACGTTCGTCACGCGGTTCTGACACCCGGAGACGACACACTTCACCATGTTAACGCTGAACCGAACCGACCCGGGCTAACGGTGCATCCGAGCTCCCCCCGTGTGTATAACCGTTAACAACACCCGCCGTCACAACGCGACTGTCCCGGTTTGTTTACGTCGTGCTTCGTTGTTGTTTTCCAAACCGGAAAGGGCGTGTTTATGAACCGGAAATACAACACAGGAGGGAAATATATCAGAGCGCGCCAATGTGGTGCCACCTAGTGTCTGAGAACCGCTATTACACAACTTTAGACAATAGGAAATTACAATAAATCTACTGATTTACTTGAATAACTTATAAAGACACAACATTAACTATCTAAATAGCATATACATTTTTACAATTTGAATATGAGACTAAGTAAAATTGATATTTCAGTGTCAAACTCCTTTCCCTTACAACCGACCATATTCTGCACTAAAATATAAACTCTTTATAGTGTTATAAACAGTGATAAGATGTAAAGCCTACATTGACTCAAGTACTGTATATTAGTACACATTTAACATACCTGTATTTTCCTTGAGTGTTTCATTTAATGGTACTTTATACTTCTCCTCCACTGAATCTCAGATATATATATATATATATATTACTTTATACTCCACTACATCTCAGAGGTAGATATTGTTCTAGGACTTTTACTTGTTGTGGAGTAATTACATACTTTTACTTATGTAAAGGATTTTAATACTTCTCATTGGCTATATTACAATATTGACGTATTTGATCAGAAGTATAGTGATATTTGTCAGTAACACCCAACCTGCCTACTGTGATTCATCTGCAGCAGGTTTTCAGCTTCATAGAAACTATTTGAAACTACAATAGCTGCATCGAAGGAAGGAAAATAATAACGTAATGTTATGAAGCTAAAGCATGCAATCCTAAATATCAGCTTCAGAAGAAGAACGGGTCGTAATCAGTGTCGCAACACAAGATTTATTCAGAGCAAGAGATGCCAACACCAGCATGATAAAAATTGTACAAACTTCACAAGTCAAATTAAAATATCACGTAGCGTATCTGGTGACCTTAAACATACAGCAAAAATATCAACAAAATCCATGCCATGTGGTAAGAAAACTGTTGTTGAAAGTTTGCGAGTAGCACAGAAAAAAGGGGTAAAAGGAGAGAAAATGAATGTTGTATAAAAACCCCTCATCGATGCACCGCTGAAAAGAAACTAACATTTTCATAAACTGATGATTTCACAAATATTCATATGGATTTCTTTTGCATTCTAGCATGTCACATGTTAGTGTTGAGATTCTCTATGTAAATAGTTACAGTTTAGCTTTTACATCTGATATTACAATATCTAGTCTATTGACTGTCTTTAAGTGGCAGAATTGTGCTTTAACTCCCATTTTCCTTTGTTATCAGTCAGCATAACTGACTAAATAAAAATACAAGCTGTCAGTCTATCTAATGCAGTAGTTCACTGGCAGGAAGCTGCAGACACAAAGCTTTGGACAGAGATGTGAAGAATGAGGCTTTTTCAGTAAAAGTCCAAAGAAGAAGCATCTTTAAAGGAAAACTCCCCCAGCTGGCAGTTTGGTGATTGTTTTTCCTTCTTAAGAATGAGCCACCAATCAAATGCTCATGATTTGGCTGAAGTCATAGATGGTGAACTCTTGATTTTCCCCTTAAATTTCTTTAAAATTACAAAAATATTTCCAACACACGATGAACTGAGAGAACGTGTGTGACTCGTGAATCTAAGTTTGGGGCTGCTTCTTCAATTCAAAGGGTCAAAAAGTACTCATATATATATATATATATATATTATTATTTAACGTTTGATCCTGTTCTCTGTTGAAAGGCATTCTGGGAAATGAAGGAAATCTTAAAATGAACTAGAAATAGAAGAGGCAGGTTGAGGAACGAGACTGATGATTTTTAGTTTTAGAGACGTTTGTTATGGCGCTAAACACTTCGATACCCATGAGCCTTTGGGCCATTGTTACCTAATTCATCCAATATTGACCCGGAATTAAAAGAATAATCTGTAGTTTTCACTTATTGTGCACAAAGCAGAATCTTAAGCTCTGCGATTGGATGCGTCTCCTCCAAATGCACCTTTACTCCTCCCCGTTCTAACGTAGCTGTTCATCTCTAGCTCTGATAATTCAGCCGGCTGTTTCATCTCCATCCATTTGTAGAAGTGCTCCTTCTGGCATTCGCGTAACAACGGACCTCGTGTAAGAATGTTCATATCTTAACTTTCTCTTAATTGTAAATTAGCATAAATAAAGCCGCAATAATACCATATAAGTCTGTCCGGAAAATCAATAGAACTTTTACAACGACAGAAATAACTCAAATTAAACAATGCATTCATGGTTCAAAGTTTTCATTTGCAACATTGTTTTAGGTGGTTAACAATGGAAATATTTGATGCTAAATAACGTTGTACTTTAGTGTAATGTTTGAGACAGGAGCTTATCAGTGTGGGTACTGGAGTGGTGGAGGGTTAGACTTTAAGGGGACCATGGGGGGAGTTTTCCTTTAAATAACAAATCAACTCAGAGAATTTTTTTCCAGGATTCTTTCAAACAATCACCAGCACAAAGTCTCGTCAAAGTCACAGTTTCCACAAACTCGCTGTACAGTTTTTGCTTCATTTACCACGTGATAATACTTTGACATACTCCAATAAAGTGCATGCATGATCGACGGTGTTCAGAAAACATTGTTCCATCAGTACTGTGATTTCGGACTGAATGTCATCGTAAAGGCCGATTCAGATCGAATACTCAGTCGGTAAAGTTCAAGTGCGCAGACGTCGCGTTACGACTGCTGGCTCTAGTTTTTATTCATCTTTTCAATTTAACAATCAAAGATAATTAAAAAAAGTGCTGCTTGGTCATCATGTCGTCTGGCATCCCGTCCCGCCGTGTGCTCACACAACGAGACGCATGATTGGAAAGACGTTTTCTACAGAACGAGTGCAATATACAATGACGGATGGGGACGTTTGACCCTGTAAGTCCAGTGGAGCCGTCAGCCTTTAGAAAGAAAAAATCATATCTACAAATCCTTTCGCCTGCCAAGTGCCTCTTAATCGACAATAAAAACATCAAAACATGGAAACAAAGGTGTCCCTGTGCAAAGTCGAACATGACAGAACCAAAGTCCTTTCACCCGCGTCAGATTCCTAAAACATGATTGTAGTAAAAGGTTTGTACAAAACGCAATACATTTATATTTAGTAAAAAGATCTATCAGCTCTTTGCTAGTTTTATTCATAAGAAATTGCATATACCCAAACATTTTTTTTCATATAGATTGCATCCCATATCCAAACAAACGATTTAAGATTATCATACCAATATTGCTGACACGTTGTCCTAATAGCTAATAGTTCATGATTAAAAGAAATTCAGAATGGCAGATTGTCTCCTACGTTTTTCTGAAGCCTTTTTGTCTTTTCCCGCTTCGTTCTCCGCACCAACAAAACAAAACAAAAGCGACAGAACGGGACAGTTTGAAACGAAACAACTCCGAAGGGGATGATGGGATTTGCACCAGTAAGTTTCCGTGTCATGATGTTTGAAAATCTTCTTGCTTATAGCATTGGTTCTTCTCGTGATTTTAGATTTACATTAATATTAATATCCACTTTCAAACATTACAAAAATGAATGAATTACATCCGTTAAACCACCTCCAGCTTCTCAGCTCTTCTCTTAAACGATTGCTCTCAGGTTCCCCTCCCCCCCACTCGCCGCTCTGCTCCCCGTTAAACCCGTGACGCCCAGTTTTTTGATGTATCGCGTTAAATTATAGAAATGATTCAAGCTTACAATAAATAAATACATACATATACACTAGAATGTGCATACATTAGCAGCTATAAACAGTACATCACATTATATTAGGTCATATGAAAATGTACAAAACGTGAATGTTCGTTTAAAACGTCGGTAAATTGTTTTTCAAAGCAAGGCAACGACAATCAAAATAATAAAGAAAAGAGATACCCATGGAGTTGAGAGCATAACAGCAGAAGAATTAAAAGAACTATGTTAGATTACAGCAGCAAAAAAACAACCCATTCCCTTCTTTTTGACTTTTTTTCTGTTGTTTTTGCTTTGCATTTGTTATTTTGCCTCATTCAGAGCTAAACCTGGATACCCTGAACGGCCTGTTTGATGTTCTCCAGCAGCGCCTTGTTCTCCGGGCTCTGGTACTGGTCCTGGTGAGTGTACATGTCTGTCAATGTACTCACATAAGTGTCAAAGTTCTGTTCACTCATTGGCTCCTGAGAGAAGAAAGAAACCAATGAAGAAGAAAAAAAGAACAATCAGAGGGATTATACAGTCAGTACATATGTTCTCTAAAAACATTGTGGGGGAAGGTTTGGAAGATAAGCGGGCAGCAAGGAAGGAAGGAAGGAAGGGAACACCATCGCTTACACAAACTCACTGAAATACTCCTTTCTTATTACATTATGATTATTATCTATACTTCATCCTGTGAAGGTCTACGCAATGCAACTCCAAACCATGCAAAAAATTAGGAGCGGAATGGTTAGCTGGTGGATGGATGGAAGGTTAATGTTGAGCATATGGAGACAAAATCAGGATGTTAAAAACTAACTAATGGGTTAATGGTCAGATGAGCTGAGCCGACTGGGAGGTTTTGGTCGTGAAGATATTTCTCAAAGACAGAGCAGCTTTGGCTTCAAACATATTCTTATTGGTTGAGTTTGACCTCAGTGTCAAACAACATAAGTGTTGTTAAAACATGATTTCTGTTTGTGTGGAATGACCACAGTTTGTTTTGCATGTGGCGTCCCACAAGGCTCGATTTGAGGCCCAGTTATCTTTGGTCAATATGAGCTTTCTCAGCCCAGTGTCCCCAAAAATGATTGTCTATACAAACATTTCTAGCATCTCATGATTTACGTCCAATGCCAATGTTCATTGCTAATACAGGAAGTGGAGTGCCTTAGGTAGAAAGTAAGGCTGTGGAGCTGGTTGTGTGGCTCACTGTATTTTTGTTATTTCATCATTTCTCTTTTTGTGTAATAAATCTGTATTTCGTTCTTATTTGCATATTCCTGAAGGTTTCCCGTGCACCCAATTGCACTGCGTTCAACTGCTCAACCAATCCGATTATTTCCTGATTTGAAAAATGTTGGCATTGTACGTTTCTGCAAACTACGGATACGTTGAATGTTAACGTTTTTGCATTCTGTCAGAGCAAGTGACGTAGTATGATGGGCAACAGTTATTGAATTCTACATGGTATAATATTGAGTATAAGAAGCAAGAGAGTTTACAAAAGGACTTGTGGGAGAGGTGGTTGACTAGTCAAACAAACACAGGACTTTCCCCCCCCAGGACACCGCTGTTTGTGTCCCCTGTAAAACTAAAAGTAAACATTTTTACGGAACTTTATATAAACTGCTAACATTGCTACGCTTGCTACGTGACATTACGTAAGAAAGTCTGCAGGGCAGTTGTTGTTTATTTTGAGTTATTATGTTGTGACAGTTATGTTAATCGTTTCACAACGTTAACCTCGTGGCATTGTACGTTTCTGTAAGCGTGAAACAAAACTGATAGAAAACGTGTTTACAAAGCCTATCTTTGATTCACAGACGTCTACATTCAACGTATCGTATGGTTTGCAGAAATGTAATGTAACATCTGATTGTTTTTATCTGGAATGGTCCACCAGCAGGTTAGCTGTTAATGTCACTATTATAATGTCACTATATACTATGTCTCGTACTCTGCAGCTTAAATGGTTAGTTGTGATGTGCAGACGCCACAGTGAGCTAAAGGAGCTTTAAGAAAGGGGAGGGGGGGGGGGGGTGACAGTGCAGAAGAGAAGGATAATTGGATAAAGGATAAATGGATCTCTTACTCTGGGAGGCATCTGTAAACAGCAGTTATGCTTTACTGGGGCCTCTTTCTGTGGCGGCGGTTTCTACAGGAGAGGGTGTACAGAGAAGTCTATTAGCCCGCTGGACACACGGCGGCGTCACAAGGCTTCTTAAGCTACACCGAGAAAAAAAAAAAAAAAAAAACAACGTCCGCCTTAGCAAGTCCTTTCCCCTCCTGCTCTGTTCACACCGCAGCTGAAAGTCTCCAAAATTCTGATTTATTAAAACCAAAAAAATAATTCTCTTTGAGCACTCAAATCAAACTCAAAAGTCAATTTTTAATCATGGATTTGGGGAGAGAATAAAATAAATTGTGACACCATAAAGTTTGCTCAAACTGTAAGTGAACTTTAGTGAAACAAAAATGGATATGACCTATTTTTGTTATTATTATTACTAGCATTATTATTAATATTGGGTGTATCTTATATCCTACAACGCATGTGAACATTTGCTCAAAAGTTCTGCAGTGCGAAGGGAGCCTTAGATTAATTCTACAAAAATTCTACAAAAATTCCACAAAAATTCTACAAAAATTCTACAAAAATGTCCACTCTGTCCACGCAAATCAACTAATTTGAGGAAAATCATGTGTCTATCTGAAAACAAGCAAGAGCTATATTAAAAAATAAATAAAAATCCAGTGAGCAGGATTTAGAGCTTAAATTCCTTGTTAAGACGGACATTTTTCTTGCAGTGTGATATGAGGCAAACCCGCACAAGAAGCTAAGAGTCCAGTTATCAAGTAGCTCGGGTTCATACTGCTCAAAGAGAGATTATCCAAATAGCCCCAGTCTTCTTTCTACACCGAGACAACATGACGTCAAAACAGCCGTGAGCGCTTCACTCAAACTGAACAAGAGACGGGGCTGTTTCTTTACGTGAAACTCTGTGAGGCATTGTCAAGCACAGAAGAAGCACAGCATGGACTGCTGGGAAAAAAAGAAGAAGGTGACGAACTGAAAGAAGCAGATGAGTAAAAAAAACCTGAGTGTCAGATCAGTTCGGATCTTTTTACTTTGTCACAAAGAGATTTCAGTGTTTGAAATAAAGCTGGAAACAAATTTAGCACATTAAATATGAAACAGACAAACATCGGACAGAAGCTCTGAACTCCCTTCGGATAAATTGACAAAATGAAATTAATCTTTTATTTCAAGTTTAAAATACTGCAAATTTGTCTGTTATTTAGTCGTAAAAAATAAAATTCTTCAATGCAAGAGCAAAATAATCTGACAGTACTCATGTTTTGAGATACGACAATCATCTATAACAATTCTAAAAACAAAATGTACTTAGTGAAACGAGATCCACTTCTAATCCTGGCAGTTTATCCACTTCTTATAGAATGATTTTTTAAGAATAGAATAGAAGATTAAAGACAAATTTATGTCCCTCTGGAAATTTAGCACTACTTACTTCTTACTTTTGCCGTTGCAGGAATTAACGTAGAGTTCAAACAATCCCTTCATTCAATTATGTCCAATCCAATATTTCTACCAAAATGGCCAAATTTGACTTTTCACTGCACTTGTTCTCAGTAAATAATCTAATTGCCTGAAGGATTATATGTTTGTTAAATGGAGGAAGGAAGCAACTACCTTTAGACACCAGCTACCAACTATTTCTAGAATGATCAATAAGCTCTTATTGTGAAGGGAAGTTATTGACCTATTACCTACCAAAATAAAACATGATTGAGACTGTAAAACATATTATCCTGAACAAACCGTTTGCCTGAAGGTACAGTCAATTTATCTCTTACCATGTGTGGAAGCTGGATGTTTGCTAAGCTGTTGATGAGCGATTGGCTGAGGTTGGCCAGCTCGTGCAGCAGCGAGTCGTTCTGCTGCTCGATCACCTTGTTCTCATCCTCGATGGACTTCAGGTTGGTCTCCATGGTGGTGATCTGATAGACGAGGAAAGTAATCATCAGCAGCAGATACTGTTTTTGATGGCGGTGGGATTTATTGGAGAGATGACAGGGACTGAGTGAAAGATGATGGCTCATGAAAAATGTCTGTTGTGGTACTAATATACATTTATTATACTCACTAATCTTCTGTTCTAAGTTTCTATCTTTAACAGAAATACTGATTTTAACTACTAACTAATTCCCTTGGCTTCTACTTTGCCATTTCCTGATCACTTGCTGCAGATGTTTCAGATTAAAAGCATACCCAGAAAGCGCTAAAATGCTGCAGAAGGGCTTTTATTGTGAAATATCTGTACATGTGTTGAGTTTCATGATAGTTCTTTAACACCAATCAAAAAAACAACAAAGTAGAATCAGTTGGATAAATTTAAAAAAAACTACATTATATTAAATTTACCAAGACAACAGGTCAACATGGATGAAGTAGTTTGAAATTAGGAGCAGATAAAAAAAGATCTCTGACTAAAATAAACTATTTAACATAACCTCTTTTGAATAAAGCTCTAGTTGTCTCTTTAGTTGAGGTAAATGAAGACCTCGATGCTAATTAAGAAGTTTGTTCTCTAATTTGGAAGATCTTCCATGTAAAACGCTGCATCATCTGTGAAATGTCGGCAGTGAAATATAAGGACTCCCTGTCTCTCTGCTTGTGCTGTAGTGAATTCGCAAATGCTCCACTCATATGAATTATTTTCCATATCCGATACAAACCCTTAGCACTGTCTGGTTTATTTGTATACTTCATGTATTTATACTACAGTAAACACACACTCAGAAGCCATCTTACTTTTGTCCTCAGTTTTATCATGTCGGACTCCACTGCAGTGTTGGACTCGTTCAGATCTTTGATTTCTTCATCCAGCTGTTTGATTTCTTCATCGTTTTCGATGCCTGACACAAAAAAAGAACATTTCATTAAATTCAGATATGTTTTTTTCCTTCCTTCTTTTCTGTTTCTGGTTCTGGTTTGGCTCTGACCTTTGCTTGCTCTTTGCTTGATTGTCAGCATTTCCACCCCGCCCATCCTGGCCTTCTTCATAGCCGAGGTGGCACGGGGACACCCGGAGAGACTGGAATAAAATGCACACATTGACGAAAGCTTGCCTGCGATAAGCTATCAATCTGCTGCAAGTTTACAAGTGCGTGCTAGCTGATTCTAATTTTTACATGCGTAAATTAACAGGAAGGAAATCGATCTACATGCATTATGATTTGCAAAATGGTCATCAAGATAAGCATTGCAGAGCAGAGGAAAACTATCAATGAAAACTGTAATAATAACAAATTTGTGTGATACAGTTGAAACAGAATGACACAGAGCCACGCCCACCTCCGATGGGTCAGGAAGCTCCCACTGACGTGTCCCGAGCCGTCGCAGCCAGGCGTCGGGCAGCTCATGCCGTCCGTCTTGCCAGATTTCCAGACAAACTGCGAGCCGTTGACGTAGCTGTCCTTCTGCCTTTTTGCCGCCAGGGGGCAGCCTGACGCGCTGCGGTGGGAGGCGTACTTCCCCGTCACATGACCCTGTCCGTCACAGCCCGGCACCGGACACCTGAGAGGAAGAAACAGAGTTGACAAAGCGCTTGAGATAAGAAAATCCATCACAGTCAGCGGTTGGTTACCTTGTTGTTGTTTTTTTAACTTGAGCTTTCAAAAGTTTTATCAAATCTTCTGAAAGCAAGAAACAAATTCAAATTCATGCCCTGTTGCAGACAACAATGAAGTAGTTTGTAGTTTGTTTGTAGTCCGAGTAGCATTGCTAATTGGACTGTAAACAATGGCCGTCGCATGGAGGAGGAAGTCTTGGCTGAAATATTGGCAGTTGCCCCCAGAGGCTAAATCGTCCTCAGACCGGGAGCCGATGGGTTCCAAAATTGTATAAATACTAATTGTCATTGCATACAATTTCTGCAGGTTGTATACAAAAAAAAGTGAAACACACTTTTAATTTCTTTACTTACAGGAAATGACACGATACATATGCAGCAGAATATCAGTCGAACTGAGACTTTGAAATGCCAGGGAGAAATCCAAATGTTTCCCCAAAGAGAGCTGTGAATGGTGCTTGTTTTCAATGAGGTTACCAAGCAACGATACAACGAAATCTCGTCTCCGCTCATCGTATCTTGCCGCTTGGGGAAAAGACCACAGCCCTTTGCGTAGTAAGGTTTGCAGTGGTGATTAGGTTTAGGAAACAAAACCACTTAGTTAGGGTTAGAAAGAACATCATGGTTTGGCTTAAAATAAGTATGCTTGTACCAACATAACATCAGAAAAAAACACTCCACTTTTAATTTCACACAAGACATGAACACTGGTCTCCTGAGTACAAGTCCTGTATTTGCTTGCGACTGACCAGCGACTCCTCCAGTTGCAAAAAGAAGTCTGATTGTATGGAAGTCTATGAGAAGATGACTCTACTTGTCACTTGATTTATTACCTCAGTAAACATTGTAAACATGAGTTTATGGTCTCAGTCTCTAGTTTCAAGTCTTCTTCAATACAGCATGATATTCAAAACAAACAACATGGCCATAATCACGGCCATAATCCAAAATGGTGAAATCCCCGAACTCAAGGCTTCAAAACGTTAGTCCACAAACCAATGGGTGACGTCCCGATGACTACGTCCACTTCTTATATACAGTCTATGGTTGCAACGATAACATAACTTTGACTAAACTAAATGTTGGTTATGATGTATTATCTATTTGTAGCAAGTTTGATGTCTCAAGCTGGATTTAATGGGAATTAATTAATTAAAACCAATGGTTGTCTGAAAGGAACGAAAGCTAAAAACTGATAGTTAGAAAATGTTTTCACCAAAACTAGATGCCTATAAAAAAAAAAGAACTTTATTTCGTGTGACCTCTGCATTTAACTCATTCTAAGCATAAGGGGCAACTTGGGGTTCAATGTCTCGCCAACCACCAACCATGTGATTGAAGGACAAAGCGCTCTAGCCACTGAGCTACAGCCACCCCCAAAAGCAAGGTGTAGTTGTTGAGCTAAACATGATAATACTGCTCGCTCTGCAGATGACACTCCGCTCTTCCTCCTGCATCCCAGAACGCCCTTTGCAGTGACATTTGTGCTGATTAGAATGAGCCGAGCGTCAGCGGGCCGCTCCCTAGCCGAGCTCAGGTTTTAGCTTAATTATGATTCCGCAGTTAACGATGATGATGGTGGAGGGAACGGAGGTGGCAGCAACAGCTGGCTGCAGACTGACACCAGCTGAACTTATTATTCACAAGGTCATATTGGCTTAACATTATGGCTCTGCTTTAAGGAAAATGTCAAGCGTTCACTAGTGCTAACCTTTAGTGCTCTCGGCCTGCTGGGAGCAGGAGGTGAAGTAGAGGACTGATCACCGCTCATCTCTAAAATATTTTTCCCTAAAGTTAGAAAGGTCAGCGCACACAGGCAGCATTTTAAGAGAGAGAAGATTAATCTGTTAATATGACAGACAGAGAGACGCAACTGTAATGTGGCTGCTATGATTTATATTCACACACCTTTAACATTTAATATGAATCTTGTATTCATGAAGTTATAAAAACTGTGACATACACTAAGCTCGGTAGGTTTCAATGAGACACTGTCATTTTAAAATGATTCTTCAAACTAGTGCAGGATTAATTGATAAGTCAACAGACAATTAATCCTTATTCATCAAGCAAACATTTCAAAACTTTCTTGTTTTTTTTAGCATTGTAAACTGAATATCTCAGGGTTTTGGAATGCTGGTCGAACAAAACAAGCAGAGAACTTGCATATTTATATGAGAAAATGACTACTTCTCTCTTGATTTATTACCTCAGTAAACATTGTAAACATGAGTTTATGGTCTCAATCTCTAGTTTCAAGTCTTCTTCAATACAGCATGATGTTCATTTAGTACATTATGGTCCATTTAGAGTCAAACAGACCATAAAGCAGGGGATGCTTTAGGGGCGGGGCTACACAGTGATTGACAGGTCTCTACCAGAGACGTATACGGCGTCTCTACGTCACTCCTCCTCAGTCCAGATATGGTCACTTCCTGTTCAGTGGTTGCAAAAAAAAAAAACATAGCGACGGCTGTAATCGAAGATGGCGACGGCAAAATCACCAAACTCGAGGCTTCATAACATCAGTCCACAAACCAATGGGTGACATCACGATGACTACGTCCACTTTATGTACAGTCTATGATTGACTTATCATACCCAATAAGACTTGAGGCTGTAATCACCACCAACAGTGCTTTAATTAAAGTATATTGAGTCCAGAGTCTGAATACTTAAGTCAATGTAATATTTCTTCTTCTTTTTTTTTTATAAACATGCAAACATTCTTAAATCCTGTGTTGCCTTTGTCATCATGGGGAATAGATTTTAGATTTAGGGGAAAACCTGAATTTAAGGGGTTTTAGCATGAAGGCCTTTACCTGGAGGCAGTTTTCTTTCCTGCAATTTATTCACACTTAAAAAAGCAACTTCATTTCGCTTTTTTTCTCAGCTTTAAGACCGTGAACAATGTTGTGCAGAGCGGGATAAGTTCCACCTGTATTTATTAAACATCTACTCCTTTCAACCAGATCTACCTCTTCAGTTCTTACCTTTCACAATAAAGACATTCAATATTTGCAGACGAGTATTTTGCATTTTGGTGTTGTTTATTAATAATAAATATCCTCAAAATACAAAACGTTGCTCTCAAATTAGCTCATTAACATCCTAAAATTAATAGCATTAATAAATCATCTTCATTCTGTTTTTCCTTGTCCTCTCTGTCGAAGACTGCTTGGTTTTAATAGGGATTTATTCTGGTCTTTGACTGAGAAACTCCAGGTTTTGCCTGCGAAACTGAACACTGACTGGATGTGATGAAGGTATATGGCTGTCGTCCATGAGATAGAGGTGAGGAGGTAGTTTGAGAGCATAATTTAGTGAATAGAGGGAATAAAATTAGCATATCGACAGTAAAAATGACTAATTAGATGGTTAGACTTCTCATAATTCCCCTCCTGAAACTGCCCTCCTTTCACAGCTTTAAAGAAACCTTACTTGATTGACTCCTGGTCGTCCTTGTCCTCTTTGCTGTGGAGTATTTTGATGCCGCTCTTCTTGGCTCGTGGACAGCCGGACAGACTGCAGGACAGAAGACAAATTGTACAGTGAAGTACTGTATTTGTTTCGTTTGTAGCTGCTCGGAGTCTGAAGCGCGATTACTGTTACCTCCTGTGGGAGGCGTAGTTTCCAGTGATGTGTCCAGATCCATCGCAGCTGGGGGTCGGACACCTAAGGCACAAACACAAGGGTTATACAGCGACTTGGTCTTCAACCACGGACTTGACCCCCCAATTGGACTCCAGACTGCTCACACCTGGTCTTGTTTAGTGGTCTGGAGTGCTCTGAACATGCTCAGAAGTATTTATTGGCGCCAATTTCCACACTCACGGACTTTTAATAAAAAGTGGACGTAGTCATCGTGACGTCGCACATTGGTTTGTGGACTGATGTTATGAAGCCTTGAGTTTGGCAATTTTGCTGTCGCCATCTTGGATTACGGCCGTCGCAATATTGTTTTTTTCGCAACCAGTGAACAGGAAGTGACCATATTTGGACTGAGGAGGAGTGACGTAGAGACACCGTATACGTCTCTAGTAGAGATCACAGCAGCCCCGCCCTAAAGCATCCCCTGCTTTATGGTCTGTTTGACTCTAAATGGACCATAATTTACTAAATGAACATCATGCTGTATTGAAGAAGACTTGAAACTAGAGATTGAGACCATAAACTCATGTTTACAATGTTTACTGAGGTAATAAATCAAGAGAGAAGTAGAGTCATTTTCTCATAGACTTCTATACAACCAGAGGAGTCGCCCCCTGGTGGACATTAGAGAGAATGCAGCTTTAATGTACACAGAAACATTAAGGATTAAAGATGAAACATAAAGATGAAACACAATGGGACTGGGTCGTGGACTTTGTAGACTCACCTGAGGTCCTGAGAGTTGGTCGTCATCATCCCGCGGATGTTCTTGTCGGCCAGCTGGCAGCTTGACAACCTGCAGGAGGGAAAGAGACACAAACTGAACTCCAACAACAATCTAACTTGATTCAGAATTTTGCATTCAGATTAAAACGTTGTTAATGTTTTTCAACCTTTTCAATTTTCATCACTATTCCCCAATAGTCATTTTATCACTAAAAACATGTTGAAATGGATTTTTTCATGGCTGTTGACAGTATTTTCAGGAGTGATCCAGAATTCTTTCTGTAAAAACCTCTGACTCAACAAAAATGAAATAAGAATTTTGAACCTGGATTTTTCCAAGCTTCATTTGCATATTCAAACATATTTCAGAAAACTTTTAACACAAAAAAGAATTGTCTCCATGTTAGTCATCAACTGGGGAGGTTTCATGGTGATATCTATTCATTATTTTTACCCTATTTACCTCCTCTTAAAGGACTACTTTTACCCTTTTCTTCCTTCTTCTGTTGTACCTCTGGCTACTGTATTATGTTTCTAAATGTATGTCTGTAAGTGCACGTCTTCAAGGCCAGCTTCCCTTGAAGGGACAACAAAGTGAAGTACTTGTACGACAGCGCTTTGTGAACGTGGTACGAGTGAGTCTTACGTGATGAGCTCCTTCTTGCCCTCCTTGCAGGCCGGGTACTTGTGGTGTTTGGGGCTGGGCATGGTGACCTCGGCCGGGTAGCGCTGCTCGTCCAGCAGCTCCTGGAAGGGGTCCAGCTCGTCGCTCTGGTGCAGGGACGAGAAATACGCAGACTACGACACGTCACTACGGGATCCATGATTAACATGAATATCCATCTTATCAAGTCATTTAATGTGAGGTTTTTCTAGTTTAATCTCACTTTTCTTGCACAATATTGTTTGAGAGAAGCAAAACTCACTGGTGGATCTTTCCTTTGCTAGAATTATCTTTTATTTCATCCTCCTGCAGTACCCCTTTATAATTAATTGTCCCTTAACCTCTAATGGGACATATGAGTGATCACATTCGTTGTGTCGCATGGCTGAACATGCAGTTTTGTGATGATTAAAGCCTTTTTTTAAGTCATTTAAAACTTTTAAATGTCACTGAAACACAAGAAACATCCTTCTGCTCACTGCCAAACTTCAGCAAAATAACCAACACTGTTTTGGTGTTTTCATGGTGGAGTTCCTTTATAGACTAACGTGAAGTCACGTGACCGTGGTGGAGTTCCTTTATAGACTAACGCGAAGTCACGTGACCGTGGTGGAGTTGCTTTATAGACTAACGCGAAGTCACGTGACCGTGGTGGAGTTGCTTTATAGACTAACGCGAAGTCACGTGACCGTGGTGGAGTTCCTTTATAGACTAAGGTGAAGTCACGTGACCGTGGTGGAGTTCCTTTATAGACTAACGCGAAGTCACGTGACCGTGGTGGAGTTCCTTTATAGACTAACGCGAAGTCACGTGACCGTGGTGGAGTTCCTTTATAGACTAAGGTGAAGTCACGTGACCGCAGTGGAGTTCCTTTATAGACTAACGCGAAGTCACGTGACCGCGGTGGAGTTCCTTTATAGACTAACGCGAAGTCACGTGACCGCGGTGGAGTTCCTTTATAGACTAACGTGAAGTCACGTGACCGCGGTGGAGTTCCTTTATAGACTAACGCGAAGTCACGTGACCGCGGTGGAGTTCCTTTATAGACTAAGGTGAAGTCACGTGACCGTGATGGAGTTCCTTTATAGACTGACGTGAAGTCACGTGACCGTGGTGGAGTTCCTTTATAGACTAACGTGAAGTCACGTGACCGCGGTGGAGTTCCTTTATAGACTGACGTGAAGTCACGTGACCGCGGTGGAGTTCCTTTATAGACTGACGTGAAGTCACGTGACCGTGGTGGAGTTCCTTTATAGACTGACGTGAAGTCACGTGACCGTGGTGGAGTTCCTTTATAGACTAACGTGAAGTCACGTGACCGTGGTGGAGTTCCTTTATAGACTGACGTGAAGTCATGTGACTTTTCTTCACGTTATATGTGTATTATTTGATTACTCCTACACGTGGCAATGCTTCAGTGAGATAAATCAGCCCCAGGTAACCAGTTCAAAGTTCTCCTGCACCAGTTGGACTCGGTGATCGAGCCTTTTGTGGCAGTGAGCACTGCAGTCTGCTCTGCAGTCCACACATCACACCTCCTCAGTCGGGAGCAGAAATCGTTCAGGACTGTCTGGAGAGAAAAAATCCCATCAGCCGGCGAGCTCCAGGCTGCGGCCTCCTCTGCAACGTCGTGCTTCATTAACGAACGCAATTACTCTCCTGATTAAAAAACCTCTCACTCCGGCGCTCCGAATCCAACGAGGCAAGTGTAGCAATTTGCTGCATGGATTGCTCTGTGTGATATCAGATCTACGAGGATTTTACAGTGTGCAGAGGATCTATCGTGTTTTACTTATGTATTAGTGGTGTAATTCAGCATTTTAATGCACCGCGCTGGAGCTCCTGGAGCGTTCATTCAGGGAGTTGCTGGGCCTGAGCCGACGCAGTGCAGCTTCTTTACCACACGGGGGCGCACTGAGCCCGCTGGAGGGACGACCGCAATCCCTCCCATCAATTTATCCAACTGCTAAAAGTTTAATTTTAAACTTAAGTGAAAGACAAAAGTAAGAATCCTTTTACTCACAAAGTAAAAAAATAAATGCTATCACATTTATTTTGACTTGAAGAAATGCCCTTAAGCTCCAGAGGTTTTCTAAAGATACAAATCCTAAATGTTTTGGAGTATTTAGTATTTAGTGTTATTTGAAGATACATGCATAATTAGCAATTAGCATTATTAGCAGCACAGAACTAAAGCTGGCATTGATTTAGTTTGCAATCACTTTTCACACATCTTCATTGGCTGCACTTCTCAATGGTACTAAACTGTCTTTTAATTACTTGCTAGAATCACATATATTTTGGCAGAATAACGTATCACTGAGTGAAATGTAAGAATGTTAAATGTATTGACAATGGAGCCGATGTAAAGTACATTTCTGGTTGTGTCTCTTCTATTTTATTTAAGTGTCTTTCCAGTGACAATGTAAATGATAAGTGCCTGAAATCTGAATTGACTCACTGTTGAGTCTTTATGATACAGTGAGTAGTGGACGAGTGAACGGGATCGACGTGGTCACATAAGAGTTGCTCTTAAAGGTGCAATGTGTAACATCTGGCCACCTACGTCCAACCATCAGGGGGCAGCATTTCACCTCTGATGGGTCCAGGCGATCTGAGCTTACAGTCAGAGGGTATACATATTAAAAGAAGCCAGCTGCTAACGTACAGCAGGGAAAGAATACGCCAAAATCAACCAAACTGCTGAAACTCAGAGACAAATAACACTGGTATCGTAAAATCTTCACGGGTGGCGTCACTTTTTATAGTCCAGCCATCTGTGTGTTTACTGTGACAGTAACTGGTCTGTTTTGATAGTTTGTTTACTGGGTTACAATCCAAAGTGGAAAGGGACTTTCATAGCTGAGCTGGAGCATCTTGAATTCAGTCACTGCAAACTCCGGCACCGGGGGTCTGATCCCGGGGCACCGACCTGACTCCCCGCTGGATCTTTTTGAGCTAACATTTTGTTTGTGGACGGCCGTTTTGAAGCCTCGAGTTTGCTGATTTTGCCGTCGCCATCTTGGTTTTTGCAGCCAGTGAACAGGAAGTGACCATATCTGGACTGAGGAGGAGTGACGTAGAGACGCCGTATACGTCTCTGGTAGAGACCTGTCAATCACTGTGTAGCCCCGCCCTAAAGCATCCCCTGCTTTATGGTCTGTTTGACTCTAAATGGACCATCATTCACTAAATGAACATCATGTGAACATTAGGTGTAATTCTGGATCTGATTCGATTTAGCTTCATGCTGCCCGATTGTCACTTAGGACATTTAAACTGTCTGCGCTTTCTGTAACATTTTCTCCTTCTGATATCAATGTTTTTTAAGCTCAATCAACATATTCTCTCTTACAGCACCTATCTTTGTCTCTGGACTTTTGTTTTAGTTTCCTTTTTAAATGATTTCTATGGAGCGGCCTCAGGTTGAGGAATAACATCAGAAACTGAGCTGTGATGTAGAAGTCTGGCGAGCACCGTTGCTCTGTGCCGTTTCTGTGCCTTTGGTTAGTGAAGTTTTACATGAGCAGATACTAGACCCTTCCAAACTCACAAAATCCTCTCTCTTCTATGTAAAGTGATGCAAAAATGCCGCCCTCGCAAAACACGTCCACAACTTCTCCTTGTTGCTCTTCTGCTTTGCGTCAGAGGACCAGCGTCCCTCTTTAAACGGCTCATAAAGCGTAAATCATCTCTTAATCTATGCGAGCACCCTTTAACGTAAACTCAGGGTTCCTGAAATCTCTCAATTTCATGCTTCCAATTATCTCCTTATTCTGCATGATTAGGGGACAGGCTGCCTAAATATTAAATTTGGTGGTTAAAGCCTTTAATCGTGACTGTAAGGGCAGAGTGTGGAGCCTGAGTGGTATTTAGAGCTTCAATTTGGTCTAAAAATCATTACATTTTAACATTTTCATTTCACTTCCTCGATGCGTACCCTGACATTAATCTTCAAATGAAAAGTTTTAGGTTTAGAATGAAGTGACTCTGTTTCATCTGCCTCCACATTTTTGAACGGTTTGAACTGATTGGAAAATAATTACGAGAAGAATCCATTCATGTGAGTCAGTGTAAACTAATATGTTCATCTGCAAACTGTAAAAAAGGCTTTTCTCATCCAGCGGTCATAGTCGTACCTACAGAATTCACGCGCTGTGATTTGTAGATATTCTACAATATGAATTTGTATGTAACCCTCATAATCATGAAGCAGGAAGTATAAAGACTGTAAACTCCCCACACAGGGTTGGTTGTAGACTTTGTACTATAAGTAGTATGAGGACGACGTGGTGGACCTTCCTGTTACCTCTTTGTGGTCCTCCTCGTCCCCCAGGCGTTTGATCTTGGTGTAGTCCACGGGCAGGTCCCAGCAGTCGGCTTCGCTCAGCTGGTAGCAGCGGCTGCTGAGCAGAGCCTGCCGCTGGGGCGACATCGGCTGCAGGGCGGTCAACACCGTCCCGCTGCCCTCCGGCCCGCCGGGCTGACCGGCCACGTCCACCGCACCGCTGTCGTCCAGGTCTCCCACGGGACTCTGGTGGAGACAGACAAGGGGGCGGAGATCACATGATCACCGGTGGTTTGGTGCAGGACATTTTAGAGTGGTCACAATTCTTCTTCATAAAGTCACAGATTAAATATCAAATGGTCAAAATCAAAGCAGAAGAGGCCGAGATGTCCTGGTTTTTAATTCCTAACACAATCATCAGGCCCTCAATATAAACGTCTTTCAAACTCCACGTCCCAACGTAAAACGTCTCTTCGTGGCATCATCACGATTATCTTCTTAACTCTCCACCAGTCAGTTAACTCAGACGTTCTTCAAAATGTTGTTTATCGGCTGATATTTCATCACCACATTTTTCTTGATACTCTCAAATATCAATATAAGAATATCAATCTCAGACCAGGAGCTCATGACGCCAAAGTTCCCTCTAGGAGCTCATGACGCCCTTAAAGGGACGATGCTCACTTCATTCCAACGTCTTATTTTCACATTTCTATCAGTAATAATATGTTTGTACTCACCAAGTGGACTGCTGAGATCTGAAAACACGGAAAAAAACAAACAGTTTATCCAGATTATCTAGACGCCGTTATTTAGAGGTGATACAGCAAATGTGCGCCCATGAAGTGTTAATATATATAAATAATCCCTCAGTGTAGAGGAAAACAGTGGCAAAGCTGACAGTTTGGGTAAAACTTTGCCTCCGTCTTCTACAACCTGTCTAGCTGCTGTTTCTTGACTCATCTTTGTCGATTACTTTGATGGGTACAATGTTTATCATCACTGCTAGTAAAGATGGTCAAAACTCAATGAACACAAGTTTTAATAAATAAACCTGAATCCTTGATGAGCTTGAGTCAAGCTTTTACCATCTCATTTTTAATACTTTATTTGACAGAATAAGCTAAACTTATTAAATATTGTGATGTGTTTTCCTGCCAGTGTGTGTGTGTGTGTGGATGTGACGTGTTGGTGCGTGCCGCCTCACATTACCTGAGTCAGCAGGTCTTGGGGTTTCCCTCCCAGGACGTGCGGGAGCTCCCGGCACCTCGTCGACAGGTTGAGGATGGCCGTGGCCGCCATGTGGGCCGCTTCCATGTCGTGGGTGTAGTCGAAGCTGCTCTTACTGCAGGTGCTGCTGGCGCTGCTTCCTCCTCCTCCTCCTCCCCCTCCTCCACCAACACCTCCTCCTCCTCCTCCAGCGCCTCCTCCTCCACAGCTCAGGCTGCTGCTGCTGCTGGGAGCGTAGCTGCTGGTCGTACTGCTGGCCGGGCTCGACGTCTTACAGTAGCGCTTAGCTGCACACACACACACACACACACACACACACACACACACACACACACACACACACGTAGGGTTGATTTGTTAGATTGGTGCTGGCGTTCGGCCAAACTGTGCAGCAGATGGATGAAAAATGTACAAAAAAAAAGGTTCTGTTCCATTTAAAAATATGCAGGAAATAGACCGATGAAGGGAAACGGAGAGGCTGGTGATATTTATATACTGATATTTATTAAGACCCAAATGAACGACATGTTAGGACATCGACCCGTCAAACACAGAAGAGAACGACGTCACTGATTCACTGGTGATGAAGATGAGGAAGAGACATGAGGTCGTTTTACATTAATCAAAATATGACCGGCTGCATGTAAATGGGAATATTAGTGGAATATTAATTTTCATTAGCAGAATATGTGGTGCATGAAAACATAGTTCATGTTTTAAAGGGGACAACGCATCGTAACAAAACATAAAAAGAGCAAATATAACTTTTGGAGATCCTCCCGATCACGCTTTATTTGCCATTGATACCAACTCATGATTGTTAATGATCTGTTTTGGCCGATACAGATCGTTTTTGTTGTTTTGTTTCATCCCAAAAATCCTTTAAATCCCTCTGAAGTCTTGGTGACATGCTCCTTCATCACCATGAACACACTCACATTAGTTTATTTTAACTCCCACATACAAATACTCACCAAATGTGGATTAATCCGCCGCTGAAAATAGTTCCCAACAAATGCACTTTTTCCTCCGTTTGCTAAAAACTACAATAACCAGCTTTTTGGGGGGATATTCTGGACTATTTATAGAAACTACGTAATTGAAGATTCATGTCTCAAGTAGAAGCGAATGGGCTTCGAGCCACAGACGAGTCGGAAAGTACCGAGACATCTTTCATGTGATTTTGTTGAAAACAAAATAAATATAGAATAACACCAGACGAGAGGAGACATAAAACAGGGGGAGGTGAAAATAGAGGCAGCTGTAGGGACAAAGAAAAAGCGATTTTTGTGTGCTGCATGGTGCGATTGTGAATCGGGGCTCGGCAGGCTGGAGCGATGCTGATGGAGGGAAGGATGCTGGAAAGGAGGGAGGGAGGGAGGGAAGGAAGGAGTCGTGACGGAGGGGAGCGCACAGACACCTCGTCTAAAAAACCTCCCTCTCTTGCCTGCGTCTCACTAATGGCTCCCAGCCAAAGAAACCGGGCTCGCCTCCATTATCTCCCTCCCGTTTCACAATCCCTCCATCTGCACCTCCTCCCTCCCTCCCATCACCTCCATCCAAAGGCTCTTGGCTCGGCATTTCCATAACTCTGCTCGGCTTTTTTTCCCACTCTAGCCATGTGGAGAGGCGGAAAACACCGGCGTTTTCAGCGCTCTAACAAAGAGAATACACTGACTATACAGAGCATGTGTGAGTGTGTGTTAGTGTGTGTGTGTGTGTGTTAGTGTGTGTGTTTTGTCGTCAAGTACAAAATGTACAAAATCTGTGTCTCTCCTGTTTTTTATGAATTTATAAATAAAAAATTCAAATAAATGTTTTTTGTTTGTCAGAGGTGGAGAATGTGGCATATGAATAAACATGAAAATGTGATTAAGATTGAATGTGAGGATAAATAATGACGAAGTGACACCTGCTTCTTCTCATTACCACTTGTTATTCTTCTTCTCTAACTTATTTAAATTCCAGTATTGTGCTGTAGATGCAGCACCTGCGTGCTGTTGCCACCCACTGTGACATATTTCTTTCCGCCGGGAAGCCAGAAAAGAAAACACCACACCTTCCTTTTCTTAAACAAAGGAGACAAATAAACTAAATGACGGTTCTTCTTACCGTCGTATCCTTTCGGGGAGGTGTCTCGGCCGTGGTGGGACTTGGTTGCCGGGCCTCTCTTCCCGTAGCCGCCATGTTGGCCGTCGTAGCCGCTGTAGTCGTAGCTGGTCTTGGAGTATTTTTCCAGCTCCTTGGCCAGGTTGGACCGCGGCGTGCTGGTGGGGACGTTGTTTTTGTAGCCGTACTGGGGAATCTCCAGCTGCTTGACGAAACACATCGGCCTGAAAGGCAACCGGAAGGGGATTGTTTTTACTGCGCCATTCAGCATCTTTAAGTGTAAATATAATCAACATCAACACTGTTTTCCAAAGCCAAGATTATCTATCAGCAAGACAAAGTAGAAGCTGTGTTCATTTTGTATGCTGGGAATTTGACTGCACCATTGGGCTTCCCTAATTAATAAGGTTTATCTGCATGATGAAACACACTGGCTCAGGAGGGGGATGTTAGCAGACTGCTCATCTCTCTGCATTCTTTTTACATGCCTGCTTCATGTGACATAAGTAAATGAATACAAAATATGTTGCAAATCTTCTGAAATAGGAAACCATTTGGCATCCTTGATTTAAGTGGCAACAAATGTAAGAAGAGAAGATATTTTCCAAAGCTTTTTATGTTATGGATTTTTTTGAGAGTGTGCTTTGTTTCTGCACTATTGTGCTTCCCCACTTAATTAAAGTTTGTATGATCTACAGCTGCTTCCCACTAACGCAAGTGTGGGGATTTTACTGGACCATTTTGTGTCCCTTATTTCACTAACACTGTTAAATACAATCTACTGCTGTTTTCCCAACCAAAAATGGTAGGCGCTGTATTAATGGTGTCTGCTTACATTTCAATGCACCATTCAGCATCCTTAATTCAAATATGACAATTACAGGTTTAGCTGCATGACCAAAACATTAAAAAAAGATATCCAATCGGCTACAAGAAAAGTACCCCTTTTCATTACTTACTGGTTATCTACTAAAGATTTGTCATCCCTGGTTTAAGAAATACATTTTTATTTGCACAATTTGGCATCCATAGTGTACCAGAATGGGTCATATATTTGACTGAAAGCTGTTTCAGAATGCATGTTGGCTTCCCAGACAACCCAGAAAAGTAAAAAGGTTGAGTTTATGTGCTGGTGACTTCATTGCACCATTTGGCATCCTTCATTTAAGAGATGCACAAAAATTGAATCTTGAAGCATTTACCAAAGCTTCGTTGAGAACTTTTTGAGAGGCACTTTTTGGCCTTGAGGTTTTACTGCACTATTGAGCTTCCCCATCTCATTAAGATTGACAAGTGTGGGGAATCCACTGCGCCATGCAGCATCCCTGATTTAAAAATAAATGGTGAATGTAATGCACAGCAATGTCAAATAGCTAACCAAACCCAAAATGACAAAGAACAAGACAAATCAGGCTTCGTGCACCATTCAGCATCCCTCATCAATGCAATTAAAGGTTGCTCTTCATGATAAAAACACGTTGTTATTATTATTAAAACACGTTATCTTAATATTGGTCTAACTCAGCGTGGGCGTTACCTGAGGACACGGTCTGAAGTCTGATTGGACGTCTTACTGCCGCTCTCAATCGGGAGGATCTTCTCGTGGACCTTCGCCATCTTCTCTGCCGCAGCGATGGGACAGCCGGACAGACTGGAGGAGGGAGGGAGGAGGGAGGAGGGAGGAGGGGGGAGACAGCACACGGCCTGGTTACATATACTGTACTGTCCACACACACACACACACACACACAGCATCTGGCTGAAGACCGGTTCAGCTGTCAGGAACAGCAGTTCACAATAAATTATGAATTGAGTATGGCCTACTTCATGGTACTGGTTTACTGACTGATGGTTTGTGACTGATGCACTGACTGACTGACTGGTTTACAAAGTCAAAGTTTAACTGGTTTACTGACTCACTGGTTTTCTAGCTGACTAACTGGTCAACTAGTTGAGATTCTGACTGTTTTATGAATTGACTATTAACCGGTTGAGTACGGACTAGTTTACTAGTTCATTGACTGACTGGTTCTAATGACTGGTGCGGTGACTCTTTCCTAACTACCATGTTACTAACTGGTTAGGCACTGGTCCTGACTGCCTGTTGGCTGACTGGTTGACTGGCAGCTGAGGGCTGAAGCACACAAACACTATTTTCTCATGTGACTTTGGCGTGATTGCAATCAAAACACTTTCCGTTTAAACAAACTCGTTACTTCACACCAACTCCCAGCAACACCCTCTGAATGTGTAGTTTTGTATTCGCTCCTTGTGAAGTGTAACCCCTCAGGGTCACAAGGTTTCATTGAACCTCCACGGGAGCGACGGCTAGAAGCCATGCATCCCTTCTAAACTTAAAAAAACAACCTGAAATAAAGTGGCAATAGAACGTGTTAACTCGTGTACATAACTGTTGGTTTAGCTCCTGAGAAAAGCATTTTGACCACCAAACAGAACCGACAGTTTGTCCTAAATGAAGTCGTTCACGAGTCTCTAAAGTGAATGTTGGACTAAAAGAGAAGCCTGAGAAACAGTTTGTATTTAATAACTTAAACTTCCTGCTTCTCCCTCTGTCTGTCACTCCGGGCGATTCCTAATCACTTCATACACGGGAGGAATGAAATACAGTTAAACACACACACACACACACACACACTTATAAGGTTGATAGGAGCGTGTGAGCATTGTGTGACAGATCAGCACGGCAGCAGCTGCTGCTGCTGAGGCTGCTGCTATGAAGGCGTTTCCATGGCGACTGCCAGACATGAAAGCTGTGTGAGCTGGTAGCTAACGGTAGCTACGCTAGCTAGCTCGTGCTTTGTTTCCTCTCCCAGCGGAGCTGTGCTACATAACACACCCTGCAGCCACGTCTGAGCCGGTGTGTGTGTGAGTGTGTGTGAGTGTTTCTCTGTCTGCCAGCGCACGTGTGCTGCTGTCTGTGAGCTAATTTGCGAGTGTGTGTGTGTGTGTGTGTGTGTGTGTGTGCATAAAACAGTGTGCATTTCTGTGATTTGAGGCTCTAGGTATGTGTGAGAAAATGAGTGTGAATCCTAATCACTTTACATAATTCGAAAATATGCATATGTGTGTGTGTGTGTGTGTGTGTGTGTGTGTGTGTGTGTGTGTGTGTGTGTGTGTGTGTGTGTGTGTGTGTGTGATGCTCTGCCTCTTAAGCAGCTGAACTGCTGATGTGACGCACCTTTAGCTCAAACATGGCAACATTTAAATTAAAGCCTCCTCTGTTTCCTTCCCACCAGCTTCTGAACCTGGGAATGTTCCAGCAGCTGAGATCATTTCATACCAGAGCAAATGTGGCGATTTTCTTTGGTTATCAGGGTGGAGATAAATGCAACATTAGTGGGTAAACACAACAACAACACAAAGACCTTGTATTGAGGTTTGTATGTGAGACGTCCTGTGAGCCTCAGTTGACCTAAGACAATGCCGTGTTTGTAGCCGGTCAACGTCTGACTTGCTGAGGAATCCAGTTGTCGAATTATGCTTCATTTTGTGAGGGAATTGTTTTTTTACTTACACATTAAGTCAGTCTGCAAAATGTCTACCAATCAGTCTCAAGCTTCATCTATCAAAACAACACACAAACTTACAGCTTCTGTGCTGTAAAATCTGCCACATTCACATGTCGGCGGTGCTTTTTGCTCTGCAGCCGCCGGCTGAAAGGCCGCTCACTCACCTGCGGTGCGAGTTCCTGTTGCTATTGACATGACCCCGTCCAGAGCAGCCGGGAGTGGGGCACTTTAAAACATTCTCATACATGGCAAGGACTTTGACAGACAGGAGAAGGTGAGAAAGACAGCGAAGGGTTAGGAGCAGACAAGGAGAGTTACCGGGCGTTCAGCTGCGGCGGTTCGGCATGCACAAGATCACGGCCGCACAACAGATTACAGCTGCAAAGATGAGCACGAAACGCTGCCGCCAATATTCAGCGTTGTGACCGACTCCAGCGTGAAAGGATTGTGGTCGATAAGAGGAAATGAACACACAACGCAGCGTCCACTCGGGTAGTGAAATCTGTGCTTTACAAGTTTGAAACACAAAAGAAGTGCTTTAAGTTGGAGGTGAATGTGTCTCTCTCTGTGGAATCCTTTCCTGCTGGGGGAAACACAACACATCGCATTTGCATTTTTAATCGCTGCGCTCGTTTCATGAAATTTCATGAAACGTACTGGAAGCAAGCGTTTGTCATGCACTGTTAAAATCTACTGACGACTGTGCAGATGGTGAAGGAACAACGTGAGCACCAGAAGAACTCATTATTGTGTTCCGACAAAGGGTTCCAAATCTGCCTCCATGTTTATCCATCGACAGTGTGATGTGCATGTATGGAGACGTTGGGTTGTTTTATGGATGTCTCCACACAAAGACAATTCCTTTATACAAATATATTCTTATTTTCTCTATTTCTTCTGGTATATTGCATATTTCAGTACATGTTTTCATAACATGCATGCACCAAAAACATGCCACAATGCATCATTTATCACTTCTTCATCTTAAAACTTGATGTAAATCTAACCTTAAACTTGAATATGGTAACAATATTAAGCTTCTGAGAAAGCTAAATTGTATTTTTGTCAGTCTTTGCTAAAATGCCGCTGAAAAGACCGAAAAGAAAACATAACTCGTTATGTATATATCGACAAAATAGCTACTTGTTGTGTTGTTATTTTGAATTCCATTGTTTTTCTTCATGTTATTACATTTTGTAGGTCTTTACCTGATCTAACGTCACATATCACCAGTTCAGTGAGCGTGATTAAAGCAGCTTTGCAGGTTTTTCTCATGCAGGTTGTTTTTAGGGGGTTTTTTTGCAGCCAGTGGATCAAACTGATTTGTTCATGCAGCTCACGTTGCATCAGCAACACAGATACCGAAACCAGACATCAGGCAGGTGTGATGAGGGAGAAAAGGAAGCAAAGGAGGACACAAAAACTAAAGCAAAAAAAAAAAGAAAACTCTCTTTGAAGACGACCAACTTTTAAAAGCATTATGTGCAGAAACAATTCAAATTCACTTCAAAAATCTAAAGTCTAAATATGTTTTGTCACACGACTGCAGATAAAACTCTGGATTATAACAAATTATTAATTCATAAATGAGCAATAAATCCTCAGCTCAGTTTTTATCAAGTCAAACACAAAGTGGAGTCATGCAGGACGAATGCATGATGGTGGACAGCAGACATGCCCGACATTGTCCAACTTTCACTGCTACACAACCCGTCCAACAAGTCATTTCACGTAATTCTTTCAATCTTATTCTAAAAAAGATTAGATAATCCCAATTGAGTCCAATGGAATGAAGAGTTTTCTGAAATGAGGTGAAATCATTCGATCTGACCAGTAAATAAACTTCAGTAAGTCAAGTTTTGGATCATAAATGTATCGCAGTCATGATGCTGCCTGTAAGGGAATTAATTTAGTCTTTGAACATTAAAGAACACAGAACAGATCGTTAATTAGTTCTGATGCAAAATTAAAAGAAAGATGATGGTTTTAGATTTGACAAACATTTCTCAGAGGCAAAGAGGAATCTGATCGAGGTTTAATTAAACCTCAAGCGTCGGAGCTGAAGAACCACAGTGACGAGCAGCGTCGTTTACGCTGCATTCAAGCAAACTGGGAAGTTTGGAAATACAGTAAACGACACTCTTCGTTGTTCGGTCGTCGTTTGATGAACGACGTTAGCAGACGGTGAGCAACGGACTTCACGGGACAATATTCACAACTTATATACATTTCTATGAAAAAACATCTAGATTCTTTTGATCGGAGGAGCCTAACGGACTAAAGGAATGTAAATAAGTAAAAGTAATGAGTATACTTTGGTGCTCATGGTTTCAATAAAATGAACTAAACGATTGAATTGTGGAGAATCTAACCGATCAAATGATGTGTAGCATGTCCATATGACAAAAGTTAGTAGTTATAGCCTAAAGCTAATGTTTATTATGCCACTGTTCCTTCTTTGCCATTTAATTTTCGTATGTTCGCCAACTTTTACAGAGAACACAACATTTGGGGGTTTTAAGCTCCCGAGCTGAGGTTGAACTCAACCAACGAGATGTTTTGCCTCCAAAGCTGCTCCACCTCTGAGAAACGATGAAACCACCCAAACACAAACACCAGACTGAAGAACTTATCGAGCCGAAAGGACTTGTCGGACTGTTATTGTTGTTCTGTTTGTAACATAACATCCAGGCAGATGGACCTACTCTCAGGCGGGACTCGGTCTTTGTGAGGACACCCGGACAGGCTGCGGTGGTGCGGGTACAGACCCGTCACGTGACCGGTCCCGTCGCAGCCCGGCGTCGGACACTTGCTCTCCTTCTTCTCCCCCCTGGAAGAGTCTGCAGAGGACAGAGAGATGAGGTGAGTCAACAGGTGATCGGCGGCCAAGCGCCGGACGATTTCTTTGCTTTAGGGCGGGGCTTACTGTGATTGACAGGTCGCTGCCGCTACCAGAGCCGTATATACGGCGACTCTACATCACTCCTCCGCAAAGGGTAACTTCTGTTTATCGGTTGCAAAAAAGCCAAATCGGCGACGGCGAAATCACGGAAACTGTGGCTTCAAAACATCAATGGGTGACGTCACGATGACTACGTCCACTTTTTATATACAGTCTATGATTGTGCAATGAATTACACATATGATGTTTGTCAATAACAGAGAACATGTTGCTCTTCGAGACAGTCTGTCGTAGCATCAGTTCGTTCATTATAGACTCAGAGAGAGACGTCACTTACGAGACTTTTAGTTGTGCACACTTTTTCATTTTTTATAATCTTGTACTTAAACAGTTTTATGACAAAATGAGACTTTCTCGACTTGCAAAATTATCTTTTAAATTGACAAACATATGTGTAATTCCTGGCACAAATCAAACGGGATTTCTCTCTTTCCGTATATTTTCTTCCAAAATAAGGTCCCATAGTCGGACTTTGCCAGGATTAGAAATGGGTATGTCATCTGCATACATAGCTAGCTACCTATCCATGACAGAAATATGATTAGATCGACATATTTTAGACACTGCAGCTGCTGTGTCGCCTGAAAAGGACATTTGTCGGAAGGATCTAGAAATGGTGCATCGTTGGGTTGATTTCGGGCGGAGAATCAGCAGCAACAAAGTCTGCTTTGGGCCAGAAAATTGACACCTGGAATGAGTTTAACGTCCCTGTTGAGATTCTTGATCACAACGAGAGCTTTCCTTTGGACTAATAAAAAACTTCCTCTGTGCTAATGAAGCAGTCTGAAGCTGATAACCGCACAGCTCCGACTGCAACGCCGCTGGGAGGGAGTCGCATTTGAGTGGATTTAGAGAAATAGGCCGCAGATAGCGTCCCACAGATGGATTTGCTCTCCTAACAGGCCGCGCAGATTGCCATTACTCATGCCTGACAAGCCGGCCGTCTGATGTTCCCACACCGGCCTATTTTAACAACATAAGCTGCTGTCAGAGGAGAAAAAAAAAAGAAACTGTGTTGCTCCTGAATGCTGAACATGAGCGCCCATTATCTCATCGGCGGCCATGTGCAACATTTCTGAAATAACACAATGGGATTTTAACAGGTTTTAAGAGCCAAGGGGTCAGAAACCTCAACCGATGTGCACAGAAATGGTCCAATCTGGGGGGGTGGGGGGGGGGGGGGGCAAACATTAAAGTTACAGTTATGTGTTTTATTTTACTGCTACAGCGCTGATAGCCTGCGGCTGCTGCAGTGTTGAGGATTACAATAAGTCAGGGAGACAAGATAAACGTCCTCCTTGCTGACCTGGGGTCAGATCTTTGGAGGGAAAAACAGATTCAGGTCACATATGATGCAAAGAGGTGCTGCAAAATTGGCAGAATTTGGAGAGGAAACATGATGGGACGATGACTTTGGGAAGGCGGTTGAAATAGGAATATTTGTTAGATGATAAAAACATAAAAACAACTTTGTTCTCTGACAGTGGGACTTTTTCTGTTCTGTTGCACATCGAGTATATTACTTCCTTTTACCGCTACACGTTTCTTTTACAATTGCCATAAACATTTGTATTCAGGTGCAGCGAACACCGATGTAGTTTGATGGTGTAGAGCTACACACACTGACTGACTGGCTGAACTAAATTTGCCTCTGGAAGTCCAGCCGCCGTGGTAAAAATAGTCCTGGCAGACAACAGTTTTTCTTTCACAGATGTAAAATATCTGAGGGTAGGACCAAGTGAATGAAGACACACTGGAGACAAAACTCCCCACAAACAAACTGTGTGCAGATATAACTACATCTTTGCAGATCTGTGATGACACCGTGAGGGTCAGTGTGTGGATGTTTTGGATGCCTACCTTTAGGGTAGTACGCCCTCTTCAACCCGTCGTGGTGCATCCTGGACTTGCGCTCCTCGCCGGCGCAGCTCAGCCTGGAGCTGTGCTCGCCGTGGCCTCGATGGTGATGGTGGTCCCGACGGGGCAACGAGTGCTCCGAGGCCATGCGGTCCCTCATGACCTTCGCCCTCTCCGACTCCAGGGCGATGGCCTTCTCCAGCAGCGACAGGTTTCCCTTGGCCATGTCGAAGGTCTCGTCCGAGCGGTCGGAGGCCACCGACGTGGTGTCTTCGTCGCCCTCCTGGCTGCAGCTGGTCGGATAACCTCTGGACCCCGGGCTCAGCTGCTCCTCCAGCTTCATCAGGTTCACCATGTCGGAGTAGCTGCGCTCCAGAGACCTGTGCTCCTCCTGTGCGCTCTGCTGGCAGCTGTCGTACCTGAAAAAATGACCGCCAGTGAGTGACAGATTACTGGGAAACTGTGGCTGAAAGTTGAGGTGGTCTGAGGAAGATCAACCATTTGCTTTGTAGTCTGAAATTACTGTCAATGTCAATTTGCGACACACAAAAGCTAAAGCAGAGGTCTTCAACAGGGGGTCCGCGACCCCTAGGGGACCCCGCGAAGTTGTAATGAAAGAGGCCTTTTTTGCCTATAATTGTTCCGATTTTGACAAACTGATGCCATTTTAAGTTTGCCGAATTATCTCTTAACAGTTCCTGTTTGCAGTGAACCCATGAATATGAAGACAACTATCACTGGATTACTTTGATACTGACGGAAACTTAAAAATGTGACGATTCTCAGGAAAGGTCTGAGGCTACAAGGAGGACCTTTTTTTGTATGATTTCTAAGCAGCAATAATTAAGCTTTGTTTATACTCGCACTTGGCACCGTAGCACGAGTCTCCACAGATGGCGTGCGAGCTCCCAGCATGCACAGAGGGGTTTATGCTCAACGCGCAGTTCGTTGCATTATTCTCAGAAACACCAGAGGGCGTACAAACAAAATGAACTGTGAAGAATCAAAAAGACAACGAGTGTAAACGGCAAAACGCCACAAACCAACCTCCACAACGCCAAGGAAGAATTGTAATAATCTGTAAACTCATATCTCATAGTCATGGACTACTGTATTGCCTTTGTACAAGCCCTGTAAAGAAAGAAATGAAGTATTAAATGTATTATAAAGAAACGAAGGTTGAATATCCTGTAAACTATTAGATTTGGCTGCAACCTGTTTCTAAAGCATCTAAAAACAAATTGTCCTGCTTTGTATGATCCTTAGACATGTAAATAGTGCTTCTATCAGCAAACTATTTGTGACAGTCATGTAATCGAGTTACAAAATTTCAGAGGTGCACGACCAAACGACGCGACCTCTTGCTACGCGGCCTTGACTACGTTATTTTCTGGCGCAGGCACCTTGCATCGGCTTCACTACGGCGAGTATAAACTAAGCTTCAGGGTTTTAGCATAGACTGTACTGTATATAAGAAGTGGAGGTAGTCAATGTGTCGACACCCATCGGTTTGTGGACTGCCGTTATGAAGCCTTGAGTTTGGCAATTTTGTGACAGCGATCTGTCAATCACTGTGTAGCTCCGCCCTAAAGCATCCCCTGCTTTATGGTCTGTTTGACTCTAAATGGACCATAATGTACTAAATGAACATCATGCTGTATTGAAGAAGACTTGAAACTAGAGATTGAGACCATAAACTTATGTTTACAATGTTTACTGAGGTAATAAATCAAGAGAGAAGTAGAGTCATTTTTCCCATAGACTTCTATACAATCTGACATCTTTTTGCAACCAGAGGAGTCGCTGCCTGCTGGTCAGTAGAGAGAATGGAGGTTTTAAGACACTTCTGCATTGGCTTCACTCTAGAGAAGCAGATGTTGCCGCTTTAGAGTGTTTTGTCTCCATGATCCGTTAGTGACAGCTGTTGACTGTTTTGATAAGGGGTCCAAATCATACAATAACTAACATCCTGTTGTTTTCTGACTACCGTTATGCACTTGTCCCTTTCATCTCACACAGTACCTTTGCCTCCCTTCAAAGCCAACCCATCGAGTCACAGAAATGTCAATGGTAATTATGCTAATATGGGTCATAAGCGTAAATAATGCTTTAATCTACCTGCAGAGCCTTTCATATGACACAAAGGTGGATGGAAATATGGGTATGTGGAATAAACAACAACATGATCAAAAGACTCTTTAGAGATGACGAACCTGTTCAAGTGATGCACCATCTGATGGTCCGTTGGGATTTGGAGTTGGTGGTGGAGTGCGTGGAGGGCGGGGCGATCGCACGTCTGCGTCTCGCTCAGCTTCCGAGCCAGATCGAAGCATTGGTTCCTCAGACACTCCAGGCTGCTGAGACACACCTCCTCCTCGCTCTCCTCCGCCCTCACCCTCACCCCGATGCTGGGCCGCCCGTTGGCTTGGCCGACGTGGTCCATCATGACGCCTTCCGGGTAGCCGTCCTCGGGCAGCATGGCGCCGTGTCCTTGCGCCAGGAGCTTCAGGGAATCCACCGTCTCCCTGACCACATCGCTGTCCAGATCCACGCTCAGCACGCCCTTCCGGTCGCCGTGATTGCTGCCGTCGTACTCCTCGTCGTCCTCGTCTTCCCCGCCGCTGTTGGAAGAGTTGCTGTTCATCTCGGACTCGGTCGTGGCCTGGTAGGCCGCGTCTTCCGCGATCTTCCCCAGGTTGAGCAGCGACTTGGCGACCAGCTCGTCGTAGTTCTCGTAATCCTCTCCGGTGCCGTTGCCGGCGCCGATGGTGCAGCTGTGGTTGTTGTTGTTGTCCTTCTGTATCGGAAGGAGCTTTGATTGTCCGCCGGGTTTGTAGTGGTTCTCTACTGTCAGGAAAAGAAAGAAAGAAACCTCTCAGACATCCTGATACAAAAACCCATCTCACGTCACGGCTAGTTTCGCCCAGTATCTCGCACCATAAACTACATAAACAGAAGGTAATTGGTCAAAAATAAAAGAGAAAATGGATTCATTTTGTAGATAATATCTGTTCAGTTACAGAATAATAATCCTGCAGATGAAAAGGAAAGGAAGCTTTTACATCCTCTAATAAACTCAGCAATGCTGATGAACCCAGTTTCTTCTCATATACTCCTGAATACATTAGCAGCATCCCTCCCAATTATGATCCACTGTTTACTCACATAAAACACACAACCCAGAGCTGTGCAGAGCTGTGCTGAGCAGCGCCGCTCTCCCCGCTAAGCCTCGCTGTTGATTTTGGGGACAGAGACGGCGAATGAGAGCAGGGAAATTGAAAAGGGAGGCGTGTGAGGTGCTCCGATTCGGGAGCCATAAATATTCTCAGGAGGAGAAGCCGAGGCAGAGCGCATGTGACACGTCCGCCGAGACGAGGAGGCAAACGGGGACGGGAGGGGAGGGGAGGGGAGGGTGGGAGTTAATAACTCAGCAGAGCTCCTCTCCCGATTATTCGTGAAGCGCTGTCAGAAGCGATTGAGGACAAGGGGGGTGTTGTGGAGGGGGTGTGGGGGGGGGAGGGATCGAGGGAATTCGTGGTGAGAAGGAGAGCACGGAGCATCTGGTCGACCACAGATTCGGCTCAGCAGCTCTCATCACTTTCTCCTCTCCCACTGCAGATCAAGAATACAATGCAAACCCAGACTGGACACCAGTTTGACCCGGAGCAACGAGCACGGTCCTGGGTCCGTGTTTTATTAAGCTTTGTGATTTCCATGTGGACTCAAACATGATCTTGACTCTTGCAGATCGAGATGCAGTTGTCCCGAGATAATTGGCTTTGAAAACTTGACCTATGACCTTACGTTTCCTAGAGTGATCTCTGGTGGCGGTGTGAATAACGACTGTAATGCTACGGACGTATCGTGAACTGAAGTTAGGACGCGGACACCCTGGACAGGTTGCCAGTCTATCCAACACAGTCTCACGGCAGTTCGTGAAATAGTCAAATTCAATCTGTAATCATTGTTTTGTGGTGTACTTACTGTTTGCACAAGGGAGTCACAGGACACGAGGAAAGCAGTCACAGGACATTACGTATATTTAGTTTAGCGCTGACCACAGTTTGTTTTACTTATGAATGGATACAATCAAACAAACTTGGTTGAAATGGTGGTTTTGGTCAAAAGATGTTTTAAACCCATTTGAGGACAAACAACCACAGAGAAAAACATTTCAAAATGCAGAAATAGGGAATCAGGAAACTCACCATGCTGACGATGCTGATCCTCCTCGTCTTCCTCCTCGTCTTCCTCTCCCTCATCCTCCTGCTCCTCCTCATCATCACCATCCTCCACTTCTTCCTCCTCCTCATACATCCCCTCCTCCTCCTCTTCTTCCTCCTCCTCCTCGTCCTCCGCCCGCTCTCCTCCCATTGTCGTATTCGCTCTCCCCACCTCTACCTCCTCCTCGTCATCCTCCTCCTCTTCCTCCTCCCCCTGCTCCTCGTTGTCCTCCGAGAACTCGTCCTCCACGTCTCCGTCTTCATCTCCTTCTCTCTCCACCTCCTCTTCCTCCTCGTCCTCCTCCACTACCTCCCCCTGCTCCTTCCCTGCCCCCCCCACCCCAATGGCTTCATTCTCGTAGCTGGTGTAGGCGCCGGCGTCCTCCGCCTCACCTGTGCAGGAGGTGAGGAAAGGCCTCCTCTTGGCAGCCGGCTCCAGTGGTTGTTTTTCCAGAGCCTTCCTCTTCTTGGCCAGCGGGCAGCCGTAGACGCTGAGGAGAGACAGAGGGCACAAACACGATCAGTAGCCATCTTTGTGCTCTTACTAACTATTTGATCTTCGCGGCCCCAAAGCTTTTCCTCCTGCTGCTAACAGGAGACGATTTTCAGGTCAAATAAGTTTGCACACTGAGCCACATACAGGCCAGAGTGGGCTCACATTGGCCTAAACTAGCCAACTTGGTTGGCTCGCTTGATCATCTGCTATATTTATTCATATCAGAACATAAATTGCCTTCCTCTGATCATTGATTTCTGCTATATACGCAGAATATGAGTCCCAATAGGGATATTACAGCGGACCCCGTGTTCAGTTGCAGCTGCAGAAGGTAATTGCAATAATTTTATGTTAATTATTTACTACAAAATGTTAGCTGAGACATTAGCCAATCAATTAGCCAGAGATTTCTACAGTGTTTAAATCAGGCGGCAACCTCCGGTTCTGACGAGTGAAGCCTGTGTCTTTAAAGCTGCATTCTCTCTAGTGTCCACCAGGGGGCGACTCCTCTGGTTCTATAGAAGTCTATGAGAAAATGACTCTACTTCTCTCTTGATTTATTACCTCAGTAAACATTGTAAACATGAGTTTATGGTCTCAATCTCTAGTTTCAAGTCTTCTTCAATACAGCATGATGTTCATTTAGTACATGATGGTCCATTTAGAGTCAAACAGACTGCATTCCAAATATGGTAACTTCCGTTTATTGTTTGCAAAAAAACCAACATGGTGACGGTTGTAATCCAAGATGGTGACGGCGAAATGGCCGAACTCGAGGCTTCACAACATCAGTCCACAAACCAATGAGTGACGTCACGACGACTACGTCCACTTCTTATATACAGTCTGTGCTTTTAACAAATAAAGTGTAAGTAGTTTTGTAGTAGGCTTTTGCACCATGATGCAGTTTTGTAGTCAAGAGCCCCTAAATGATGTTTCTCTTAACTTCAAACAGCAAGTATCAGCCACCAACACAGAGGCCTTAAAGAATACATGGGACTTGAATTTTAACTGCTGTTTTACTACGTAGGGAACTGATCAAAGTTGTCACAAACTTGAATAAATCAAATGTCATTCTTTAGTGATGTTTTCTAGACCAAAGGAAAACGCCTTTCTGCGTATACATTGTCAAAAAAAAGGGCGGAGTCTGATGTCGTAGAATGTTGTTATAATCAGGAGGGTCATCAGAAGGAAAGACCAGGACTCCCTCTGATGTGGACCACGTGTTAAGACACTGCAGTGGATTTCGACTAGTCGTCGCTGAGGAGGAGAATCAGCCTCTAAAAAAAAAAAAAACCCAAAGCTTATTCAACCAGGGCCTCAATTACGCAAATCCCATAATAGTCATTAACTGTTGGGAAAATTCAGCTTTAATTGCTCTAAAACAGCAAGCACAATTATACAGGGCTTTAATGTGGATTTTAGGAAATCAATTAGTCTATTTCCATATGAAAGAGCTTATTTTGTGTTTGGAGGGCAAGTTGGAGGAGGTGACGCTGCTTTTCTGACTGAAACCGCTGCGTTCGTCTCACGGAATTAAAAAAAAACATTTAAACGCTTTACAATTACAATTACTTTTACTGTCAATCTTTCCATTAATGTCATCCTGCTACTGAACTGCTTCCATATGGATCATCAAGCAGTTATTTCTGTAGAACTTCTGAGATGAACTCAACTTTACTAAAGGCACTGAAGCAGCGCGAGCTCTTTGTTATATTTTCACATTTACTGGAGCTAGAAAGTACCAATGTGGTGAAAGAGAGGTAGAGCTCGGGACTTACAGCAGCAACCACCACAACAAGCTACTTTCACAAAATAAATAAGAATCCAGAAAAAAGTGCAACTGGCAGCAACAAAAGGAAAGGACAATAACAGGAAGTAGTATTTAGCCTCAGTGGTGTCTGAGCTAAATGCTAATGTGTAGCAGGTATAATGGTGACTTCACCATCTTCCTGTAGCGGGTTACATTGCTAATAGCTAATTAGCATTTTTTTTTTTTAAAGCTGTTGCATAACATTACGTCTTGGACGGTGAAGCCTGACACATCTTTGAAAATTAAATAATTATCTTACAAATAACTAAATAAGAAATGCAAAAATAAATCAGATCCCTGAACACAGAAAGTTGCAGTCGTCCATCCATGATAATAAGAAAGCATGAGGTGTCCTCTCAAACTGGTTTTGTTGAAGATCTCAGTCACCTGACTCAAACATCATGCCAAGTTTATAAGTGCTATGCTTGAGTTTGGTTTTTTTCTATAGCCAAATAAAAAGAGAAGATATATCCAATAAACAGTCTAAATACCAGTTACCATAATTACAGGACTTACAGTGCGACATATAGTTGAGTATCATCTTCATATTTGCAGACACGGATGCTGTGCTTCCAAAGAATTCTCATCTCATTCACTTGTTTTCTTATACGGCCTGTATATCGATGTTACAAAATGTATTCCCTATAATCTGATCAATTACATTAATGTGTTCACTATTTGGTGACACTTGATATGTCAGATATGCAGATGAATAATTAGGAATCGAGAGAAGAGACTGTGGTGACATCATTTTCATTCACCATAACACTGCATCGTATATTCCTGCAGGAGAACGCACACACACACATCTCCTCAAATGAACCCTCCATCTTTTACCTTATAGGTTGTCTGCTCGCCTGTGTGTGTGTGTGTGTGTGTGTGTGTGTGTGTGTGTGTGTGTGTGTGTGTGTGTGACCTCAGCCACCTTGCTGTCTCCCGCCAATTAAAATTCTGGTGGTAATTAAAGCAGATCAGAAACGAGGGAATGCTGCAGACAAGAGCGAGAGACTATGCATGGTAATTATGTGGAGGGAGAGAGAGGGAGAGAGCGAGAGAGAGGGGGAGGGGGGGAGTCACACATCACATTTTCTCTTCTTTCTAGACTGATCCTCTGCAGTCTGATATGGTGCACCGACACTTATTACATAGAGTGTATGATCGATCGATAACTTATTGGTTTTGGTATGAAGACCTCGGCTCAAATATGAACTAAATATCCTTTTGTTTGAGACAGTGCATCATGTTTGAGGAACCCTGATATTGTTTTTGAATATCCAGCTGCTGCAGAAAATGTTGCATTATGGGTTGTTTGCAGACTTCGTGTTGTTAGACTAGTGACGTCCATTTATAGTGTTTCTTTAGTTGAAGCTGAAAGTGATTTGTTAGCCCAATGTAACCTACGACACCTGGAGCTCCACTACTGTCTCTACAAGGACACCTGTCGTCCATTTCTGTGTATATGAGGACACCTGCAGTCCATTGTTTCCTCTACAGGGCTGTCTATAGTCAATAATTGTCTCCATGAGGACACCTAGAGTACATTACTGTCTCTACATGGACACCTGGAGTTCTTTTTAGTCTCTATGTAAAGTCTCTACAGGGACACCTGCAGTGCATTACTGTCTTTACTCAGACACCTGGAGTCCATTATTGTCTCGACATGGACACCTGGAGTTCATTTGTGCCTCTATGTGGACACCTGGAGTGCATTAATGTCTCTATAAGGACACCTGGAGTCTATTACTGTCTTTACTCAGACACCTGGAGTGCATTATTGTCTTTATGCTGACACCTGGAGTTAATTTTTGTCTCCATGTAGACACCTGGAGTCCATTATTGTCTCTACATGGACACCTGGAGTTCTTTTTAGTCTGAATGTAAAGTCTCTACAGGGACACCTGCAGTCCATTATTGTCTCTCCAAGGACACCTGGAGTCTATTACTGTCTTTACTCAGACACCTGGAGTCCATTATTGTCTCGACATGGACACCTGGAGTCCATTTGTGCCTCTATGTGGACACCTGGATGTCATTATTGTCTCTACATGGACACCTGAAGTGCATTAATGTCTCTACTTGGACACCTAAATTTCAATATTGTCTCCTCCATTGTCATCTTACCAATGCTACAAGGAGAGTCTGTGTTTAAATCCACTTTGATGTCGTAAAGGGTGAAGCATCAGTGCTGTTGCTATGGCTACCTGACAGTTTAATATACCTCGAGCACTTATTTAGACCAGAACTAAGCTGGAGGCCGATACCTGTCAGACAATCAGAGACGGTCTGATCGCGGTCGACCGCTGAAACACACATTTAATTCATCCCGTTTCTAACAAACTCTTCACTTCTTCGTTAATGAAAAGGGGAAATTTAAATCATCAACTCAGATGACGGAAGAATATTTAAAAATCATCACGTTTTAAAAAATAATAAAAAAAAAAAACGTGGCGTCAAATGAGGAGAGTGAGGCGACAAAAACATCAGCTGCAGTGTGATGATTACATCTAGGTATGTGTGGCTAGGTGTGTATATAGAAGAGATTGGGCGGTGGCAGTGAGACGAATAGGGGGAGGGGGGGGAGGGGTAATGTTCACATCCTATACTAGCGGTTGCCATGGGAGACAGGCTGCATCCCTCCTGGTCCTCATACTGCAGCATCCGCACGGTGCTGTCGCCATGGTGACATCCTCCAGAGAGAGAGAGGGGGGGGGGGGATGAAAGCGTGAGAGAGGGAGAGAGAGAGACAAAGAAAGGTAGGGGAGGAGGAGAGAAACAATGACTTTGAACCCCCCCCCCCCCCTCACTCAGTACAATGCACAGCACGAACTGTGTCTCTGCTTCAAGAAGTTATGGATCCCAGCAGAGCGATGTGGAGAAATGCGGCGATTTGCTCTCAAACCAGAAGATGTTGGTCTTAGGAATGAGGTCAGGTTTAATAAGGACAATAAGCAGCTTTATTCTGCTATTTTTCTTATTGTCAGCATATTCCATGAACAGATCCGACAGACTCCGAACGTCTTGCGTGGGATTCAAACTGCACGCGTGAGTGAATCCACACGACATACTTAACCGTTCTGAAATCAACCAGGAGTTACGTCTCAACAACTGCGAGTTTGAGCCCGCACTCATCAATATTCATGCTGTGTTTCTCGGTTTGGTTGGTTTGTTTGTCTGTTTGGAAGGATTATGGTGAAAAGCTACTGGCTCGGTTTTCGTGAAACTCGGTGGAAGGGTGCAGCGCGGGCCGAGGAATCCGGATCCGAATCACTGGGCGGATTAACAAATTATTATGAGATGGCTTTGGCGGGAAGTCTGTGCTCTCCGAGTGCCCTTCTCGTTCCAAATGGTATCTTTCATTTGGGTCTTTTCTCCTCAGCTTTAAGGAGCATTTTAGCATCTTTCTGATTATTTTTATTCATGTTTCTTTCGGTCCCACAACTTAATTGTTTCTGTTCTGTTTCGTAAGCGGCATTTCCCTTTTTTAAGCCTCAAATAAAGATACTGTAAGATACAGACACAGTTAAAGACTAGCTGGTGAAGAACGTAGAGGCAGATATCTTCCTCAGGAGGTGGTGGAGACCAAAACCAGAGCTAAATGAAGAGTTCATATTGGACTTACATTGCATTCAGGAACTAGTCAGACCCCTTCTCTTATTATTTCACTAATCAATCTACACTGAATATCCCATAATGACGAAGCGAAAACAAGACTTTGGCGTTCAGACCCGCTGCTGTGACACTGTGGTGCCGCCCATTTCTCTTCATCATCTTCGAGATGTTTCTCCAGCTTGATTGGAGTCCACCTGTGCTAAAGTTAATTGATTGGACACGATTTGGACGGACACACACCTGTCGCACAGCTGAAGAGAAATGAGGTGGAAGGAGCTGCCTGCAGAGCTCAGACACCCGATTGTGTCTGAAAAAAACATTTCTGCTGCATTGAATTTCCCCCAAAAGCACAGTAGTCTCCGTAACTCTCACTCTCTCACTCTGAAGAAGAAGTGGGGCTGTTGTCAGTCGCGGGGTAATGACTGTAGATGAAGGAGCGAAACACTGGAACTCATTTAAAAAACCCAAGTACGAATAGATCGTAGTTAAATTGGCTTGTACGAGTGATTCAGTGGAACTCGCCACATTCACCAATTTTTCTTGTATTTTGAATTTTCTCAGAGGTACAAACACAACATACGACCTTTCGTCTGGTCGTGTGACATTAGTACGCTGTGTTCTACGTTTGTATTACTTAGAAGCAATGTGGAGTTGGACAACCCGAGATTAATCATATCTTATAATTATGTTGACGTTATCCTGTTTGAAATATAGGCTAATAAAATAAAAAATGTATTCATATATCCAAACAATATCACCATTCATTGAGTAGTAACTTCTGTGTACGATATCACCTGAACATTACATGAAGATACGTTGATCTGAACTCATATCCGTCTCCTCATCTGACGCTGGGGGGAAGACGCTCGTGTCAAATAAAGCAAGTTAGATGTGGTTCATTAATGTTTGGAGGAAACTTCCCGACCTGCTTATAGAAAGCAAAAACAAGGAAGTGAATGATGGTGCAGATGTGTTCTCCCTCTCTGCCGCGTCTTTGTAGAATCAGACGTTTGTGTGTCGTAAGCTCCTGTGATCAGCTGATGATTAACTGATTAAGAGATTCAGCCGTCGTTTCCCCCGGAGAGGAAGACATCACACGACCTGCTTCTCTCTCTCTCTCTCTCTCTCTCTCTCTCTCTATGTGTCTCTACCTCTGTGTCTTTCCTTCTCTGTCACTTCAGTAATTTGTCGGCACGACTATTTACGAGAGGCGATGAAAGGAGAAACAGTCCCGCGGTGCGATTGTTACCGCTTGTTCCCGCTGTCGAGAGAGAACTTTTTGATCCTGCAGCTTTTCAAGCCGACGTGGATGAAAAGTCCTCAAAGTGTTCAGAAAAAGAAAAAAACACGGACATTTTGAACGTCTTCAATTCTGTGACAACTGGGCAACTCCGTCTGCTGATGAAGATCACGAGATGATCAAAACAGTTCTTTACAAAAAGGTGTCATTTCATGAAGCAACTCACAAATCATACAGACCATTTTTCTTTCTTTTTCTTTTTTTTAGATGTGTTATTTTGGTGAATATCAGAGCTCTTATTTTACAGTTTGACTGTTTTCCTGAGAGTCTCTGTGCCCTTTGCAGCACCATCAGTCTGCTCTGCCAGCGATTCGCCATCCTGCCCTTCTCATTATCTCTCTTGTTACCTCAGGCGTCAAACCACCGCTGTCCTGAGCCGTGCAACCTCTATATACCAGCCTCCCACACACACACACACACACACTCACACACACACACAGACACACACACACACACACACACACACACACACACACACACGCACACACACTCACACACACACACAAACACACACACACATGCACAGCCTCTACAGTGAAAAACAATACCGTAGAGATGCTCCCAAATAACCTCAAAAACATCTCAACGAGTGCTTTGATTTCATAATGGATGTGTAAATCTGATCGTTTCACCTAACATATGCCCACCCAAATGAAAGGCAATACTTCCACAGCCTCATATTCAGCCTTCAAGATGATATCTTCTGTGAAAACCTCTGTGGTCTTCTTCAGTGCACCTGCTTTGATGTATATTTCACCTGTGTGATGTTTCAACCAGGATGTGTGCAGAAACAAATGAATCGCATCCTATTCTAAGACAAATTAGATAATATTAAGAGTTGATGATCTTCAGAAAAACTACGATTTCAGCACCGGACTACGAGCTGAAATTACTTTTTTCTGCAGCGGCCCCCTACGTTTGTTGGTAATTCACCATCCAGCCGTGCGACCCCTCTGGGCTGCAGGACGGACGGCCATCGGTCGCCGTCACAGCTCCAGACTCTGTCTGATTGGTTTTCCTATCGGCGGCCCCGTGACGGAGCGCCGGATTTACCGAGCTGGAGGCTGCGAACCTGCAAAAACGCTGCCAATCCAGGTGGTTTCAAAAAGCGTAACTCGAGCTCATTTATTGCACAGATTCGGTTTCTGAGCTGCTGAGTGAGACGCTTGAAGCCCGCAGCCGACCACACCCCCCGAATACTTCTTATTTCACAAGGAAATTCTGTCAAATGTTCAGATTATTTAAAAAAAGAAAATTCCCATTTAGTTTTACCTTTTGTTCATTGAAATGTTCAGTTATATTTTCTGTCAATTGTATCTCCTTACATTCAGACACAAGTAATGAATACAACTGAATGATATGGGAATATTGTACATGTTTGTTTTTCTATTAAATCTCACTGAAGGATGCAGAAATATTAGAAATGCTAAAGTTCTGAGAAATGGAAAACTCTGAATCACTGAAACCAAAAACTTGAAAGAATCGGATGTTCTTGAAATTGCATACTTTTAAAACAATCTATCAGATCTCATTCTCCAGCTTCTCGACTTCATACAGAAACACAGTCGTATTAGAAGAAACACATTGACCGAGCAGCATCACAGCAAATACAACATGCCGCCGGGTTCGTACCTGCGGTGTCTGGCGTACTTCCCGCTGACGTGTCCGCTGCCATCGCAGCCTGGAGTGGGACAGCTGAGGAGGAAACAGAAGCGTTGGTCAGGAAGCAGTGAGTGAGTGGAACAAACACAACTGATGGTGGAGAAGCGGATTATACTGCAGGCGTGATATTTCTTTGGGTCTCCTGATCTCCACAAACGCTGCATTTCTACTTTTCCGCATGTGATGGTGCAGCCCCACGTCGTGGAAACAGTTTGTGGGCATTAAAGATGTCCAACAAAGACAGGACTTTAAGCCACGAGGCCGGTGTTCGACACCGCGTCGTGGCTTGTCGCTTATACCAAACTTTTTGTTTTTGTATCTTAACATCGGCCCCCAAAAAGAAGTCTTTCCGATCAACACTGCGACAAATCGTGTCCGTGTGCACGAAACCAATCGATTGCATTTTGTGACTATTTCACAAAACTGCAGTGAGATTGTGTTGGATGGTCGAGAAAGACGATGAAAGTTTGTTCATTTAAAATATATAAATAGGGACAAGGTGAAGACTTGAACAGAAACTATACTCTAGATGCTGAAATCAGATAACAATTCAGTTCATTTATATGTATTCATCGTTACATTTTGTTTGACAAAGTTAGGAAGTTAACGTTTGTATCGTGTCTCATCGTTGGAACCCTCTCGACCTGAGAAGTAGTTAAAACAACCAGAGAGCTAATAGAACGATGAATCTGTCATAAAAGAAGCCTGCTAGTTATGTGATTTCATTTTTATTATACGGATAATTGTATTAAAAGTTCCTCTGAAACAATATTCACAGGAAATAATCTGCTCAAAATTCATCCGGATCGCTTGTTTCAGACAAACTTCCTGTTGCGTTCACTGTTTGTTAAATCGTACGTGTTCTCAGTTGTTCTGTGCTGTTGTTGTTATTGCATGGAGTCAGTTTAAGGAGTATTAAGAATGACTCGTCAACAACATTGTGGCCTTGATTTGGAAGCGCTCGTCATTCAGCAGCAGGTTGAAATGTTTTCTTTCTGGGTTTTTTGTGTCGTGGCTGCAGATTTTCTCTGAGTCACTGCTGCAGCATTCAGGCCCTGAAGACACGCAGACCGCCGGCCAACGCACGCCGCTGGGCTTCAGGGACTCCGCACCCGCAACCTCTGACCCCGCCAACACACACACACACACACACACACCGCAGAGCTCCGCCCACCCTCCACCCGACATCACCTGATCTCTACACCCTGTAACTGTAGGCTACAAATGAGAGCTGCACCGAGAGAGAAGGTGAAGAACTGACATCACGAGTGACATCACGAGTGCAGGGAGAGGAGGAGGAGGAGGAGGAGGAGGAAGAAGGAAGGCAGGGAGATGAAAAGGGGAAGAGGAAGAGGGAAAAGAGGGAGGAGGAAGGAGACAAAGACTAGGAGAAGGAAAAAGAAGAGGAGAAGGAAGGAGAGGAGGAAGAGGAAGGAGATCATGAAGATAGAGAAAGAAGGCAATGAGATAAAAAGGGGAAGAGGAAGAGGGAAAAGAATGGCAAGGAAGGAGGAGGAAGAAGAGGGTGAGGAAGAGGAAGAAGAGGAGGACAGGGAAGGAAATGAAGCAGATGAGAATGAGGAGGAAGACAATGATGAGAGAGAGATAAGTAAAAAGGAGAAGCAGGAGGAAGAGTGGAGGGATGAATAAGGGAGTAAAAGGAGGATGAACATGGGGAAGTGGAGAGGAAGAAAAAACATGAGAAGAAGAGAAAGAGGAAACCCAAAGGAGGAGGAAGAGGAGGAAGAGGAGAGGGAGACAAAACATAATGAGAAGGAGAGAGAGAAGAGGAAAACAAGGAGGAAGAAAGAACAGGAGGGAGAGGAGAGGGAGAAAACAAGATGAGAAGGAGAGAGAAGAGAGAGGAGGAGGGAAATTGAGAAAATAGGAGGAAGAGGAGAGGGAGAGAAAAAACATGATGCAAAGGAAAGAGAGAGAGGAGGAAGAAAAAGGAGGAAGAGGAGGTGGTTCGTTCAAGGTGAGGCGGCTCATCAATCAGTGTAGGAGCAGAGACTGATCGTGTTGTCGTATTGATCGCAGCTCTCTATATGTTTGTGTGTGTGTGTGTGTGTGTGTGTGTGTGTGTGTGTGTGTGTGTGCGTATATGTGTGTGTGCGTGTGTGTGCGTGTGTGTGTGCGTGTGTGTGTGTGTGTGTGTGTGTGTGTGTGTGTGTGTGTGTATATGTGTGTGTGCGTGTGTGTGTGCGTGTGTGTGTGCGTGTGTGTGTGTGTGTGTGTGTGTGTGTGTGTGTGTGTGTGTGTGTGTGTGTATGTGTGTGTGTGCGTATATGTGTGTGTGCGTGTGTGTGTGTGTGTGTATATGTGTGTGTGTGTGTGTGTGTGTGTGTGTGTGTGTGTGTGTGTGTGTGTGGTGTGTGTGTGTGTGTGAGGTACAATGTCAAACACGCTTTCCAATCATGCCTAAAATTCCCAAAATGCATCAGTGCAACCTTAACCTTAACAAGCTGTTCTTATAATCCTCCTTTTCTTTGGGCAACATATTTGTCTCCTCCGTGAAGAGAAACTTGTTTCCAAAGCAACTGAATATTTCTCTCACTAAGTTTCTTTCTTTGTGGTTCTCAGTGCAGAGATCCGTATCACTCACACAACACAGTAGACTTTAAAGGAAGGCCAGAGACGGAGGCAGAGGAGGAACTATCACAGTGAAGGGCAGCCCCCCCCCCCCCCCCCCCCCATTGTAGTCACATTTAAGTCATTGTTACCCTTCAGAGTGTCATAAAAGTCATTACATTTCAGTCAATCTTCTTGTTTTGATAGCTATTCATTCCATTGAGTCTCAGTCTCGTGTCAAATGTCATTTTTCTTCAAATCATTTGTAATATTTCAGTCATTGTAGTCCAGCCAATTCAAGAATTTTGTCATTTTTAGTGAAAGTTATTTCACATTTTATCTGATCAACATGTTATAAAAGCATGCAGCGGGGCAGAGAAACATGTAAGAGTAAACATTTTGACTAAAAGTTTACTAAAAAGAATTGAACCAAAGCATTTTGAGTTGTTGTCGACAAAAACTATGAACTATAAAAGAAAAAAATGAATAAAATGTGACTAAAACTGAGTCTGAAGACTAAGACTAAATCTAAAATGAACACAATTCACCGTGTACGTTCTGATCTGGAATCAGTTTTGTAAGATTTGGGTATGAATTAATTCTTACATTTAAAAAAAGCATCTTTACTCATCGATGTTATTCATGTCATTTGCATGCAAAGCAGGTCGGCATTTTTAAAAGTAGCCCAAATGGCAACGCTGCAGCTCGATGAGCCGACGGTGACACTTCACTGAAAAATGTACGACGGAAAATGTCCCGAAATTCTGAGTGAAACAGTTTCTGTCGTTGAGCCGAACCCTCATCGACATCAACGGGCCGGATCGAATAATAGAAAGTGTAACGCAGAACATTTCAACAGCACTTCTACGTCTCTATCCTTTGTTAAAAGGTTTGAACAACAACGGAACATTATCACCTTCATGGATTTATTGCACTAAGACTGCTTCAGCTTTAGCAACAGAGCGCTTGGCGGCACCCTGCTTGTTTTTAATCATTGTGTTCTTGGCACCGTGGTTTTTGCTTTTTTTCTCACTCTCGCCATCAACACAATGTGTAGCATACTTTGGATCTCCCTCTTGAGACGTCAGGTTAAGGTGCCAGCTTGGAATGAGGGGGGGGGGGGGGGGGGGGGGGGGCAGAAACACATCCTCAGAGGAGCACGAATGGGTTCATGACAATGCGTTCACTGAATTTGAATATTTCTTATGTACAAGTGGACATTTGGGCCAAGGAGGAAAAGGACATTTGGGCCAAGGAGGAAAAGGACATTTGGGCCAAGGAGGAAAAGGTGGAAAAGGTGGAAAAGGTCAAATCTGCCCAGTCGATCTTCCATCTTTAGACCCCCTCAGCTAGCAGGACCACAAAACAAGAATCACTTCCAGACAAACTGGAGTTAAAATTCAGAGCTTTGATGCGTCATAAAACCGCAGCTCTAATTCCCCCTGAGCTGACAGATGTGACGAGTTTATTTAGCAATTAACATTAAGTCATGGAAGACTTTTAAAATCACGGCCACATGTCTTCTTTTCCCTCTAAATCTGCCACATCGCACCACAATGACAAATTAATTTAGATGTGTTTATCCCTGCAGATTAGTCAGATTAGTCGGTGACTGTGATAGGAAGCAAATAAAAATTGATGAGGAATATTCAATGACTGCTCGTGGCATGCTTATAGTATTTACTACCATTACTGCTAACTTCAAAGCTTCCGTGTCCACGTCTGGCCCCTGGGTGCACGGCCCTCACCGGCACCCATCACAGTTAAATTCTGGGTGAATTCTCTCGCTCGTGTGCTCGGGGCTTTTGCACGGCACAGGAAGGACACGTTGTTTACAGTAAAGCGCCGACCCGGAGCCAAACGGGTTCAACCGTAATCTGCTGCACACACCAATATTTGTCAGTTTTACTAAATGAGATTAAGTGAAGCAAAAACACACACACACACACACACACACACAGGTAACAGTGATATTCAGCATGTACAGGTCAGCAGCAGCTGCTGTGTTTCTACAGTCATCGCGCAAAATGTAGCGAATCCTCAAAATGTGACGGTCGAATTCGACTGAAGGTTTTAACATGTGAACGTACTTCTGCTGACCCACTCTGCTGTGTGACATGATATCAGGATTTACTCAAAATATCTACATTCATCTATTCACCTAGCCTTCTAGCTCAGCTCCGTCTTCGGCTACAAATATTTGGTAAAAGCTTCTACATGGCTGCCGGTGCGACGCGTCAATCCAGCGATTTATCTGAAGCTACATTATGTTCACGCGTGAAGAAGGTAAAACGTTGTTTTTGTGGCGAGTACCACTCGAGTCGCTTCATACCAAAATGTGCACTAGAGGACTCAACAGAACTCTTATCATTTAATCCAGTGGTGTAGTGGTTCCTTTATATGTGGCTCCTTTGGCTTCTGGTCTAGTTACTCTACTTAAAATTAGGAATGCATCAATATTGTATATCGCGGATATACTGACTCTAATAGCTGGATCTGGTGCCTGTGACAATGGGACTGATCTGGCTGATTCACTTCTAAATGTATATATACACATATATATATATATATATATGTATATATACACATATATATATATATATATATATATATATATATGTATATATACAATAATAATATAATATAATATATATGTATATATACAATAATAATATAATATAATATATATATGTTACATACTGGAATTTTAATTCCTGTCTAAGTTTTGAAGATATTTTACTAAGTATTTTGCTAATAAATAACAATTTATATCTTTGTATTCATTTGTTATATTTTGTTTTACCAAGACAGGAAGTCAAACACGTTTTTGTCTAAATCACCAAGGGCTGATACATATTTGTGGGTATTTATTAAGTATACAATAAATCCCCACTCTAAAATTAAAAATAAAATAAAAGGCACAACATATCTGTCTCAGCCTTCACTGGAAGCGAGTTTGACTTCAGCTTGTCAAGAACACTGAAACACTTCTTGCAGTCATTCCTGGGTCACTCGATCAACAAGCACATGGAGGTTAACCCTCCACGACTGCCCCGTGCTGGCCCACTGCTCCACAACCAGGACAGAACAATGCAATACAAAACACCACAATAATGTCTCGGTACAGTGATGGATGTGGTTTGGATCAGCAGAGGGTTTCCTACCTGAATAGCTCCTGTGTCACTGCTTCCACGGCGGCTTCAGACAGAAACACAAAACATTCATGTTATCACTTCAACAATCTGCAGCCAACCAACAATAATTAACACATCTGCTGTATGTAATTATGTTCAGAGTCAAGTATTAACTTATTTGTGTTCTACGTAAGGGTGTGGAGGGGAAAGAAAGGGACACACACTGATTGTCTTCTTTGTTATCGCTCCAATTATGAACAAATCAACGATGAAGTGGTAATGAAAAGAAAGGAAATGATTTGCTGAGGTATCTGTTGTTCACGGTGTTGTACATTAATATTAAGAACATATACTGTATATATGTTGATCTTTCAATATTGTAGAGATAAGTTAAGAGTGCATTATTATTATTACTGCTAAAGCATGGACACTTTACGAATAAACAAAGTAGAGGCTGTTGTTAACACTTTTAGAGCCAGTGGGTTACCTGTAAGCAGTGTAACATGAACGCATGGTGGAATCATCACACTAGCTAACCAATCATATAGACTTTACGCATTGTATTCACAAGCTCACGAGTCCCATTTATAGGCAGCATTAGAATAGAAAGCAGATTAACAGGTTCATACTTCTGACTCCTTTGGATCGTGTGCGATGGCGTTTCTTAACGGCATTCACCTCCATCTGAAAAGGAAAACTAAAAGTCAAAAGTCTGTATGTTCATCACATAATTAAAGTTTAGTGCCTAGAAACTCCCTTCTGGCAAAAACACCCGCTGGGTTGTGAAAGTGTGCCTTTACCTGGTCAGAGCTCAGTGTGGCACTGTCCTGTAGCTGAAGAGTCTTTGTACCAAACTGATTTTCAGTAGCCGTCTTCCAGAGTCATGATCTGCAAAAAAACAATAAAACAGTCAGATAGTAGTCAGATAATAGTCAGATTCACGTCACAGCCGTCTAACCTGTCGGCAGCTGTTTGTTCTGCTTAAGTTTCTCCGTGACCAAGACATTGAACCCAAGCCTGCTCAGTTCCTGTGTGCAGCTTACAAACATTTGTGTCTCTCTGACACATGTAATTAAAATATTTCCATGGAATTTCAGCACTGGGGAGACTCCTGCCAAACACCATCTGCACATTTCTACTGATATGCGACATGTCATTCATTCAGATTTTACAGAGTGAAAAGAATCCAGTAACCTACAGGACACCATCACATTTCATTCACTTAGTCAATCAGGTGTTTCTAAAGGTTTTAAGGACTTGCTGCTAAAAACATTTCAGTGACCTGCACCATAGACAACAAATGACTCATAATAAGATAAGAACAACGTGGATAAAAGAAGTCCTCTACTGCATTCATTTGACTCCTGAAAGAACGAGTTGCTTGAAAGGACGAGATTACTTCTTATTACACCAGATGAGAAAGAGAAGATTTGCATCCCAGTCACCAGAAACCGATTAGGCTACGGTCAGACATTACGGCAATAGTTCATCTGAATATCTCTGCCTTGTGGGCTGAATGTCATTTGAGGAATGTGTAATGCTGCAAACACTCCAACAAAATAAATATATACGTTTTGATATGAATCACACGAATTAATACAGTTGTAAAGTGGAGGGATTGACTTTGGGACATCCAGGTTTCTAAAAATACAACGGCAGAGCACTTCAAGTCGAGTCGACAGTTAACTCTTTGATTCAAACTGGCGGCAACCTCCAGTTCTGAAGAGTGAAGCCAAAGCTTCATGTGTTAAAGCTGCATTCTCTCTAGTGTCCAGCAGGGGGCGACTCCTCTGGTTGTATAGAAGTCTATGAGAAAATGACTCTACTTCTCTCTTGATTTATTACCTCAGTAAACATTGTAAACATGAGTTTATGGTCTCAATCTCTAGTTTCAAGTCTTCTTCAATACAGCATGATGTTCATTTAGTAACTTATGGTCCATTTAGAGTCAAACAGACCATAAAGCAGGGTATGCTTTAGGGGCGGGGCTACACAGTGATTGACAGGTCTCTACCACTGTGTTGACCGGTCTGGGAGTTGTCCATGTTTTTGTGTAAGAACTTTAACCCTTTTACTGCGTGTTTTCTCTTTATGAAAGTTAATGTCTTATTCAGCACTCTGACGTCCTTGGCTGCAAGCTCTTTAGAAACTAAAATTTCAGTAGAAGCAGCATTTACTTACTACACAACACAGAGCAAACTTTCAGACGATATAATACTTTTATGTTCTCAACTCCCTTTGATGAAACTATATACATTAATTACTTTCCACTTTTCACTTAAATGTTACCCTTGTAATTATTTCTCTGCTTTTCCTCTTTCTTTTACATTTGAATGCTTAACGCTGCATTCCTGTTGAATGCATTAAGTAAAGCACTTGCCTTACCTAAGAAACATCCAAACACAGAGCAGCTAATGTCGGCTAACGATTCTGCGTCAATTCCGGATGAATTCGTCAACAGTGACGAAGCGTTCTGAATTGATTCTTCATCCTGACTGCCTTCTTCTCCAAAGCATTGGCAGCTGAGGTTTCATGGTCACTACACCAAACTGATTTCTAAGAAACAAAGATGAGATCAGAATCTTTTAAGTATTGTTAAATAATCCAGGGTGACTCCAAGGTTTCTATGCTTTAAAACCTTCAAGGAAATTGAAATGCAAAAGAAAATGTTGAAGGCCGCGTCTGACATCACTCAGGAGTTTAAAGTCTGACTTGTTTTAATCATCTTCATTAAGACCACTGCAATGCTAAAACATCACAAATGCCATCCAAACAAAACAACTGCATTTTTTTTGGGGGGGGGGGGGGTATTTTTCTTAAATCACACAAAAATCTCATGAGATTGTTGCTGGGAGTGTTTCACCACACACAGCAACATGAAAGAGATCCGAGACTGAAGACTGAAACAACAGTTTGATGATGAAGACGTGAACGCAGCCGCTTCTCTCTCCTCGGCTGCAGTGCAGCTCGGGGGAGGGGAGGGTGGGGGGGGGCTCGCAGCGTTAATATAAATGTAAATTCTGGACAGCCTCGCCTGAACTCTCAGCCTACTCCCATTATGTTGCCACAGCGCACTGAGGCCGGGTGCATCTGAGGCCGCCACTCTACTGAGCGTGCTCCAACGCAACTTACATCAAACGTAGTCTTCCCTCCCTCTGCTGTGAAGAGCTCAGCCGAGAGAAAAAAATAAAAAAATCCTCCACCTCCCTGGAAACTATACCACTGAGTGGGCTGCACACTCAATGTGTGTGTGTGTGTGTGTGTGTGTGTGTGTGTGTGTGTGTGTGTGTGTGTGTGTGTGTGTGTGTGTGTGTGTGTGTGTGTGCTGCAGTGTGTGCATGTATGTACGTGCATGTGTGTGTGTACATGATGTACTAACTTCACCAGTGTCTATGTATGTCCTCACGAATGTGTGTCCATAGGCTGTGTCCTTGTTCTGCCTCTGCACGTGTGTGTGTGTATACATTCTTGTACATCTATCTTTGTGGGGACCAATTTCAGTTGTATACCTTCACCGTGAGGACATGTTGGATTGTCAGGACCTTTTGTATAGTGAGGACAGTTGACAATCTTTTATGGGAGGGCAACAGTCGTTTACAAAGTGAGGACATTTTGGATTGTCGGGACAATCATGGAAAATGAGGACCTATTTGCAAAAGTGAGGAAATGTTTTGGAAAGTGAGGATTTTTTGTATAGTGAGGACATGTGACATTTTTTGAGGAAGAGACACAGCATTTTGCAAAGTGGGGACATTTTGTCTAATATTAATTCCTTCAAAGGGTTAAAACTCGGTTTCAAGGCTAGGGAGTGTTTCATGTCCATGAGGGTCCTCGCAAGTATTAAAGTACAATTACATGTCTGTGGGTGTACACAACTATGTATAATAATGTACAATAGTATTATGCGCCTTGTGAGTTTTTTTTTACAGAAGTTCTTTAATTTATTTTGGATGTTATGGCAGAGTAACCTGAATTATTGAAGCAAAATATAAAAGAACAAGCTTGAGTAGTCCGTGTGTGTGTGTGTGTGTGTGTGTGTGTGTGTGTGTGTGTGTGTGTGTGTGTGTGTGTGTGTGTGTGTGTGTGTGTGTGTGTGTGTGTGTGTGTGTGTGTGTGTGTGTGTGTGTGTGTGTGCGCGCGCGTCACAGTGTCCTATATGGCTGGATCGGCGCTGTGTGAAGAGGAGCTTCCTCCTGTTTAGTATTCAGTCCGACACTCTGCCTGTCTGGTACAATATGATGCAGAGCTCTCTATACTGAGGCGCATACACACACACACACATCCACACACACACATCGACACACACACACACACACACACACACACACACACATGTAGACTAACAAGCAGCACAGAGCCTCACCTACTCTGCCATAGATGTATAGTACACTCTGTACCTGTGTGATTTCTGTCTCTAGAAAACCGCCTGCTGGCTGCAGCGCCCCCTGTGGGCCAAAGCCAACACTTCACAATGACGATACAACTTATTATTTTCTCACTGCTCCAACTGATCATTTAATAACCACATGATGTGCTTGGGAGAGTCAATTATTTCTATATCAAGACATCTCAGAGAGTGTTTGTTGTCAATTAAACCCAATGATTAAATACATTTCACCCATCAGCTAGCTGCTAAGCGACAGGGATTTTTCGATGGTTACCTGCAGTTTAATATAACTTCAGTGCTGATTGAGAACAACGGTTGAATAATTGTTGGCCAGAACTACTGTACGTCTATGGATGCCTTGAAAAAAATGTTACCAGACACCTGCCAGCCAATCAGAAACAAGCATTTTCTAGGCGCCTCCAACAGATGAAGGTAGCCTTTGTATTTGCGGAAATGTTTCAGTCTCAAAGACTCAAATCGATTGTGACACAGGCTTTGGGGAAATTATGACTACATTATAAAATGAAACTAATATTATTACGTCCATGACTTTTCTTTTGAGACCTTCTGATAATAAACCCACAAATCTATAATCTGATTAAATACAAAAGAAATACAAAACAAATCCTCCTTTATGGGCTGGAAACATCACTATGCAGAGCATGTGGTTTCTGAAAAGAGCTGCTTATAGAATTTTATTTATGAATTAAAAAATGACTTCATAGTGCAGAGATTTGCGGATATTGCTTTCTGTTATCTTTCGGTGCAGCTTGTTAATCTGGTTTTGGGTGATTTGCAGGAGAAAAGACATCTAGCCGTCTATTAAATGTGGGCTAGCTATTGCTGAAAAGTGTTATATGACAATACATCGATATATAGGAAGGTCCACAGGACAAAGCTGTAAATCTACACACACTTAAAGTGTTATTGCGTAGCTTTACAAGTGAGATGCGGCTTGTTTACTTACACCTACAACACAAGTTAGTCGATAAAGTCATTCTCAGCCAATTATCAGATCAAATCAGAAAAAAAATACTTCTTAGTCACATGTCACAAGTCCCTAAAAATGTTCCAGATTCAGGCCTGCAGAGCCGGCGACACACATCCAAACACTCGCAGGCAAATGTTTGTGAGCCCAAACACACAAACACACAGCCAGGTGAGGTGTGTTGTTTGCGGCAGAGCCCGACAGCAGCTCGGTGTTTTATTACAGCAGAGCACTTTTATCAAACCCAACAAACAGAAACACCTGGTGTGTGATGTGACGCTGCAGAGCGCAAACCAAACAACACAACCGAACAGAGAGGCAGCCAGAGAGAGAGAGAGAGAGAGAGAGGTGCAGTCTGTTCGTCTGTCTGTCTGTACATCAAGAGAGACGTTGTGTTTCTTCTGGACATAAACTGCGTACATGAGTTACGCGTGAAGTTTCAAAATGTGTGCGTTTTTAGAAACAGTGTCGTGGCTCCAGGGTCCACTACTTTCAACTCGTCAAATACCGACATTTGATCAACAGCCCTAAACTATGAGGCTCAAGGTATCCCTCTGGCGTCAGTTGAAGACGTGTCAGTTTCCACTTGTTACTTGCATAGTGTCTTTTCAAAATAAACCTCCATGTTCACAGGAAAAGTTAAGTTCAAAATAAACTTCCAACATATTTTTTCTTAGTATTTAGATTTAACTTGGTTTGCTTTAGGCAGCAAAACTACTTGGATACGTGTCATGTTTGCGTTAAAATAAGTACATTTGTTACGTAACTTCCGTGCATAGCTTACATTGCAAAACCAAGGTAACATAAGTCAACACAAACAGGGGCCTCCTGGGTGAAAGTCCTGTTTGTTTGACCGATCCAACCACACCAACCTCTTCCCAAAGGGGACTTTCTCGCTCTTTTTACCGTGCCAGTCGACCGTCTCATGATGACGACTGGGTTTACATTGGAGTTATTTGAAAGCCCGGTGCGTCTCATACCGAAGGTCAAAGGATGGGTCGGTACTTTGGTCCAAACTCAGATATTTAACCAATGCCAGTTAAATTCTGCACAGACATTGATGTTTCCCAGAGGAAAAATCCTTATCGCTTGACATTTCATTCAAGCACATACTGCAGGTCAAAAAATCTCAACACCTGCTTGATAGACTGGCACCAAATTTGGTACAGACATTCTTAATTGCCTGATGACGAATTCTGCAGCGTTCTGATGTTCAAATGTTCTGCTGTACAGTTTGTACAGTTGGCGGTGTATAAAACACAGATGGGAAGCAGCAGCCGCAGCTAAGCCTGGTGTGAAGGCCCCCCCGACTCCCTCCTGAACATCAGCCCCACTCCTGGTTTCCATGGAGACTGGACTGATCGGGTGATTAGCCGCGTCAATTAACCTCTGACCAATCACAGAGAGAGCCCGAGCAGCAGCAGCTGACTGTGATCTGCAGATACGATCGCAGCTGAATTCAGACGCCCGAACACTGCATGCTTAATAACAATGAAAGCTTATGGGAGTTCTGCATTAGCATAGTAAATGACATTCCTGCACTTGTTGTTGGTAAAGCCAACTCCATATTTTGTTTGTTTGTTCGCTTATAAAGCGCTATGGTCCCTGTTTTCATTGTGTGATTAATCTGGAAAAGGAAAAAAAAACGAATCATGTTTTTGTGCTGGTATTCGAGCCTAAAAAAATGTGAAATTATTTCCTGTTTTCCTGTTTTTCATCTTGACGTAAGTGCCCTAATAAAAACCTCTTATTTCTAGTGTCATTTTTAGATTTCCTCGTTTCCATTTCTTCACAACTGGATGGATACATTTGCCCACTCCACACATGAACTTGAAAAAGCCCCTGCAGGTTTTACTGGCCATAATGAACCCTGTACACTTCATGTTCGCCCTCCAAGTCCTTTTAAATGTGGGAATGTGAAAGGAAAGGGGCCCGGACACGAAGGCCTGCTCACCAACACCAGCTCGATGACCAGGTCTGAGGTGTCATGTCAGCACTTCAGAAGAGTTAAAGTCCTCTTCAGCCCTCAGACTATCTTCTGTCAGAGGATATTGGCCACAGGGAATCTTTTTACTGAGTATCTGCACACGGTCCCAATATTTAAGGTCTGCAGGCTGAGTTTGTCTAACATTGAATTAGACTTTCAATGGTGACGTTTGTCAGACGACTGTGAAAAAGTCTCCGGGTTGAAGGTCTCAGAGAAGTTAAAGGATAAGTACTTTCTTTCATCATGTTGGTTTTTTTTGTTATGTATAAAGCTGCTTGCAAAGGCTCTGGACAGACATTTATTGTTTTTCAATGAGAATGAGGCATTTTACGCATTGATTTTGCATTGCTGAGCGCCTCACATTTTTGCAGGAGCACCCTTAACGACTCGAGTTGAAATCAATTAAAATAATTGCAGAAAAGCGTCCAACGTCGTTGCCGTTCTTTCTCTTTTTGGGGACTTTTGCTGGAAACCTGGAGCTACATGACTGTACAGCATATTAGGCTACTTGAGATTTTGGGTGATTCGTTTTCTTTAACTTAAACTGTACTTTTAACAATAAGGTAGAGTACATGGTTTGTGTTAAGCTAACGTTAGCTCACATTCGTTGGTTGCAAAGCAACAATTTCAAAAGAAAAAGCCGCAAACTGCAAAAAAAATGCTCCGTCTGATCGGGAAACAAAATGCTTTCTGCACTGCAGTGAAGGAAAGATATTTTTAATGATGCCTTCTGTTAAAGTCAAAGTGTGATTTAACATTATGGCGCTACTGATTGGCCCCTTCCTCCCCCATCAGTCACCTCTGTTGACCAGAGCGGGGGGGGGGGGGGGGGGGGGCTCTGTGATTGGCAGGTCGAGGGGTGGATGTGGTCAATGAGTGAAGTTTTAATGATCTGTAACAAGCAGACGAGGCAGGTCGTCAGTGGACACAGAGATCCTCAATCGTTACTCCTGAAAGATTAGTGTGTGTGTGTGTGTGTGTGGGGGGGGGGGGACAGAAGACATCCAGACGGATCGCAGGCGTTAATTTGTCCCCTTTCATGACTAGAAACCTGAAACAAATGAAGGTATTTGACTCGAGGTTTTCTTTCTGTGTCCAGACAGACGGCAGCAGAAAACAGTTCAGAGATTAGTTACTGAGTATCCCGAGGTCAAAGGTCATTAATCACAGCTCTAAACCATCCTAAACCGCCATTCACATGAAGACTTTTACACACACACTTCATGAAGAACAGGATCTACCCACGATGAATCATTATAATGTGTGTGTGTGTGTGTGTGTGTGTGTATGTGGGGTTTTTTACACTATGAGTCATTCGGAGATCCAGAATAGAAAGTGGATGATGCCTTCTACTGTGTATGCGTGTGTGTGTGTGTGCGTGTGTGTGTGTGTGTGTGCGTGCGTGTGTGTGTGTGCGTGTGTGTGTGTGCGTGTGTGTGTGTGTGTGTGTGTGTGTTCATTGCTGGCCTCCATTGAACAGAATGAGTTAATCAGATTGATGAGCGTCTTGGCAGCAGCTCAAATTTAATAAACCACAGACAGACAGACACACAGACAGTTCAGCAACCCAGTCGCCAGAACAAAATCTTGGCATTGTACGTTTTGTACAAACCACGAATACGTTGAATGTCAACTTTTATAAACCAAAAAAAAATGTCATCGCAACGGAACAACGTCACGGAACGACGTCACGGAACGACGTCACGGAACGACGTCACGGAACGACGTCACGGAACGACGTCACGGAACGACGTCACGGAACGACGTCACGGAACGACGTCACGGAACGACGTCACGGAACGACGTCACGGAACAACGTCACGGAACAACGTCACGGAAAGTCACCGGTTTGGGTTACAGTGAGTACAGAAGTGGCTACTTAGGTACAGAAGTTACGTCAACATAGACTTCTGGTTTCAGGCGGGACACAAACAGCTGTCTCCTGCTTCTTTGGACCATCAAACCGTCTCCCTATACAGACCTTGTCACTCTTTATACTAACGTGCATTACATACAAATTGTGATGTGGGTCGTATATGAATTACAGTGCTTTACTTTTTATAGGTACAGCTACAAACAGCGTATGAGAACAGCCTGAGCAGATACACCATAGTCCTGATTAAGAAGCCGAGTATCTCCCTGGTTGAGAGTTGTCTTCAAAGGCACTTTAAAAACATGGTATTTTTAGGGTAAGAGAGACACAAAATCAATTTGTAACATGCAGATTGCAAACGGCGGCAACGTCACGTTTCACAAAGCTCTCACGCTCGTGCAACAAGTCTGGCTTTGGTTTTTAATTTGCTGCAACTACGTGTCTTTGCACTGAAGTTGGTGAGTAATAACAGGAACGAAAGCCAGAAACACGATGAAGCCAAGGTTGCGATCACTGACGTTGAAAACACAACAGTTCACTCCAGAGAGCCGGTTCTGGTCTGTGACTGAGATGTGATGTGAATGGACCTCCAGGTGTGAATGTAGACTCGTATCTGTGAGCCAGCGGTCTGGTACGAGCTGAAGCTGCGTTTAATATCCTCTGTCACACACAGGTGAGAAGGGAGGTTTATTTTGTTCTGCAGCTATGAATGATCACCGGCTCTGGTCTCTCTCCGACTGCAGAGAGCAGACGGGACATTTTTCTTTTATTAGTTCTGAGCTGAGTTCACCTGATCTCAATGTTTACAAAGCAAAACAGCCGTCTGGTCTACTGGAACCACAAGCCGGGTCTAATAGAACCAGATTAGTGTTTTGTTCCGTCTCCGTCCATCTCACCGGAGAGGACAAGCTCCAAACCAACACACAGCAGGTCAGAGGTCAGAGGTCACTGAGCCTGTATTCAAATGGCCCCACAATGATGATGATATAATGCTGATATAGACATTTTTGTATAAAAAAAAGAGGCAGAAAAGTGCTTCCTGAACACAAAATGTCTCAAACTACTAACGAGCCAAATAACCAAACTAGAAGGGCACTCGCAGAGCGCAATGCCGCCATTTCCATTATTGAACAATAATGTCTGTATCCGCACCGTGATCCGACCCCAAACTTTAATATGTTCTTCATCAGCCCGCACTTCAACTTTCCACCAAGTTTCATGAAATCCGGTCCAGTAGTTTTTCCATAATTCTGCTGACAAACAAACAAACTGAACCGAAAACAAAACCTCCTTAGCGTAATAATAATAGGTAATAATAATTGACTAATTGGTTCACTAACTGACTGGAACAATAACCAACAAGCTAACTGACAAACTGGAATCCTCTGGACTTCTTTGCTTAAATTAGATTTGCAGTCCAAAGACACAATATTACAGAGAATTGTTAAAGCGGCATTAGTTGATATCTTTGGCCACTTGGGGAAACTTGAGCCAACAGAAAACACAACGTGCAGCTTTAAAAAAAAAAAGTTTTCCATTTTTGTTTTTTGTTTGATAATATTCTGTACAAATATGTGTCAAAGTCAAGATTATAAAATGTATATTTATAATGTTGATGTTGTTGCACTTATTCTCCAAAGTGTGTCCTTGTGCTGTTGCTTGGATTGAAACTCATTTGTACGAAAGCGTCTCCAAAGCGAACACATGTAATGTTAATTCCATACTGCTGCTACTGTACATGGACACTCTTGGCAGCAACACTGTGGTCTGAAAAAAGGAAATAAATTCACAACCCAGAAATGACATCCAGCCTTCTTTCTAAAACAAAACAAGTGCCACCGAACAATAAATCACTTTGTGAAATAAAGCATATTTTCGTTCACTGCAAGTCGGAGAACCGAAGATAAAGTTTCAATCGTTCATTCAGAACCACATCGGGAGGACGAGCAGCAACCTTCTTCTTCTGTGGTTTTGTGGGAGTCACAGGAGACCCCTCTTCACTGCAGATATTTACTTTACCGCTGCAGCAACAAACACTTTTTCAAATCAAGCAGCTGAGGTTTGACCCTCTGAACCCGACATGAAGAGCAGGAATATTTGACATGTTTTAGGGTCACAGTACACCTGGTAGAGAGGAAGTATTATAGACTACAGGACCATGTAGTGAAGGGTACTCTCCCCCCAGTACACAAAGCAGTACTTTACTGTACTACTGATGACGACGGCTGGATTTACTCCATTGTTTAACACATGCTGTCAATATTGTTTCATGAAATATTGTAGTTTTTCTATAATTTTGTATTGTTATTATTATTGTCATTCACATATTTTTGTGTTATGTTTTGGTTGTAGTTTGCTTGTTTTTCGTCTTGGATTTCAATCAAATATTAGTTTTTACACTGATTTATTGTTTTTGTACGGACCCCAGGAAGAGTAGTTTCTATAACTAACCGGGGATTCTGGGAAAATAAATAACTGTATTTTCTTATGTTTTATGTATGCTACTTTCCTTGTAGACAATAAAGTTTAAACTCATACTCTCAGTACTCTCTCTCATTTATTTCAGTTTACTTTAACATAAAGTGTTCATTTACCAACGACACAAGTCAATCTTCTCTTGTAAAGATTCGAGCAAATTAATTAAATACTTCACGGATTTTTATTATTATCATCTATATTCCTTAGACACTGACAATAAATGCTCCATGTATATAATAAATGTTCGAACAGAGGACATAAACTTAATAAAAAAGGTGCCTCTGCAGACTCACTAATTAGCAGCACAGACCCAGTGTGGAAGCTTTACAGCGATATGATAGGAAGACCCGACACCCTGTAGGAATATAACATGTGATGCACAGCCCGGCCTGGACGATCATCTCTTCACATCTATCCTATAGCTGCACGGTACAGAACAATACGGGCTCCACAGCACCCAGTAGGAACATTACGCACATATTACAAGGATAGTATAAGATATTATGGAGCGTCGGGGGCGCCTCAGAGTAATAACACGAGGAATTATACGTGACTTTGATAATGAAACACGAGCATAAACATAATCAAAAGGTGCCATAAGGTCACGACAGACCGAGCAGCACAGCTCACTGTAGGAATGTCGTATTGTGAATATTAAACTGAATATAAGACAAAGACAGCAGAGTAAAACACTGCATCATGAGACAATATAATATATAACAACATATAAATATGAGAGGAATATAACAAGGGAAACAACAGCAGCATGACTGCCACACTATAGTTATCATATAGCAGATAATGTCCCTGTAAGGACGCACACAGACACACTATTATATTATTATATGGATATTATAGCAGACTGTCAACACATCGGAGCTCCGAAACAACAGAAGCATGACTGACACGCTGTATGAATATTATAATAACGTGACAGAGGTGACCGGAGCGGCGAATGCGCATTAAAAGGCACAAAATATAGCGTCAGAAGCAGAAGAGTATTATGAGTATTAATATTACGTGGGGTGTTATAGAAAGAAAGAAAAAGGAAAAACATACTGGAATGGCGAAGATGGAGACTCCTCTATCTCTGTCTCTTCTTCCTCCTCTCCTCTTCCTCTCTGGTCGGAAAGTCTGCAGCCTTCTTCTCTCTCTCTCTCTCCCTCTCTCTCTCTCTCTCTCTCTCTCACTCTCTCTCTCTCTTTTGTCGCCGTGCCTTCACTGGATGGAGGAGGAGGAAGAGCAAGGAGGAGGAGGAGGGGGGGGGACCCAGACAGACAGACAGGAGGGAGAAGAGGATGATGATGGTGGCGATGATGAAGATGGTGGAGGGAGAATCAGACACTGCAGCAGTAGAAGAGGGAGAACACGGCGGGTTTACCTCTCTCTCTCTCTCTCTCTCTCTCCTTCCTCCTCTTCCTTTTTCCTCTTTTTTTTATTATTTTTTTATTTCTCAGGGACGCGCACGCAAATCCCGGCGACGCGCCCGATGGAGAGCCAGCGGCGGGGTGCGCGCATGCAGGCTCTCCAAGGATGCATTCCCTGCCTCTCTCTACCACACACCCCTCTCTCTCTTTCTCTCTCTTTCTCTCTCTCTTTCTAAATTAATTCCAAGCGTGTAGTGTGCGTGTGTGTGTGTGTGTGTGTGTGTGTGTGTGTGTGTGTGTGTGTGTGTGTGTGTGTGTGTGTGTGTGTGTGTGTGTGTGTGTGTGTGTGTGTGTGTGTGGTGGCCCTGCAGTCAGTCTCTGGGTGTTGTTTTGATTTTCCACCCCGACGACCAGATCTCACACATTCACGCACACACACACACACACACACACACACACACACACACACACACACACACACACACACACACACACACAAAGACAAAAGTCTCTATAGGCGTTGAAATGCATCAGTGTGTAATTTCCTTTGTTCAGCTCTGTGTAACAAAGCAGTCAGACTCTAATTTAGACTGTAACTTTATTATTATCATTACTCGTGTGTTAGGAGGCCCATTACTAAATTTTCATTTTGTAAAGCTTACAGATCATTAATAATGCTATTAATTAAAGTAACGTCTAGGTTGTCGGATTGTCAATTTGCGTTGTCTGTTTGTTTTTAGCTCTTTACTTCATTAAGAAAACCAAACTCCATTCAGAAAATCCCAGATTTAAGAAATGACAATGTTCCATAACATCAGCTGTAAGGTGGTCACTTTGCTCACAGACGGAAGAACACCATCACAGTTTAGGTTCTGCTGTTTCAGTCTGTACAGCAGAGCAGCATGCAGCACAGTCTGCAGAGAGAAACGCCCCAAGAGTGAGCCGCTAAACTACTTTTTCTTTTAATGGTCATGTGATGAAGCCATTTAGCAGGAATTAGGCTCTGACTCATGTCTGTATACGAACCAAAAAAAGAGGTCAGGTGATGTTGTTATACAGGTTTTTTTGGTTTCTGTTTTCGACCAGGCGGCAACCTCCGGTTCTGACGAGTGAAGCCGATGCTTCATGTGTTAAAGCTGCATTCTCTCTAGTGTCCACCAGGGGGCGACTCCTCTGGTTCTATAGAAGTCTATGAGAAAATGACTCTACTTCTCTCTTGATTTATTACCTCAGTAAACATTGTAAACATGAGTTTATGGTCTCAATCTCTAGTTTCAAGTCTTCTTCAATACAGCATGATGTTCATTTAGTAAGTTACGGTCCATCTCTCGCACTGACTATTTATATTTGTGAATAAATGTTTTGCAGTTTGAATAATGAATACTGGGCATTAATAAGCTTTTAATAGACATTTAAGTGGCAAATGATTGTATTATAATTGTTGAGACCCCCACGAAATTTTTCAATGAGGCCTTCAGGGGGTCTGAAGTATTTCGCACACTGTTAATAAAAAAGACACAAATTCCATCTCCTGCAAGTTTATGTACAAAGGCGCCATCTTATTAAAATCCAGAGCTCGGACCAGATCTCTGCCTGTGAAAAGCTAATTATGCACTCAAAGCAAACAGGGAGGTTTCCTTCTTCAGATCCTGAAAATCCTTTTGCATTAATTTCTGACTGGCACAAAGGTTTACAAGTGGTCAACATGCCCAAAATAATGAGGCAAATTATGGCTCCACAGCATGGATTGAATTTTCTCACGCCTGATAGTTTGAATGCTTGACAACTTTATTACAAAGATCCATAGAGGGAACGTTCAATATCATCTTCTGTTCACCTTTCCCACCATTCTTTCTTCCATCTTTGATAGTTTGCCTCCCTCATCGACTCCTTCCTCCTTCTCCTTGATCTGTTCTTTTTTTATTTCCCTCCATTTCTCCATGTTTTACCTCTTTTCTGCCCCATGTTTCCCTCCATCCTTCCCTCTTTCTCAAGTCCTGTCCTCCACCCTCCTCTTGCCCTTCACCTCTTCCTCCTCTCCTCCCCCTCCTTCTATCCCTTCTTCCACACCTCTCCACCATCTCTTCTTCTTCTTCCTTCCGTCACAGACCGGAGTGAACTGAGGACACGGAGACGGCGAGAGAGCGAGAGGTGGAGCGAGCTGACCTAGTTAGAGTCACCCTTCAATAAAACATTGAGAAAAGAAACTCAGGTCTCTCTCTCTCTCTCTCTCTCTCTCTCTCTCTCTCTCTCTCTCTCTCTCAGAGTTCACTTCAAGATTTAAGCCCAAAAACCCACAAATCAATTTGCAGCTCAGTCAGTTTGAGCAACAAGCAAAGATAATTAGTTTCACTCAATATTGAATATAGAAGTTTTAGATATAAAATGAGCAAATATTTTCACATTTATTAGCAGAATCGTGTGATTTCCATTTTCTTTTCCATTTAGTTTCATTGTTTGAAAAAGAAAAAGCATCTGTGGTCGTTCTCTCACAGCCTCCATGTGTCGGGTTTGAAAACCTCTGACTTTGGCGACCCCTACTGGTTAATAGTGAAACCCCCCCAACACACAACAGAGATCTGAGCTGGAAACAAAGTAAAAGACAAACTAAAAGATGAACAGTCGTGAGGAAGAAACATACAGATGTAAAAGGTGGAACTGACAGTATTTGTCCTCTATTGAGTACAAACTGGTGGACATTCATCGCTCACATACCAGTTGCCAAGGCAGTAAGTAGACTGTGTGTGTATTTATAGACCAGCCTTCATTTCCAATTCCTGCATTAAAGAAATCCCTCCATAGAAGGAAAGCACAAAGTGTTACAGGCCTAAAGAGAGCCAGAGTGTAAAACTAACCTGAGAGGTTGTCACAGGTATCTGCAGTGGAACTACTTCTACTCAAGTACTGTACAGCTTTAAAGGACACATATCGGACTCATACTTGTACATACAACATGTTTGCATGGTGTAATGATCAATGGTCCTGTATTCACCCTCTGTCTGAAACGCAATGATGTACTTCTGTGTACTTTTGTAGTATTTTTGATATCTTTTCTTTTTCTATTAGCGTTTAGCTACAAACACTAAACACAATGCATCTGGTGTTTGTGCATACATGTATGTTCTAATACTTCTATGATGTCCATATCAACTAAATTAAACTAAAATAAACTTCACTTCCTGTCTCCTAAGTGGGCGTGGTCATGATGTGGCCACTTTAAACTTCTACATCTCAGAGGGAAATATTCTACTCTTTATTTATCTGACAAACATGATATTGTGCTATATTTTAATATATAAAACAGTATGTGAAGTCGTTAAAATGTGCTCCTCCCACCAGCTGTAACAGTAATATGATATAATAATATAAACCTATGTGAGGGACCATTCTGTCTGACAAGCACTGTTACTTACACACTTGCACTGTTTATTTATTCTATTTTATTCAAAGGATTTAAACTGTTCACTTATTGTTAACCCAGTTTAAATGTCACCACCTTTTTAATAATGGTTCTTTTTGCAGTATATTTGAGTATATATTTGAGTATATATATACACAATTTACCGGGTAGATAAAAGACGCACAGTCTGCTCAGTTTAACCTGCAGTCGTTAGCCTAATACGGTGACACCTGTTCAGCCTCCAGCGAGCTCATGAACACCAGCCCTCCTCTCAGAGTCTGTTTCCCTCTCAGGCTGTGGCTCGGTTTAACATTTGGTCTTTTGGAAATACTTTTGTTTATTTCTCATGAAAATCCGTTTATTGGCACTTAAACTTGACTTGTTTCCCCTCGTTGTCACACGCTTTGAGCTACAGAAGACACAAAACTCCAAGAATTCAGAGCTTTCACCAAAAATATAAACTTTCCTGTCATTCTTCTCGACGGTAAAACTGTCGTAACTTGTGCCTCTCGTCACCGCCCGCGTCAACATTCTGGAGGTTAAGTTTCAAATTTAGTGGAGCTGTGTCTTCTCTCCGCGTTGAAGATAACGGCCTTGCTCTGTGCAGAGTTCCACCGGTGCTTTTGTTGTGAACGGCGAGGCAATTTTATCTGTACGGCAGCTTTTCAACAAGGCCTCGTTTAAAAGAAAAACGTTACAAAAAGTCCTGAATAGGATTCATAAAACACCGGAACACGGGAACCTGGAGACAGATTCATGCAGTGGAACAAAGCAAACAGCAGAGACATGCAGTAATGAACCAGAGCGGTACTGTCTGCCTCCTGTCACATCCTCCAATAAGATCATATTCACATCAGGAGATGAACTCATCTGCATTTCATTTGTCCATCTTTTGGAAATTTGCTTAAAATTTGCACAAAATTTGGATGGAAACATGTTTAATTAGTGTACATTTTTCAAATAGTGACAAAGAGACAGTTAATGCAAACTCACATTTTTTAACCATGTTTACTTTTTGTACACACACACACACACACACACACACACACACACACACACACTCAGACAGACACATCCGTCATCCTCACACAGATCTAAGCTGGTTAGTCAGATTTCTGTCGTTCCTACCTGTTTGGATCTGAACCAACAGACGCACGCTGTCGACTTCTCTGGATGAATTCACAGACGCACTTCCTCCCCCCCCTCTCTCTCGCTATAGGTCTGCAGTGTGTAGGTGTGCAGCAGTGTGTAATAGGTTTTTCAGTGGAGCTCTGCAGCCTGGAGCCTCCATCGGGCTCAGTGGGAGAAAGTCAATTACAGCGGGGCTGAGCCTGGCCTGCAGGGGGGCGTATGGGAGGGAGATAAGACACGTAAAGATGGCTGCCGCCGAGCGCTTCCCCTCGGCGGCATGCATGGGCGGCGAGCTGCTGCACTTTGCCCTCCTGCATCCCTCCAGACGCAGAGCCGGAGAAGCTGCAGCAGAGAAGCTAAAACACAGGCGATAATGTGACATATAGTTTATTCTAATGTACAACTTTGTTATTGATTCTTTCCTCTGTTTGTCAATGTAAATGCTCAGCCAGTAACTTTTTCAAGAGCTCACGTTGGAGGAAGATTCTGTAAAATGTAGTTATGTCAATTGTTTATATCAGTCGGCAACTTCTGGTTCCAGCAAGTGAAACCAACGCGGAAGTGTCTTCAAACCTGCATTCAGGGGGCGACTCCTCTGGTTGTATAGAAGTCTATGAGAAAATGACTCTACTTCTCTCTTGATTTATTACCTCAGTAAACATTGTAAACATGAGTTTATGGTCTCAATCTCTAGTTTCAAGTCTTCTTCAATACAGCATGTGTAAAAAACAAAAACCGCTCTGGTATTGCTCCACCAGAGTTGCATTGCTTTAATTGGCCGAGTGGCGAATGCATTGAACCTTCCTGTTGGGAAATAAAATGGCAGCACTTTATATTTAATGTCCGTTATTTCCTTGAAGGTTTCCTTGAGTGAAGTATGTCGTTTGTACTAGTGAAGGAAGGTAAAGACAAAGTTATGAGACAGTTGTTACAGTTGATTTACAGGCAACTGAAAAACTAACAAATGAAAAATCCCAAACATTAATAACATTTAGAATATTGAGTCACGAGTCACAGGAAGTAGAAGAACAGGAAGCTGAGCTGTGTGTGTGTGTGTGTTGTAAATCCTCGGCTCAGACAGCAGCCAGGCGAGGCTTTGTTGTTGTTATTGTTGTTGTCTATACACACACACACACACACACACACACACACTCACACACTCACAAATCCAAAGACACGTAGCGATTGGACAGGCTTTCAGATGGTCTGCTTGTGTGGTCTCGCTTTTTTCATCGCAGCACAGAAAGCAGTGAAAGCGTGTGTGTGTGTGTGTGTGTGTGTGTGTGTGTGTGTGTGTGTGTGTGTGTGTGTGTGTGTGTGTGTGTGTGTGTGTGTGTGTGTGAGAGATCTCGTACTTCTATATTTATGAGGACTGATTTGAGGTTTAGACCTTAAACCTGCAATCACTGATGAGTTTTTGGGCAACAATTGGACACATAGCATTAACATATCAACACTTTTGGCAAACAGCTTATTTCCAGATAACCGAACAACTTGATGATTCATTGGTAGTCTGTTCGTGTCATCACATGAATGTAAATCCAATGTCCTCTCTCTTGTAGCTCAGTGTTTGGTCTCCACCACCTGCTGGTGTAAATATCTGTGTCTTTAGCTGCTAAATGCTCCACTGTGTTCACCCTCTACTCTCTAACTGAGTCTGTCTGTTTGCAGCTGAGCCAACAGATCTTGGTTCAGGTAAGAAAGAATATTCTGTGTTTGTTTTACCCATTCACAACCTCCCCCTCCTTCCTGCAGTTAGCAGACTTTTTCGCCCACTTTAAGACCCTAAAGTAACAAATAAACCACACAAAAATGCAAAATACTCACCTGGGAATATTTCAGAACTATTCATACCGTCAGCGATGCAAATTTATGACAATTGCAGCACTTTTTCAATAAAAGATTTGAATAGATTCTTGCAGGCAGAGGACCAACTACCTCAGGGTCCTGTTGAGCCAGAGCAGCGTCTGTCGGTCTGTCTGAGGTAAACTGTTTCCTTTTATTGTGAAAGGTAAGAAAATAATTAGGAGATCTGGTGTGTGCTGACTTTCTCAAGGTTGAAACGAGTAATACAGTTTGCCGTCTTGGTTCGGACTACAGAGTGTTGTTGTACACTATAGTGTAAGTTACACACGAACGACGCCACGAGAGCCGTGGAAGTGAACCAGAAGAGTCAAATTGAGGAGCGAACCGATACAACGAGCTGAAACGCCACCATGAAGCTGAGCGGAGCTGCAGATTCAGGTTAGAACGCTCTGCAGGTTCACTGCTGTGAGTTGTTCTCTCATTGTCACTTTAAGGAAATAAAATATCTGCTTTTAAAGTGAGGACATTTCGTCTGGTCCTCATTCCTTCAAAGGGCCGTTTGAGGGTTAAAGTTATTGTTAGATTCATATTTAACATTGTTAACGGATAAACAATGTACTATGTCAGATGAGGGTCCTCACAAGGACAGAAATACAATAATGTGTGTGTGTGTGTGAAGCCTAAAGCTCCTGGCTGC
>JAVDOI010000146.1:165000-230000 GCA_032191485.1 Leptoclinus maculatus
TTAATGTACTACCTGTTTACATCACAGTACATATATTTATTGTACCTGTTCATATCACACCTGATCTCATAATGTATACACATTTAACTGAGAGAGTTAAATGGAGAGTTTCATTCTTCTTCATGGTGGCGGTGGCGGTGGGGGGGGGACGTCTGTTGTCTCCGTGGAAACGGAGCCATTTTGGATTCTCACAGGGAAGCTGATGGCGTAAATGTGGCTGCCATCAATCAAACCGTGGTTCCCCGTGGTGACGGTGGCATCTGATCAGAGCTGTGTGTGCTCTCTCTCATTCTCACACACACACACACACACACACACACACACACACACACACACACACACACAGTATATCCATCTTATGTTATTTTCTACATCTACTCTGCTACATCTCAAAGGGAGATATTGTACTTTTTACTCCTCTGCATTTATTTCATAACGTTTGTTATTAGTTAGTTTGCAGATTTAGAATAATTGTACAAAATATAAATAAATTCTAATATATTATTATATGTTAAAGGGGCAATAACTAGGATCTTTATTTGTATAATACAGTGGCGGGCCGTGCATTTCATACCTGGGCCTTCACTGCTGTCCTGCAGCTGAACACACGTATTCGTATTAAACCGTTCGGTACGAGGCTTACAAACCCAACAATACGTTTGAATAATACTAGTGCATTTGGAAAATGCAGAAGCTTAAATTGTGGGAAATATAATGTTTTCTGTGCTCACTAGGAGACAACGGGCTGTGTGACCTCTGAACCCGGAACAACAAAAAAAAAACAGCTGGGGCACCGAACGTGTTCTGGGAGGCTACGCTAAACTAGCTTAACGTGAAAACAACAGCAGCAACACTCATTCTGCTACACACTCGAGGGCCATTCAGATATTAGATGTAAAAAAACAAACGCAGGTGACTTACCGAATGCTGTTCACTTAAAGACAAAGTCCATCCTCCTTTCTTTGTTGACCAAGAGTTTAATCCCACGGTTAAATCCCAACTCACGAATCCCTTTCTCCTCCGACCAAAAAAAGACATGAAATATGCTGTGGACAATAATATATCCCCAGAGGATGAACCACAATCATTTTTGGTGACCCTCTAAACTCTCCTCTGGAGACACCATCAGGGCAAAGTTTAACATCGACAGCAATAGTGGGCAAATTACCATGAAATGTTTTGGCAGCCTCTAAGCTCCCCAGAGGATGACCCCATCATGCCCTTTCCTCTGGTGGCACCCTCAGGACAAACTCTAAAAATAGCTATCTGTCTATCTACCTTGTATTTGGGGAGCGTGGCGTGTCTCTCTGCGGGGTTTTGCCTTTTTTTCAGGCTGATTTCTGCATACAGAATGAGGAGAAGATTTGGAGCTGAATTAAGAAAGACGAAGCCGGAGAGAGCAGCTGAGTCTGCAGGAGGCTGATTAACATTTAATACAGCTGAGAGACAGATAGACGGAGACGGCGCTGTCTGTCTGTGTTACTGAAGGAAGCTGCCATAAATGAAGAGAAACAATATCACAACACTCAAACGTCTGATTATGATTTCCAGTCTCCTGCCTTCTCGTATTAAGATTTAATTCAAAGCCCCTGGAAGTATTTCTCCATAATTAAATGGTCATTTCTAGCTGTGTAACGGATCATAAAACTCACGGTTCTGATCGTATCACGGATCAGAGTCACAGATCGGATCAGCACAAAAGAAAGAAGGGAGTAAATATAACTTTTAGATCCCCGATCACGTTTATTTTGCAGCTGATACTAATTCTGATCATTGATGATCCATATTGACAGATACAGATCCCTTTGTATCAGCTGGTCTACAAGGATCCAGACTATTTATTTATGCCACCGTCCCAAAAATCTTTTCAACCTCTCTGAAGTCAAAAATACTAAATGTTACCCTTTTACTTTGTCATAGTAATTGCCCAACGGCCATTTTCATCCCCGACGCCCTACGTCTTTCGGGTCGAGCTGTTACCTCAACCAGCTTTAGGTTTTACCAGAGACTGTGTATAAGAAGTGGACGTAGTCATCCTGACGTCACCCGTTGGTTTGTTGATTTTGAAGCCTTGAGTTCGGTATTTTGTTTGTCGCCATCTTGTTCTTTTGCAACCAGTGAACAGGAAGTGACCATATCTGGACTGAGGAGGAGTGACGTAGAGACGCCGTATACGTCTCTGGTAGAGACCTGTCAATCACCGTGTAGCCCCGCCCCTAAAGCATCCCCTGCTTTATGGTCTGTTTGACTCTAAATGGACCATAATGTACTAAATGAACATCATGCTGTATTGAAGAAGACTTGAAACTAGAGATTGAGACCATAAACTCATGTTTACAATGTTTACTGAGGTAATAAATCAAGAGAGAAGTAGAGTCATTTTCTCATAGACTTCTATAGAACCAGAGGAGTCGCCCCCTGGTGGACACTAGAGAGAATGCAGCTTTAACACATGAAGCTTTGGCTTCACTTTACAGAACCGGCGGTTGCAGCCTGGGTATCACTTACTTGTAGACGAGAGAAGCTGTTGAAAAAGTCTCAAGATGTTGATCACACACTCATCTGCCTGCAGTCGTTACTGTGGGCATAATACTCACTGTTACTCATAGGCAATGAGTCATTTGTGAGTCTTTTTTTTCCCCTGACTTTTGCCTCTCGGGATGCCCTTGCTTACCACCCTAAGCACGCCCGATCTGCCATGACAACTAGATCCATTTTAATTTTTGAGTCTCTGAAACCAAACCCACACCCTCGTCTGTCAGTGTTTTCTTTTCTCCAGACACAAAAGCAGCACAACACGAATCAAATCGAACCAAAAACAATTACAGAACCCCAGCGCTGCGAGAATCTATAAAGAATATCTTTTACTCATCACTACACAGTCTGTGGATCATTACTGCGTATACTACGATGCTGGCACCGAGTCACAGTGGGATCTGAATCTAAGGTCACCAATAAAAACCAATCGTCCTGCAGAAGGTCACCGCAAAAAAACATCTCTTTTTGTTTGGAAATGTCCCAGCGTTAAAAAGAGAGATTCCTGTAGATATTTCTCATTTCTTCAGTCAATTACGACGCGCCCACGTAATAATGATCCCTCGTATTAACTGAGGACTGAATCACAGAGGAAGCTCCTGTTCCCCCCCCCCGAAGCAACCGATGTGAAACACTTGATACCAGCGAGATATGAGTGAAGAAACCAGCCAAAAAAGAAAAAGAAAGCTAATTAATGTAGAAATATGCAGATGCTCATTGGCCTGTGGCAGATCTCAGAGGGCTTCACTTTGGCTCCCTGTAATCAAGTGATGCAGCAGGAGACACAACATGTTGCCCGTCATCGTTTGTGTTTCGTCAAAAAGTGAGTACCCCCCCCCCCCGCCCCCCCCGCTGATGATGAGGATAAAACAGCAGATTTTACCCTCCAAATATGACACAGAATACTGTCTTTACTTCATGTGTTATTGTGCTAAAAACACAGCCTGTGACGCCTGAGCGTGTGGATGAAGGTGTATCCTGGTGAGGCAGGATGTGTGTTTGGGATTCAGACCGTCGGCCTCACTGGATCTCAGCTCGCTGCAGACCTGCGCAGCATTTTTAACAGCCAGCAGGCAGCTCGAAGCGCCTTCCTGTCCCATTTCTACCGCACACATGGCAGTACTGAGAGCAGAGCACGTACAGTTACACAAGTACTGCGTTTAAATACAGCGTTGAGACCGTCCTTCATACGTCTCCTTCACAGGTAAATACTGTACTTTTTAATCAACATGGCTCAGGCTGGTCTCATCCAGCATTATTAGCTATACTGATTCAATAAAAGCCATTTGACTATTATTATTATTAGAATTAGAATCATTTTTAATAAAAGCTGTATTTTAAAATATATTGTATCACATATTTTTACAGTGTGAAGAGACACATGGCATTCAGGTAAAGCTTTGTGACCAAAGAATAAATAAAATGAAGATGAAAGACTTCCCCTGTAACGGGACAACCTCGTCACGTGATTGATGTTTGAGTCACGTTTAGTTGTTTCTCTCTCCATCCCGTCATTGTGTTTCCTTACAGATGTTCATCCTTCATCTCCATCATTCTTGCCTCCATACCCTCCACCACCTTACTCTTCCTCCTCTTCGTCTTTCTTCCTGAAGTTCCTCCCCTATCTCCTTCTGTCTATCTTTGTCTTCCTATTTCCTTAAATGTCCTCCTATTTCCTCCATCTCCTTCTCCACTCCCATCACGTCCGTCCTCCTCTTTCGTCTCTCTGTTTCCTGCCTCCTGAAACATCAGCGCTCACAGCGGGCTGTCGAGCCACCCGCAGATTCTACCCACAATTCACCTCTTCCTCATAATGAGGACGGCGGGCGCTCGCGGTGCAGAGTTCAAACACTGAGCGCAGCAATTAAAAAGCAGTTTATGAGAAAGTGGTGACTGTTTGATGCTGCAGTCAGCTGAGTGTTTTCCTCTGATGTCAATCGTTTTTTAAATGATAATTCTGACTTTTATTCTGTTTCTGTCAAAATAAAACAAAGACATCAACACTTGTCTAATGTACCAAGTTGTTCTCCGAGAGATTCATTTATATGTTTTGGTTAAAAAAGGTTTGAACTTTCCAAACTGTTCACCTCTGGGTACAGAAGGAGGAAGCGTTCGCCACGTTAAGACTCTTTGCTGCTTTACAGCTACACTGCCTCAGATAATGACCGCACACACACACACACACACACACACACACACACACACACACACACACACACACACACACACACACACACACAGAGACAAACACAGATGCAGACTGACAGACAAACAGACTCCCTCTCCTCTGGAGCTCCATCTGTGTAATGACATCTCACGCTTGGTTAGGACTCTGCTGCATAATTAGAGCTCTGGCAGCTGACGGATGGCACTGCAGCACCTCCAACCCTGCCGACCTTGGCCTCGCCTCGGGCCCCGAGGTCTGCACGGGTCCCAAAATGTTTCAGCCCCCAGAAGGATCCAAAAAAAAAACCAGAATTTAGCGCACGCTGTTTGCTGTTTTTAATTGCAGCCATTTTAATGACAGAGTGCCATTAAGCCCGCACCAGTGAGTCAGCAGAGACTCACACCAGGACCCTGCTCACCTGAATGGAATGCAGCCATTATTCATGTTATTGGATGCACCTGTGGAAAAGGTCGCTTAATTTGAAGCGACCTACTAGAGGGGAAAAAAAGTAAGAAGCCACCACGGCCTCGAGTATGAAAAATAACAGACACAATCTTTAATTTTGATTACGTTTTTGATTGGCTGATAAATAAGTTTGAGTGATTTGCTTTTGTTAGGAGGTTGCCCTGTAAGACATATTCAGAGAAAAACGTACAAAATGTACAAAACAAAGTGACGTAGAGACGCCGTATACGTCTCTGGTAGAGACCTGTCAATCAGCGTGTAGCCCCGCCCCTAAAGCATCCCCTGCTTTATGGTCTGTTTGACTCTAAATGGACCATAATGTACTAAATGAACATCATGCTGTATTGAAGAAGACTTGAAACTAGAGATTGAGACCATAAACTCATGTTTACAATGTTTACTGAGGTAATAAATCAAGAGAGAAGTAGAGTCATTTTCTCATAGACTTCTATACAACCAGAGGAGTCGCCCCCTGGTGGTCATTAGAGAGAATGCAGCTTTAACACATGAAGCTTTGGCTTCACTTTACAGAACCGTTAACAATGACTGTTCCAATCAAGTGTCCCAGCATGCACAAAGTCCCAGGACCCTGAAACCAAAGCAGCTGAATGTCATCCAGCCAATCGTTAATTGTATTATTATCTCCATCAGAACCTGTGGGGAGATCATGTGTTCAGGTGTGTCTGTCTGTCCACATGTTATGGCTGTATGCTCAAGGACCTCTCGTTGATCCTTAGTTTTGGTGTTTTTATGGGATTTGTTGTTGATAAGTATAAAAAGATGTCTAGCCGTGTCACGTGTTTCACGCTGTAACTGAACTCATCCAGAACAAATAATTACTGATTGATTCAAAACCCGCTGAGGGAGCAAAACGTCACCTTTCTGTATTTCAAAACACCACGGACACCATCCTGGAGACTGTCTCCTCGTTTGCAGGCAAATCCCATGAATAGTCAATAAGTTCAATACATTTCCATAATGAGTTTTACTTTCAAGCCTGTATTTTTGTCCTTAATCAGAGTAGGCGTCATCATTTCCAAAATGCTGGAACTCTCATTTTTTGGAGTAAAAACTTTGGATGGCTGCAGGGATGCAGAGCGCAAACCAGACTCTCCGACGTGGGCACAAATTGATCCGTAGGTTTTCTGTCCACGATGCAAATCGGCGGGGAGACGAGATAACGAAGCCCCCGATGACGGGAACCTGCCAAGCTGCTAATAGCTGATACACCGATCGGTTGGCATGATGAAGAAATTGATCAGGCTCCAACGCAGAGAGGTCTGACGGAGGCCTGTGGTGAGTTCAGTGACCTGACTGAACAACGAGCTTCCTCCACTAAACACAAGGACATGTAGTCTTTACATGCAGCAGCCCATCAGATACATGGATGATGTTGTATGCACAATGTTTCATGGTTTAAAGGGTCATTTCACTAAATTAAAAGGCACTTTGCAAGGACCTCGTAGCAACAACATGTTGCACATAATCAGGTAAAAGTCAGGTCCTGACGATCCTCATTTAACAAATCGGGAGATTTCTTTGAGCCAGAAACAAAAACAAGCTGTAAGAAACTCTCTTTTCCCATCATGTCAAACATCGTGTCGGTAGCGGAGAGAGGAGGCGGAAGGACAGCTGTCATGGAAACAAAGACACCACGTTGTTCATCTTCTCTCCTCGATGCCGGATCAGAAAGGAAGGATTGGATGAAGAGATACGATGTCAGCGACCCCGAACTTTACTCAGAGACTTTGACTTCGTTGACTCGGACATGAGCTTAGTAAAATAGACATGAGCTCATCTATTCCAGATGTGACCTCAGAGACTTGGACATCACCTCTAAAGACTTGGATATTAACTCGCCGGCGGCGACGATGACATGAACGCGTCGTTTTTTTAGATTGCGACCTCGGCATCTCAAACAGTGACTTTCTGGTAATAAATGACTCCTGACAGTCATTTATCAAGCAAAACTACCAAATATGCTCACTTTCCATCTCCTCAAAAGCGAAGATTTGATGCTTTTCTGTGTTTTCTATCGTTTAATATTCAATATCTTTTTGGGTTTTGAGATGTTTGTCAGAAAAAACAAGTCAAGTGAACTTTATTTATGAAGCACAGATCACACAACGATGGTGAGAGAGTTGATATTCAGAAAGAAAGATGTTCAAAGTTCTCCGAGCGCTTTTTTCGGTCTCTTTTCTGCCAGAAAAAAGGCGCTAAAGTAGAACTCAGTGACGTGTTCGCGGCCTCGGTAGCTGACCTCAACAATAAAAATCAACTCCGCGAGCTCGGCGTCTTAGCTGTGACCTCAGGGACTGAGACACGACCTCAGAGACCAAACAGGACTGTAGCTCTTAACTTGGACTTGGACTTGAGTGACAACACCAGCCGTAGTCTCCGTCAAGCTGCTGCATGAAGTTTTTCCTTCTCCTCCATTAGCTCTGCGAGCACTTTTTTAGCGAAGCATCCTCCGCTCGGTGTCAGACGGTTTGTTGTGTCAGAGAGTTCCTCAACCCCGGCAGAACACTCCGGATTTATTTGCGACGCCGTCGGTCTAAAAATTGACGAAAACCCTTCCGAGTGAAGATGCGCGCAGGATGTTTCTAATGTCTGGTTTGTTAAGTTTCTTTGCAGTTTGCTCGGCCTTCTCCCCCTCCAGCGGGGCAGCGGTGGACCAATGCCAGAGCTCGGTCTGCTGAGTGCGTCGAGGAGGAGCGCTAACGAGGCTCAGCCAGCGAGGAGGTGAAGCTGCTGCGGGGCGACCTCTGACCTCCGGGAGGCGCTCTCTCTCTCGCTCTCTCTCTCAGACTGGGCTGCCTCTGGCGGGGTCGTGGCGCCCCCACGCTCGCCGCGAGGCAGCGGTCGGGGTCAGAGCGAGGAACCCCGAGCCCTCCGTCCTGACGGGGTTTTTTTTCCAGCATCGACGCCGACCGATCGACCGGCCGCAGGAGGACGGAGGAGGACGGAGGAGGACGGAGAGGAAAGGAAGCGAGCGAGGGAGGGAGGAGGGAGTGGGGGGGGAGTCTGGATCGTCTCTTTTTCTCTCGGTTTTCCATCAGCAGAAACAAAGCTGGTTATGTTTCACGAACACGTACAGTGGGCCTGCTGGAGGGAAGCAGACGAGAAGCAGTGCTGGAAGAAGTACTGAGATACTTTACTGAAGTAAAAGTAGACAAACTGATGTGTACAAATACTCTATTACAGGTTAAAGTATTACTCAAGTAAAAGTACTGTCAAAATGTACTTAAAGTTACAATCTGGAAGAGCTCTGTTTGGTTCTGTTTGGTGGTACCAGTGTTTAGGATCTGAGATCGTCCCTATTTCCCGGGAACCATAGACAGTCTATGGACTGTCTACCATAGACTGTCTATGGACTGTCTACCATAGACTGTCTATGGACTGTCTACCATAGACAGTCTATGGTTTATAGAACCATAGACTGTCTATGGACTGTCTACCATAGACTGTCTATGGTTTATAGAACCATAGACTGTCTATGGACTGTCTACCATAGACTGTCTATGGACTGTCTACCATAGACAGTCTATGGTTTATAGAACCATAGACTGTCTATGGACTGTCTACCATAGACTGTCTATGGACTGTCTACCATAGACAGTCTATGGTTTATAGAACCATAGACTGTCTATGGACTGTCTACCATAGACTGTCTATGGACTGTCTACCATAGACTGTCTATGGTTTATAGCAGCTACAACACTAGCATAGCCTAGCACCGATCCATCCAAGCTCCATTCACAAAACAAGCATTTTTTTAAGTTGTTTGCTTGTCTTCGAGAACTAACAAAACATGAATTCAGACTTTGTACAAATGCACATCATTATTTAGTTATTTCTGCATCACTTTATATCCGTTTATTGCTATTAAATCGCAGCAAAAGTGTTTATTTTGTGTTCAGACAGCTGTTATGAACCCGTCATCAAGCGTTTAGCAGCAGACATCGTTTCTCCGGTGCTGGTGGAGACCAAAACCGGAGCTAAGAGAAGAAGATGAAATGTTGGACACGGATCCAAATGAATGCTCATGTTGCTCCGTGTCTGCTGGCAACTGTTCGCTCACTAGTTGTCCGTAAAAAGAAACTTTAAAAGGTGATATGTCAGCGCTCGTTGTGTAACTAATCGATTTAAGCAACTTTAACACACTGTAGTTCTTCTTCTTCTTCCGGTCTCACTTGGCCTCTTTGTCCTCAGAACTTCTCTTCCTCCAACTTCTCCGAACTCAGTCACAGTCTGAAGGATCCTTTGGCACTCGTCTCTCCATCTGTGAGTCTGTAGCTTCCGATCGACTCGTCCACGTAGATGCTGAAGACCCGGTAGCGTTCATGTTGTCTGTCTGACGTGGCGTGAGGCCGGTTCATCGCCTGTTTGATGAAGCTAAAGGGATCCTATTAAATGAAAGTCACCCAGTATGAGATGACAGGAGCTCAAAATCAACTGGATTTTCCACAATAAGTATTTATTCATAATGAGAATGTTTTTCAGTCTTCATCATGGGAATGAGAATACAATAATGAAATACGTGTACACGCTGCAGTACTGCAGTGTTTGATGTGATCGTTCTTTACCAGTTAGTCTGCTTGTCAAACTGGGAGCAGATTCATTGTTTGATACACATTCACTCCCAGTTGGGCTTCACTGTAATCAGCTGGTTTTTTTCATGTAGTTTGAGAAGAATATTCCCAAAGCAGAGACGTGTTTGAAACAATATGCATCAAATGTGTGAACCGGTTGTCAAACGGATCCTAAAATAAAATCATCTTTGTCTGGAGTCGTAACAGCGACCTGGAGCTCCTCCTGCTGGACGGCTCACTGTGTTACAGCTGGACTCTTTATCAGCAAATCATCAAACTCTTATTCACCCTTCCTGCTCACCTCCTTCAAAAGCTATTCTCACTTGTTTTGCTGCCTTCTCTCTCTCATCCCTTCTTTCCTTTCCTTACCTCCTCCTCTCTGTTCCTCAGAATAAAGCTCACACTGATCAGACTGTGATGTTCATCACAAGGTAGAAAGAACAGGTGACTGAAGCAGAAACTTTATTTAGATCAAAAACACACACAAAAATCGACATTTAACAGAAACAAACTCACAGAGTTCTCTCTCTCTCTCTCTCTCAGTCTCTCTCTCTCTCTCTCTCAGTCTCTCTCTCTCTCTCTCTCTCTGTCTCTCTCTCTGTTCAGTCACAAAGTCGCTCGTCAAGAAGAGAAACAGACTTCTGAATAAAAGCAGCAAACTGGCGGATGAACCAGAAGAAACCCGTGTCTTTAACCTCAGGAGCATCGCTGCTGTAACAGCTTCGCCGCTCCTTCTCTCGACAGTCTGTCGGCCTCCTCGTTGCCTTTGTAGCCGGCGTGCCCCGGAATGTGCATCTGGAGGGAAAAAACACCTTTAAAGTCATCAAATGTTATAAACTCCTGTTTATTTGTCATTTCCTGCGTCTTCACTCGTCAGACCTCTGGGTCACAGCTACAGCTTCACGGCGCATTTCTGGAGGAACAATTAATCTTCTAAATTTACAGATTTTAAGAAAGTGAAAGTATAACGTGGTGATTCTTTCATTTTTATTTTACAGTAAAAACCCGTAACTCTCGACTCTTCAGCGATAAAAAGCCTGATATTTACCCAGACCACCTCCACCTCAGCGTTCAGTCGGTCCAGCTTCACAAAGTCGTCTTTGTTGGTGATCGGACCTCCGGATTTCAGCCGCCAGCCGTTCAGCTTCCAGTTCTTCACCCAGCTGGTCACACCTGCAGCAAACACACCGCGGACTTCAACTCTCCGAGCTGGTGAGATTCTAAAGTCCTGGACGGAGTTAAACCTAACGGAGGTCTGTACCACGGAGTGAGTTCAACATATCCAGGATATCTCTTAGGAGTATCTAACGATCCATAAACCGAGCCTTATACCTTATACGAGTTGATCTCTAATCTCCATCATAACCTTCTCCTCGCTGACCCACAGCATGACTTCCGTACTGCGACTCACCGTTGATGGTGAACTTGCTGTCGGTGTAGAGGACCAACTTCTTTATGTTGTTCTCTTTGGCTTGTTCCAGCGCTTTGCAGGCTGCCTGGTTCACACACAAACACACATACAACAGCTCATCAACCTGGTCACAGCTATGCACACGTAGATACAGGTAGAAACGTACCTGTATTTCTGCACGCTGGTTGGTTTGTCTTCCGTCCAGCGGCTCGGCGGCATTTCTGCAGGAAAGCAGCGATGAATGTTGACGAATTAGCGGATTTAAATTCAGTTAAAAGGTGACTTCTAAAAGGTGTGTTTTCTCACAGCGGGTGGTTGTGGCCCCAGTACACCCCGATGCCGGCTCGGGCGCCCTTCTGTCCGTTGCGTGAGCAGCAGCCGTCGGTGTAAACGACCACGGCGTCGCCTGGAGTGAGTTCATGTTTTATTTATTCACTCTAGTTTCTCATTTTTAATGCAGATTTCTACTCAAGTTGGACAAAGAACTGAGTGACAGCTCAGTAAAATCCACATTAATCTCATTTGCTCAGACGGTCGATCGTCTCACCCATGTATGTGAACCCGTCTGTGCTTTCTGAAGACGAGCTCTCCGACGGTTTGACTCGTTTGGGTCGAGACTCCGCGTCCTCGTCCGAGTGACACCTCTTCCTACCGATGGGGATGTACTCCAGAGGCTCCGGGCCTCTTTTAGGAAGCAGAGCGACGGCCGACTCCACACACTCGGCGACTGAAAAACAAAAGTTTTCTTTTAGTTTTGCAACTTGAAGAAATGGTTTGTAAAGTGACAATAGATCCAGAACCCTGTGCTACGTATCCAGGTCCTGTGTGGCTATCTCCCAAAACATTTCGGTCACAAACCTGCTCATAAAATATGCTACGAGAAGATTGTTAAAAGTGGGAAATCTTCTTAGCGACCGTAAGACAATAAAGCTGAACATCTGACAAACTACAGCCGCTAGAATGTGTTTTCTTTGGGGTGTTGTGCAGAAGAAGAGTTTCATATTTGTCTGGACCAGTTTACCTTTCTCCACCACTGGAACTGCAGAAGGTTCGACTCCTCTGAAGAACGCCCAGGCGTCTTTCTCTGAGCCAAACTTCTTAAAAGAGGCGGCTGGAAATTTGTCCACCTGGCTCTTACATTCATCCCTAAACAGGGAAGGAAGGATCAACAATTCAAGACATCTCAACAGGACTCCTGCTAATCTTCCCAGACCTTATATTTAGATATTCTCTACTTAATCTGATTACAAGATAGTTTTAAATGATCTTTCATCTATTGTGTTGTTTAGCCATTAAAACACCAGATATCTGAAGGGAATTAGTCGTGCAGCTCCTCTCGCTAAATGAAACTCACTTTAAGGGATCAAAGGCGTTGTTGTTCTTACTAACACATGTTCTGATGAAGATGTAACCCGTCTCACCATGAAGTGTAGACTCCTGGTTTGAATCCCTTCTTTACAGCGTAGTAAAACTTGCCCTTCGCCATGATGTCTGCGGCGCTGCAGACGGTCCTGCGTACTGCACCGAAGAGACCAGTCAGTCTAAACATCACGGACCGGAAGTGGCTAACATCCTGTCTTTAACTCAATAAAACACAATAAATATACATCTTTAAATCTGACTGGTCCAATGTGTGTTTAGCTATAAAACCCTTACGAAACGTTGGGCAAAAATTCAGCAGCAAAGTGAACGTACACACCCAGAAAAAGGATGTCAAAACTAGGTAGTGACGTTATTAGATAGCTAGTTTGCTTCTTCTTCTTCGGGTTTAATGGCGGACTACAAACCGACGTTTAAGGTGCATACCGCCACCTACTGGGTCTTTAAATCACTGCTTAAAACACATTTTTACAGACTGGCTTTTATGTGATGTGGTCGCTTTTCTGTTTTATTTCTATTTTATTTTTATTTGTTGATTTTACTTAATTATTTTACTAAATATTTATTTATATATATATATAATTTTATTTATTTCTTAGTTTATTTTTATTTGTTGATTTTAATTAATTATTTTACTATATATATATATATATTATTTTATTTATTTTTATCGTATCAACTGTCTCACTGATTTTTTAAATAAATAAAGTTATTATTATTATTATTACTGTATCAGAGTGTGTAACATCATGACTTTATGACAGTTATCATTTAAACACAATAATAATGTTATTTGTAAATTAAAAACAAATAAACAAACAAAACAAACCCAAAAATAAAATAAATACTTCATATATAAGTAATATTCTGGATATTAAACCCGTTCCATTAAAAAAATGAAAAAAAGCCCTTTTGCTAGTTTGCTTGCTCTGAATCACACAAAAACACACACAAATAAATACCTAATAACCTAATAAATAAGACAATAGTACAACCTCTGCTGTAGTCTTCTAAATCTGGAGTTAAGTGTTTATTTAAAGTTTGTAAAGCGCAGCAACAGAGACCAAGAAAGTGAAAAGTAATGTCGACAGGCACCAGTTAGCGTTAACACAAACTCTCGCGATATTCTTATCCTCCAAGCGTGGACTCAAACAATTCTCGCGATAGCTAAATGGGATGCGCGGATTGGATTAAACCAACACTCGCGATGTGTCGGCCTCTTCCTTGGCCGTCGTTGACAGAGGTTAGTCGTGCTACTTTTCACAGGACTGGCTTTTCTACTTTACAATGTGCTTTAATGTCGTTTAATCTTAATCTAAACCCACCGTAAGGGTTCTTAAGGCTCTGATGCGTTAGATTGTGCTGTTTTAGGCGACGGATGGCTGTTTTATACGACAAAATCCAACAATTGTAGAGAAGCTCCCGGGGATGGTGTTTCTTGTATCGGTGGAGTAACGTTAGCTAGCAGGCCGTGTGCATGTGTTCAGATAGCAGCTATGTTATACCAAAATAAGTAGTAGTCTGTGTATATATATATATACAACTATGTATGTGTAGATTCAAGTGAAACAGAACTAGTTACTTGTGTTCGTAACGTAGAACTGCTCAGCTAAAAGGTAGCGTGTGTAATTAGCAGTTATAGCTAGCTAGCTAGCTAGCTAATGCTTAACTTATTCTAGCTAACCTGTAGTTTGTCTTTATGTGCAGATAATACAGTTTATACTATGGCTTCATGTCTCCCTCGTGGGGATATATTTTGCCATGAACTGTTGCCCTATGTCGGCTATCCTTGCTACTTATCCTGGCTAGCATTGAGCTTTAGCCTAGCTTAAGTATACATGCTGGTTTGCAGCAGCTAGCTCCTCCAGTGATTCATGTTTGAATCAAGATATATAGATGCTAGTCTATCCGTGTATGTAACCATTGCATGTCTTTCTTTTATCTTCGCAGAGACAACGGCCATGTTCAGTACCAGCGCCAAAATAGTGAAGCCGAATGGCGAAAAGCCAGACGAGTTTGAGTCTGGGATCTCCCAGGTAAGAAGGTTTAGATCATTTAAATCATGTGGTTTCTGTACTGTAGTTTGTCACGGTGTGTGTGGGCAGATTGTGACTACTTGTACCAAAATTATAGTTCATTGTATATTAAGAAACTAGAGATTTTTTGCTAAATTATACAGAAATCAATCACATTGACGTGTTTTTCCAGAGACTGTAAACTTTTGTCACCCAGAAACACTAAATGCCAGCAGCAACCCAGAGGTTCAACCCTCAACATGAGTAGTCCTTAGATCGGGGGGTTGACGTCTATAGTTGGAAGAAAACAGTGAAAAGTCTGTGTGCGTATATTTGTTTTGTGGGTGTAGACTTTTGAAGCAATAACTGTTAAAATCCCCCGGACTTGTTGGCCAGATTTGTTCTTAAGGAGTCTGGTTCTGCTCGGTTGCATGTAAACAGAAATATGAACTGAGTAGAGACTGCGTTAGTCAGAAATCTTTTAATTTTAATAGGTACACCATTACAGTGCCTGTAAATGTATGAACGAAGCTATTCCGTGCTGATTTTCCTCGTCTCCCTGCAGGCTTTACTCGAGCTGGAGATGAACTCTGACCTAAAGGCTCAGCTGAGAGAGCTGAACATCACTGCAGCAAAGGTAGGACGACACTTCCACTCTTCTGTCTACGTTATAACGACCGTAGTGCTGGTTTTACTTCTAGTCACACTCGTATTGAAACATGAATGTCCTTTAAATGGAAAACAATCCGACGTGGTCATCCAGGAGGTTGCTCTCCTGGCTCTGTCCTGGTGGCGTATGGGAGCGTAGCTTCAGGCTGAGACGTACATTCCCGTTCCACAACGTCGGAGACAAAGCTCTGTTCCCGACCGCCGGTCGGTGATGACGGGCGTCCTGCATATTCCTACATCTTCCCAGAGTCCTTTTGGGGCCGTGACTGGGGAGCTAAACCATGCAGTGCACATTATTTAATATCTATGCATGCAGGACTCTTAAGAAGTTGAACTTAAGAATACAAACATTCACCGGCTTTTGCTTCATGTTGTTTCAATAAGTAGGGATGTTTACAAAGCTTTCTTTCTTTGGGTCATACAAAGACTTTTTCTCTTTAAAGGAAATCGAGGTTGGTGGCAGCAGGAAAGCTATCATCATCTTCGTTCCCGTTCCTCAGCTGAAGTCCTTCCAGAAGATTCAGGTGCGTCTGGTGAGGGAGCTGGAGAAGAAGTTCAGCGGGAAGCACGTCGTCTTCATTGCACAGGTGAGGAGGAGGAAGTCTGTCTCAGCTTCGCACCCTGGGGTGGATACTGCAGGGTTGTGTGGGGGGGGGGGTCTTACCAAGTCCACATGGGTTTTATGGACGTCTTGAGGATGTGCTGAAGGGATGCCGTGTCCATACCGGAGCTCTTCCTCCAGTGTTCTCTACTGGTTCACTACTTCACTCCATAGTAGTCTTCGTCACATGTTGCACCAACTTATTTCAGGAAATCAGACCCGTCTCTGTAGTTGTGATTGGTGCTGTGTGGAGGAACAGTTTGCACTTTTGGATATTGTACATGCAGCAGTTCAATTCTATGTTTTTCAAAAATAACTTGCCTGTGTTTAATCCGACGTGGTCATCCAGGAGGTTGCTCTCCTGGCTCTGTCCTGGTGGCGTATGGGAGCGTAGCTTCAGGCTGAGACGTACATTCCCGTTCCACAACGTCGGACACAAAGCTCTGTTCCCGACCGCCGGTCGGTGATGACGAGCGTCCTGCATATTCCTACATCTTCCCAGAGTCCTTTTGGGGCCGTGACTGGGGAGCTAAACCATGCAGTGCACAACATTTTACATGTCTATAATAGAAAACATCAGTATTCTGTGTTTCCAAACTCCTCTACATGGTTATGATGGTTTTTTTCTGTTGAAATGTATTTAATGCAGAAAGAAGCACATTTTTCCGACTTTAAGCTGTCGAGTAGAACTAAGAGGAACGTGAATATCAGGTTATAACCAGTCTGACTCGGCTGCCTTTGGTCCATGAAGTATTTCTGTTCTTGAGTTATTTCACTTTAAATGTTTGTGAATCAGATTTTTGGAGATTAATGACTTTTCTGTCGTCTTTCCAGAGGAGAATTCTGCCCAAACCCACCAGAAAAAGCCGTACAAAGAATAAGCAGAAGCGTCCCAGGAGGTGAGTACGATAATGTTAATGCAATTTATCTAATATTCACTTTACTACTTTATTACTCTTCAGTGATACACATTTCAGGAACCCCCCCCTGACTGAAATGAACACTAATGTTCGTATGACGTCTTTATTATGAGGCTGTAATCAATAAGTAAACCAGAACGGATCCGCTGAGTCATTTTTATGCCAAAAAAAATCTCCGGCTCCAGCTTCTCAAATGTGAATATTTGCTGGTTTTATGAGTCATTTGGGGGTTTTTGTCTGCTGTTCGGCTAAAACAAGTCATTTAATTAAAGATTTGAAGTCTGAAGATTAGTTAATTGACTAATCATTGCAGCTCCAAACATCAGGGTTTGGTGGTGAAGTGCAGTAACAGAGTCTCACTTCAACTACAATAGAGCCGTATTTAAAGCGATTGCCGCCCAATCAGAAGAGTGTATTCCTCACACCTGTGCACTCATTGGCTGATAGGTGTTAATCCGACGTGGTCATCCAGGAGGTTGCTCTCCTGGCTCTGTCCTGGTGGCGTATGGGAGCGTAGCTTCAGGCTGAGACGTACATTCCCGTTCCACAACGTCGGACACAAAGCTCTGTTCCCGACCGCCGGTCGGTGATGACGAGCGTCCTGCATATTCCTACATCTTCCCAGAGTCCTTTTGGGGCCGTGACTGGGGAGCTAAACCATGCAGTGCACATTCTTTGACCTCAGACCTTTACTCTGAGCTTGGTGTTCAGCCTGTGAGTGTTTGTATATTAACGTCTTTCTCGATTCGTCCCTCAGCCGTACCTTAACCGCGGTCCACGACGCCATCTTGGAGGACCTGGTGTTCCCCAGCGAGATCGTTGGTAAGAGGATCAGAGTGAAGATGGACTGCAGCCGGCTCATCAAGGTCCATCTGGACAAGGCGCAGCAGAACAACGTGGAACACAAAGTATGTACATGGGACACGATCGGGGCTGCAACCATTATGTTCTCCAATAATCATTTGGTCTATAAAACATCTGGAAAATGTAAAAAACAACATCCTGATGTGACGTCATTAACCCTCTGAATCCCAAAACCCGTCGGCGGATTTAAAAGCCCGTTTTATTTAAACGATGGCCAAAACTACAGCGTTCATCACAACTAGAAGCTGTAAACGCATCATTATCATCAGATGTTCATCTTTCTGACGGTCCTTGAACACACCATGTTGGACAAACGCTTCTGTCAGAAAAACGTCCGAACAGTCATGTGACAAGAAATCAGAGAAACTTTGACTGAACTTCAGGAAGTGAACACAGAGCGGAGGGGAGAGGCTGGAAACATGTGAATAGTTACAAATATAGATTCCAGTGTTTTCCCATGTTTGTAAGATAAATTAAACTTGTATACAAAGTTACAATATCATAAATCAAAGCTTCAACGGGTAAAATGAGAGGAGCAAAAAACGCCCTAAAACAGCTTTGAGTTCAGTTTTAATGTCTAGATTTCTCACCAAAACCCCAAAATATTTAATTTATTATTTAAGATCAAGAAAATCAGCTAATTGTCTATTTAAAAAACCTAAAAGAATCAAATATTATTTTTTTGCCTGAGATTTAACAGAATTCATATTTTTCTGGATTTTACTAATTAGTTAATTGACTAATCATTGCAGCTCCAAACATCAGGGTTTGGTGGTGAAGTGCAGTAACAGAGTCTCACTTCAACTACAATAGAGCGTATTTAAAACGATTGCCGCCCAATCAGAAGAGTGTATTCCTACACCTGTGCACTCATTGGCTGATAGGTGTTAATCCGACGTGGTCATCCAGGAGGTTGCTCTCCTGGCTCTGTCCTGGTGGCGTATGGGAGCGTAGCTTCAGGCTGAGACGTACATTCCCGTTCCACAACGTCGGACACAAAGCTCTGTTCCCGACCGCCGGTCGGTGATGACGAGCGTCCTGCATATTCCTACATCTTCCCAGAGTCCTTTTGGGGCCGTGACTGGGGGGCTAAACCATGCAGTGCACATTCTTTAATATCAGATCCTTACTGTGTGAATTTAAACCTGATGTCTTATGTTGTGTGTTTGTCATTTAATGATCTGAAGTTGGTCGACTAATCCAAGTCCTCTGCTGTCGGTCCGTCACATCATGGATCACATTTATAGTTGATATAATTATATATCTTATAAATAATAGCTGTGTTTCTTTACTTGTCCTCAGGTGGAGACGTTCTCTGGAGTCTACAAGAAACTAACTGGCAAAGACGTCGTGTTTGAATTCCCAGAATTCCAGCTCTAAACCCAGATGACAAAATAAATTTGTTTACTGTCTCTGTTGTTTGTTTGTGTTCTTAAAGAGAATCTTTCTTCTATTACTGCAGTCAACGTGGTCAAAGGAACAACTGTTGGTTATGTAGGGTACAACACTCATTGACTATAATATGAACCGTTACATTTCAGCAGGTTTCTCTCTTAAAGTTTAGAGTATACGTTCTCCTCTGGCGCCACCTTCAGGACAAACGTGAGACTTGTTCTCTCCACTTAGAGACAAAGTTCTAAATGTTCATTAAAAGATGTTTTCTGGTTTATAATAAGAACTAAAGCATCAGAGTTGCAATGTAACGATGTTCTGAAACACATGGCGGAGGCAGAGAAATCAGTACGACCTCAGTCATCCAAGGTGTGGGAGCATTTCACACCAGTGGAGCTGGTGGAACATGTTCTAGGTAGGGCTGTGCCACATCCAATCAATTTCACCATTACAGTGCCTGTAAATGTATGAACGAAGCTATTCCGTGCTGATTTTCCTCGTCTCCCTGCAGGCTTTACTCGAGCTGGAGATGAACTCTGACCTAAAGGCTCAGCTGAGAGAGCTGAACATCACTGCAGCAAAGGTAGGACGACACTTCCACTCTTCTGTCTACGTTATAACGACCGTAGTTCTGGTTTTACTTCTAGTCACACTCGTATTGAAACATGAATGTCCTTTAAATGGAAAACAATCCGACGTGGTCGTCCAGGAGGTTGCTCTCCTGGCTCTGTCCTGGTGGCGTATGGGAGCGTAGCTTCAGGCTGAGACGTACATTCCCGTTCCACAACGTTGGACACAAAGCTCTGTTCCCGACCGCCGGTCGGTGATGACGAGCGTCCTGCATATTCCTACATCTTCCCAGAGTCCTTTTGGGGCCGTGACTGGGGAGCTAAACCATGCAGTGCACATTCTTTGACCTCAGACCTTTACTCTGAGCTTGGTGTTCAGCCTGTGAGTGTTTGTATATTAACGTCTTTCTCCATTCGTCCCTCAGCCGTACCTTAACCGCGGTCCACGACGCCATCTTGGAGGACCTGGTGTTCCCCAGCGAGATCGTTGGTAAGAGGATCAGAGTGAAGATGGACTGCAGCCGGCTCATCAAGGTCCATCTGGACAAGGCGCAGCAGAACAACGTGGAACACAAAGTACGTACATGGGACACGATCGGGGCTGCAACCATTATGTTCTCCAATAATCATTTGGTCTATAAAACATCTGGAAAATGTAAAAAACAACATCCTGATGTGACGTCATTAACCCTCTGAATCCCAAAACCCGTCGGCGGATTTAAAAGCCCGTTTTATTTAAACGATGGCCAAAACTACAGCGTTCATCACAACTAGAAGCTGTAAACGCATCATTGTCATCAGATGTTCATCTTTCTGACGGTCCTTGAACACACCATGTTGGACAAACGCTTCTGTCAGAAAAACGTCCGAACAGTCATGTGACAAGAAATCAGAGAAACTTTGACTGAACTTCAGGAAGTGAACACAGAGCGGAGGGGAGAGGCTGGAAACATGTGAATAGTTACAAATATAGATTCCAGTGTTTTCCCATGTTTGTAAGATAAATTAAACTTGTATACAAAGTTACAATATCATAAATCAAAGCTTCAACGGGTAAAATGAGAGCAGCAAAAAACGCCCTAAAACAGCTTTGAGTTCAGTTTTAATGTCTAGATTTCTCACCAAAACCCCAAAATATTAAATGTATTATTTAAGATCAAGAAAATCAGCTAATTGTCTATTTAAAAAACCTAAAAGAATCAAATATTATTTTTTTGCCTGAGATTTAACAGAATTCATATTTTTCTGGATTTTACTAATTAGTTAATTGACTAATCATTGCAGCTCCAAACATCAGGGTTTGGTGGTGAAGTGCAGTAACAGAGTCTCACTTCAACTACAATAGAGCGTATTTAAAACGATTGCCGCCCAATCAGAAGAGTGTTTTCCTACACCTGTGCACTCATTGGCTGATAGGTGTTAATCCGACGTGGTCATCCAGGAGGTTGCTCTCCTGGCTCTGTCCTGGTGGCGTATGGGAGCGTAGCTTCAGGCTGAGACGTACATTCCCGTTCCACAACGTCGGACACAAAGCTCTGTTCCCGACCGCCGGTCGGTGATGACGGGCGTCCTGCATATTCCTACATCTTCCCAGAGTCCTTTTGGGGCCGTGACTGGGGGGCTAAACCATGCAGTGCACATTCTTTGACCTCAGACCTTTACTCTGAGCTTGGTGTTCAGCCTGTGAGTGTTTGTATATTAACGTCTTTCTCCATTCGTCCCTCAGCCGTACCTTAACCGCGGTCCACGACGCCATCTTGGAGGACCTGGTGTTCCCCAGCGAGATCGTTGGTAAGAGGATCAGAGTGAAGATGGACTGCAGCCGGCTCATCAAGGTCCATCTGGACAAGGCGCAGCAGAACAACGTGGAACACAAAGTATGTACATGGGACACGATCGGGGCTGCAACCATTATGTTCTCCAATAATCATTTGGTCTATAAAACATCTGGAAAATGTAAAAAACAACATCCTGATGTGACGTCATTAACCCTCTGAATCCCAAAACCCGTCGGCGGATTTAAAAGCCCGTTTTATTTAAACGATGGCCAAAACTACAGCGTTCATCACAACTAGAAGCTGTAAACGCATCATTATCATCAGATGTTCATCTTTCTGACGGTCCTTGAACACACCATGTTGGACAAACGCTTCTGTCAGAAAAACGTCCGAACAGTCATGTGACAAGAAATCAGAGAAACTTTGACTGAACTTCAGGAAGTGAACACAGAGCGGAGGGGAGAGGCTGGAAACATGTGAATAGTTACAAATATAGATTCCAGTGTTTTCCCATGTTTGTAAGATAAATTAAACTTGTATACAAAGTTACAATATCATAAATCAAAGCTTCAACGGGTAAAATGAGAGGAGCAAAAAACGCCCTAAAACAGCTTTGAGTTCAGTTTTAATGTCTAGATTTCTCACCAAAACCCCAAAATATTTAATTTATTATTTAAGATCAAGAAAATCAGCTAATTGTCTATTTAAAAAACCTAAAAGAATCAAATATTATTTTTTTGCCTGATATTTAACAGAATTCATATTTTTCTGGATTTTACTAATTAGTTAATTGACTAATCATTGCAGCTCCAAACATCAGGGTTTGGTGGTGAAGTGCAGTAACAGAGTCTCACTTCAACTACAATAGAGCGTATTTAAAACGATTGCCGCCCAATCAGAAGAGTGTATTCCTACACCTGTGCACTCATTGGCTGATAGGTGTTAATCCGACGTGGTCATCCAGGAGGTTGCTCTCCTGGCTCTGTCCTGGTGGCGTATGGGAGCGTAGCTTCAGGCTGAGACGTACATTCCCGTTCCACAACGTCGGACACAAAGCTCTGTTCCCGACCGCCGGTCGGTGATGACGAGCGTCCTGCATATTCCTACATCTTCCCAGAGTCCTTTTGGGGCCGTGACTGGGGAGCTAAACCATGCAGTGCACATTCTTTAATATCAGATCCTTACTGTGTGAATTTAAACCTGATGTCTTATGTTGTGTGTTTGTCATTTAATGATCTGAAGTTGGTCGACTAATCCAAGTCCTCTGCTGTCGGTCCGTCACATCATGGATCACATTTATAGTTGATATAATTATATATCTTATAAATAATAGCTGTGTTTCTTTACTTGTCCTCAGGTGGAGACGTTCTCTGGAGTCTACAAGAAACTAACTGGCAAAGACGTCGTGTTTGAATTCCCAGAATTCCAGCTCTAAACCCAGATGACAAAATAAATTTGTTTACTGTCTCTGTTGTTTGTTTGTGTTCTTAAAGAGAATCTTTCTTCTATTACTGCAGTCAACGTGGTCAAAGGAACTACTGTTGGTTATGTAGGGTACAACACTCATTGACTATAATATGAACCGTTACATTTCAGCAGGTTTCTCTCTTAAAGTTTAGAGTATACGTTCTCCTCTGGCGCCACCTTCAGGACAAACGTGAGACTTGTTCTCTCCACTTAGAGACAAAGTTCTAAATGTTCATTAAAAGATGTTTTCTGGTTTATAATAAGAACTAAAGCATCAGAGTTGCAATGTAACGATGTTCTGAAACACATGGCGGAGGCAGAGAAATCAGTACGACCTCAGTCATCCAAGGTGTGGGAGCATTTCACACCAGTGGAGCTGGTGGAACATGTTCTAGGTAGGGCTGTGCCACATCCAATCAATTTCAGCAAACATCCCAGAATGATTTAATGCAAACAAATTAAGGTATCAAACACGTATTACTACTTTGCAGTTAAATATTTAACCTTTATTCCAACATGAAAAAAAGCAGTAAATAACACTTTGTTAAATACGTCAGGACATCTTATTGTCACCCTCACAGAATTCAGTATAATATATGTCATATAATAATATGCCAGCTAAATCCTGCCAGCAAAAAATAAAAAAAGACCACAAAAAAAATAAGATCACTAAAAAAGAAAAAAATTTAATTCACAAAAAAAAAAAAATCCACCCACAAAATAAATAATTCTAATACATTTTTATTTTTTTTTATTTTACTTTTTTTCCACCAGCAAAAAAAAAAAACTTTTGGTGCATCCATCTGTAACCATAACACTGACCAGATTTTTCCAGTTGCTATAGAAAGTCGAAATGATGAGATACTTTAACACAACAGTCATAGAAGCAGCTATGTATTTATTTTGTGAATTACATTTTTTTCTTTTTTTCTTTTTTTAGTGATCTTATTTTTTTTTTTTGTGATCTTTTTTTTTTTTTGCTTGCGGGAATGGGCTTCCATATAAACTAATCAAATATAAACTAGAGTTTATTCTGTGATCTGTCTTCACTGTTTACATGTTGAAAACAATCTCATCAGTCCGATCGGCTGCAGCGTCCAATCACATCACAGATGAACAATGAGGGGGCGTGTCGGCCGTTAAAACACTTCCTGGAAGTCTGTTCTCGTGGGTCCTCGCTCGTGGCTCCTCCATCCTCGATCCTCGCTCCTCAGAGGAGCTACATCAGAGCTTAGGGACGGCCGTCAATATGGCGGCGCAGAACACCGGCACAGAACACCGGTTCGAGGAGCGAGGAAATGACAATTAAGAGACTTGAGAAGTACTATTCTCAAGTCTCTTATTTGTCATTTCCTCGATTCCGGTTGAACCGGCTAACTGGAAGTTAAAGGTTCAAGCGAGGATCTGGTCAGTGTTATGGTTACAGATGGATGCACCAAAAGTTTTTTTTTTTTTTCTTTTTGCTGGTGGAAAAAAAGTAAAATAAAAAATAAAAAAAAATTATTAGAATTATTAGTATTTATTTTGTGGGTGGACTTTTTTTTTTTTTTTTTTGTGAATTACATTTTTTTTTTTTTCTTTAAGTTACTATTTTTTTTTTCTTTTTTTTTTTTAGTGATCTTATTTTTTTTTTTCTTTTTTTAGTGATCTTATTTTTTTTTTCTTTTTTTAGTGATCTTATTTTTTTTTTTTTTTTTTTTAGTGATCTAATTTTTTTTTTTTCTTTTTTTAGTGATCTTATTTTTATTTTTGCTTGCGGGAATGGGCTTCCATAGTTTTCTGATTCAACATCTGGTTTAAATATTGTTCATTGTAGTCTGAACAACAAAAGGACCACAAACAACTTTCTTCATTTATTAGAAAGATTTGTGTTTTCATGATCTGATATTTCCCTCAATAACTTTATTATGAAACAATTAAAATCAGAGCGAGCTGGAGAGACTAAACCCTTTATATATAGATATCTATATCTATATATATAGATATAGATATAGATATATATATATCTATATCTATATATATATATAGATATATATATATAGATATAGATATAGATATAGAGAGAGAGAACTGAGAGACAAAATACTTTTTACATCATTCATCATAATTTCATTCAGTCACGTGAGGCTGTTCATTCCTGATTGTCGGGTTTGATGAGTTTTGATGACTTGGGAAATGAATGCTTTTTTTTTTTATCCGATTCATCGATTAATCGAAAAAAATATCGACAGATTAATCGATTATTAAAATAATCGTTAGGTGCAGCCCTACTTTAATGTGACGATCTTACAAGCCGGTTAAATTATGTAAATTTGTTTACTAGTAATGTTTTTTCAATACATAAAATATATTGACAAAAAATATGCCCAACTGCAGATTTAATGTACAAAATGCACATTTTATAACCGACATAAGTAAACGTATCTGCTGCTTCGTACATCTGTTTTTGGGAATTGGACCATCAACTCTTTTCCCACCAGAACACTTTGCTTCTTTAAGTTGAACTGTTTTAACGTTTCAGTCGTTCTTCATCACAAACACATTAAAACATTTTACTGTTCAGTTTAAACCTCATCTTTAACGATGTATAATAAAATGAACTGATTAAAACGGCAGGAACCTGTTAACTGGTTTAAAAAGTCACACTGCAATCAAATAATTTTACACTTATTCAGATGTCTTGACAATAAAAAACTAATGTAAATTTGAAGAAATGTGTGTTCGGAGATTTTGAAATGACATCTGACAGGATGAGATTTAATCCCTCAGTGGTGGAAACATTATTCAGATCTTTAGGTAAAAAATGTAATTCTAAAAATACTATGACAGTAAAACTCCTGCAGAACGAGCATCATTGGATTTATTTATTATGATGTATATATGTTGTAGGTGGAGCTCATTTTGATTATTGTGACTTTAACCCTCTTATCTCAACTAATCATTTTATTGGTTGGTTGTTTTTAGTATTTGTTTGCAAAGTAACTGAATCTTTAAAAAACAAATGTCATTCAGGTAAAATATAGATTTAAAGGAGCCGTCACTACTTTTATCAAACTACTAAGAAGCAGAGCAGGAAGCCCCGCCCACACGGAGCCCCGCCCACACCAGTTTTTCACAATGCTGCACTCAAGTGCTGTCAGACAAATCAGCTTTTTTACATTGCTGCTTTAAAATACACCTTAAAGTCACACGTGGAGCATTAGAATGCGTGATGCTGTAAAAGTACTTAATGTAATGGTCACAAGATAAGTTAAAGGGCTCCATGAGACAATAAAGTGATAACTTTAGCTTTGCTCTCGTCGGAGATCACAAGTTAAGAACTACGTTAAAGGTGGAAATGTGCTGTTTCCACAGAAGGCTGATGTATAATTTGTATGATAATGACATCTTGTTGCAGTGTTACAGTGTTTGGTGGGTAAAGTTAAATTCTGCTCGTGGTTTTGCTCACTGAGCTCTGATTGGCGGCTGAGGACGTGTTTAATGTGATACTCTGTCATGTGGAAGCTTATATAATAGAGTGGCTGTAAACACGTAACGTACAAACATGTATCTGTGTAAGAATGAACTAAAAGAGATTTAAAATCATCATGATATAGAAAAACAAGCTAATTGCTTATTTACATGCGTACATTTGGTTTGTTTGCATCCAAAGATAACTCCACATTCTCACATCGTGTTGTCTGAAAGTTAAAGAGATTTTTATTTAATGTCTGCTTTATTTCTTTGGCTTTAAAGTAAATAATCATCACATGTTATACGTTTACATACACTATGTGACTAACTGCAGCATTTCTTTTTGTTCAAATGCGTTTAAGTTTCCTCTGAGATAAGGCACGTTATAAATTATAAACCTGAATTATGGTTTATTTGTAATATTTCTATTAGTTAAATAACTTGACTGATGACAGGAAATAAGAAGTTTAACAAAATAATAATGATAAATGTGTATTTTTGTGAAGTTTAGACGTGTAGATTTCATATTCGTATCTTTGTTTTACAACTTTTACATTTTAGTTAACACTTTGTCTGAATAATTCTTGCTGTTGTACGGTTTTATAATATAAGTGGCTTATAAGGTGTTTTATTATTCATCTGTTTTTTCCCCAATAAAGTCAAAATTAATAAATGTCATAAGTGAAACATTTTGAAGTTTACCTGCTTTCACATTATTTTAAATCGTTTGCTTGAATATTTTATAAATGTACTCTTTCGTATGTTAATATATGTTATAAAAACAAGTTATATTTAATTTATAACAGAATAAACCACCATGTGTAATGATTAATGACAAAACAAGGTACAAAAACTACAGTAAATCTCATAAAGTGCTGATGTTCCGTTATTCCCACAGCACCTGAACGCAGCATCAACATGCTCTAACGGGATTGGAGGAGAGAGGAAGAGGGGGCGTGGCTAAGCACGCATGTGTCCTGCTGTGACTGTAAACTTTCTCCACGAGCTCAGTGAGTCAGTCTGTCTCTGCAGCGGATACTCCTCCGGTCAGTATGTCCGGTTTAACGGGTTAACGGTTTAATGGGTTAACGGTTTAATGGGTTAACGGGTTAACGGGTTAACGGTTTAACGGTTTGATTCGGTCGTTTTGCAGAAGCGAGAGATAAACACCGGAGACATGGAGGCAGTGAGCAAGTGGAGCCCGCAACAAGTGGTGGACTGGATGAGAGGTAAGAAGTACCTTCATGTGACTGAATACACTGAAGTAAAAGTATTCATACCACGGTGTAGAAATACTCTGCTACATGTAAAAATACCTCATTCAAAATTATATTAAAAGTACTAAATTATAGCATCAAAATACACTTAAAGTACCAAAAGTAAAAGTGATAATTATGCAAAATTGTATTATATGAACTGTATTATATTATTGGATTATCATTGTTGATGCATGAATGTGCACTTTACTTTAATATGTGGGACTATCTATCTGTGTGTATATATATATATATATATATATATATATATATATATATATATATATATAGTACTTGTGAATCCCCCTCTGGGGATGAAGTCTCATTGATATAACGACGTTAATATTATGATTTATTTGTTGATCATATTTTGTAATCTGAATCTGAATCTGTGAAGTAACTAAAGTTCTCAAATAAATGTAATAGAGTAAAGAGTACAATAGTTCCACTGAATTGGAGTGTAATATAAGTTAAGTTAGAGTGTAAAGTAACAGAATACTAGTACAAGTATTTTAAAGCTGTACAGTCCTTGAGTACATGTACTTTGCTCCTTCCCTCCACTGTAATAGTTTATGTGTTATATTCCATTGTTTGTACACATTAAAGCCTTAATTAATGAGTACTTTTTGGATATTACAAGTATATTCATATTCTGGTTATAGTTGTGACGTTCATGAAGTTGTTCTGGTTGTATTGGTCTGAACGAGGCACAATAACTCTGCTTGGATGTAACTGGTCAACAGTTTAACCAATGAAATACTAATATGAAGACGTATTAGTGTGTAGTGGTGGTCCGGGCTCACCAGGCGTGTGTTGTTGTTTACCTTTATGTATTTCACTGTTGCTCATATATATATATATATATATATATATATATATATATATATATCTCTCTCTCTGTGTGCTGGTTGAACTCGCTGGTTGAGTGGCGGCTGGATAATATTGACACACTCAGCACTGAGCCAAGTATTCCTTCTTTTTATGACAGGGTGTCATTAAGCAGTAAACAGGCCCGACCAGTTAATATCAGCCATCAAACGTGCACGAGGCCTCGTGGTTCTGGCTTCATAGAGACCGGTTTTAATTAGCAGGAGGTTTGAACAAGCAGCAGCAGGAGGAGAAGTGTTTCTGTTGCAGTGTTTGTGTCTTTATGTGATCCTCCTTTTTAATATTTGAGAAAACAACAGAATGAAAAGCTCTTGAAGGCTCCTGAGCTCTGTGACGCAAACAGAAACCACAGCGTCGTTGTTTGTATTCACTTCGATATCGGGAACATTTTGCATCGTGTGCAGAAACAATTCTTACTTCTCTTTCTGACTCCCAAAATATATGTTTCTACTCAGAGTAAGATATTTAAACTATAGATGGATGTTGCAGGGCATCATGGGTAACTTTACAAATGATACGAACCCAGAGAGGAAAGTTTTAAATGTATTTAAAAGGCCAAATGCCTTAAATGTAAAAATCTCTTTGTGGCTTCACTCCAACTGTGTACGAGTTTACTGTTGAGAGAAAGTGATCGTCTGACAACACACACACAAACACACACACACACACACACACATACCAACATACACACACACACACACATACCAACATACACACACACACACATACCAACATACACACACACACACATACCAACATACACACACACACATACATACCAACATACATACAAACACACACACACACCAACACCCACACACACACACACAAACACACACCAACACACACACACACACATACCAACATACATACAAACACACACACACACACATACCAACATACATACACACATACCGACACAAACACACACACAAACAAACACACACACACACTCTCACACATGTCATGTAGCGGCTCAATGCAGCGCTGAGTGTTGCAGACACTAGCAGCTCTCCATGAGGGTCATCTGACCATCACACCTTTTCTTTTGTTCTTCTATGAAAAGACTGACGAACACACACAGGGGGGGGGGGGGGGCGTCGGTCACATGACCCGGAGGCTCAATTAAGCTCGTTCTCTCCAAACGCATGGACAGTACAGAACATCCCCACTGATCTGTGAAATGATTTTAAACGACGTCACGCTTCATATGTTCTCTGCTGTTGTGGTTCAGAAAGTGGAAGTTGTTGTTTTCTGCACGCTGAGATGAAAATGACTTTTGACTCATAAGATCAATAAACTGATGAACAGATCTGTGGGAACATTTTCAATGTATTTGTCATCGCCCTGGTTTTGATCCTGTTGTTGTGTTGACAGAATTATTTTAATTATTGCTGCCTCGGGCTGTAGGCGGTGTTTGTGTGTGTGTGTGTGTGCGTGTGTGTGTGTGTGTGTGTGTGCGTGTGCGTGCGTGCGTGCGTGTGTGCGTGTGTGCGTGTGTGTGTGTGTGTGTGTGTGTGCGTGCGTGTGATCTGGGATCAGTTCCTACAGGCCGGCTGTCACTGAGCCGCTCCAGCTGACCACTAAACACTTCATCCTTCATTCCTGGAATAATCCTGAATATCACAGCAGTTTAATCTGTATTACGTGAATAAATGTCTTAAATTAAGCGTAATAAATCTCGCAGGGACTTAATGCACGATTAAGTTATCATTTGAAAGATTGCAAAGGCTGGTGCTCATTTGAATTAGAGGATAACAAATTAAACTGTGTGTTATATGATCAAAGAACCCGACGCAGCGTTCGGTGCAGATGTCGCATGTTTTGGATACTTTAATAAAAATAAGTTTGACACCGTCTGAAGACAAATGGTCCACGATGCAGCTCTCAGATCAGCTCTGAGTGGCTGTTTTTAATTGTGTGTGTGTTACTGGAGCAAAGCCATCACACAGCTGTAGCTCAGAGGTACACACACACACACACACACACACACACACACACACACACACACACACACACACACACACACACACACACACACACACACACACATATCTCAGGCATCGAGCTCAGCGTGTTCAGACAAATCCACATACATTCTTCTCTGCTGGTTAGCAGGTGCAGTCACATCACGACATAAATATATATATATATATATATATATATATATATATATATATATATATATATATATATATATATATATATATTCATGGCACAGAAACACCAAAGATAAGTTTGAAGTAATTTGGAAAAAGTCCCACCAAAAACAAATCTCTTGTTCTTTGGTCCATCAGCTGGATTTCCACCAAATATGACGCCTTTTAAACATCTTTGTGGAGTCATTTTCTATTAAAACATCTGAAAACACGTCTTTAAACAAAAGGCAGTAATGTAGAAGTAGATGAGTGTAAAGCTCAAATCCCTCGTCACCTCCAGCAGGTGTTTTATTTCCACTTCACTCTTTGACCCTCCTCTTCCTCCTCTTCCTCCCTCTTCATGTGGTCTTCGTAAAATAAAACTCAGCATTATCGTGCTTTTAGTTTGAAGAATTTGATCAAAGATCTTCCAAAGGTCGCACACGTCTGAGAGATATTTGAATTACCGTTATTAAACGATATGTCTTTGTTCAGCTGTGAAGAGGCCCACACAGCTGGACGTGTCTCTTATCTATAGTCTGCTTTTATTTCTGAGTCCTCCCATCATAAAAAATAACTTTACAGTTTTAGTTTCACCACAAATATCTTGATAACATTTGAATGGGTGTGATCACACCTCCAGCTGGTTTCGGACCTAGATCAGACTAGACCAGACTAGACTCGACCAGACTAGACTAGATCAGACTAGATCAGACTAGACTAGACTAGACTAGACTAGACTAGAACACGTTCTTCTTCGTAGACTGAGAGTCCTTTTACTTTAGCTTCGTCGTGCATCAACGTAGAGACAGTCCATTTGCAAACGTAAACACAGAGAATAACTGTTACACAGAGAATAACTGTTACACATAGAATAACTGTTACACAGAGAATAACTGTTACACATAGATTAACTGTTACACATAGAATAACTGTTACACATAGAATAACTGTTACACATAGAATAACTGTTACACAGAGAATAACTGTTACACAGAGAATAACTGTTACACATAGAATAACTGTTACACAGAGATTAACTGTTACACATAGAATAACTGTTACACATAGAATAACTGTTACACATAGAATAACTGTTACACATAGAATAACTGTTACACAGAGATTAACTGTTACACAGAGAATAACTGTTACACATAGATTAACTGTTACACATAGAATAACTGTTACACATAGAATAACTGTTACACATAGAATAACTGTTACACATAGAATAACTGTTACACAGAGAATAACTGTTACACATAGAATAACTGTTACACAGAGATTAACTGTTACACATAGAATAACTGTTACACATAGAATAACTGTTACACATAGAATAACTGTTACACATAGAATAACTGTTACACAGAGATTAACTGTTACACAGAGAATAACTGTTACACAGAGAATAACTGTTACACATAGATTAACTGTTACACAGAGATTAACTGTTACACATAGAATAACTGTTACACATAGAATAACTGTTACACAGTTAACTGTTAACTGTTACACAGAGATTAACTGTTACACATAGAATAACTGTTACACATAGAATAACTGTTACACATAGAATAACTGTTACACAGAGAATAACTGTTACACATAGAATAACTGTTACACATAGAATAACTGTTACACAGAGAATAACTGTTACACATAGAATAACTGTTACACAGTTAACTGTTAACTGTTACACAGAGATTAACTGTTACACATAGAATAACTGTTACACATAGAATAACTGTTACACATAGAATAACTGTTACACAGAGAATAACTGTTACACAGAGAATAACTGTTACACATAGAATAACTGTTACACAGAGAATAACTGTTACACATAGAATAACTGTTACACATATAATAACTGTTACACATATAATAACTGTTACACAGAGATTAACTGTTACACATAGAATAACTGTTACACATAGAATAACTGTTACACAGAGATTAACTGTTACACAGAGAATAACTGTTACACATAGAATAACTGTTACACATAGAATAACTGTTACACATAGAATAACTGTTACACAGAGATTAACTGTTACACATAGAATAACTGTTACACATAGAATAACTGTTACACAGAGAATAACTGTTACACATAGAATAACTGTTACACAGAGATTAACTGTTACACATAGAATAACTGTTACACATAGAATAACTGTTACACAGAGAATAACTGTTACACATAGAATAACTGTTACACATAGAATAACTGTTACACATAGAATAACTGTTACACAGAGAATAACTTCCACCACTGGTAGAGTTGTGTGCATGTAGATGGAGGGATTCTGGAGATACATTTCTAATCTTTCTTAACTTCCACTGAATCAGAGGAAACGTCCATGACTCCCTCCACCGAGCGCCTCTTCCTGCCTTTATCTTCACTTGTGAGGAACGCCGACGTCGTCCGGAGACCCGTTCACACAGGACCCCTGTGGAGCCCAAACACTCGGTGCACTGGTGATATGGGTCAACCGCAAAAAAAATGATCTGGTTCAGCTGCTAAACTGTGAGGATTTGCTGCTTTTCAACGATATATGAGAAGTCATTGTTCCTGCTGCTGTGAGACAGACGCACATTAGTGGACTCTGTGTTAATCAGTAGTATCACCATGATTCATAGGACGCCTCGTTAATGGGTCCCAGTAAAGCCGATTGGGAGATTTGTTCAACCTGCGTCAGCGCTAACGGCTCCAAACCACCTGAACGTCATAAATACCTGAATGCTGAAGACCTGCTGGACTGGTCTGTAGTGATGTAACCGTACGGCAGCGGGATGTGTTCCCACAAAGAGAGTCCCTCATTTCATTGCTTTTGGACTGACATTCATGATCCCCAGAGGATGAACGTTTACGGTCGTGGTTACTCTTGTGTTTTCAATGAGACTTTTGTGAATCGGATGCACCAGAACTCAACTGTGTCCACACGTAACACTTCAAATGTGACCATCTAGTCGGCTGTAAAACGCTGGATAAACACATTTAATTTCCTATAAATCCTTCACAATAAAAGTTGTTATTTTGTTATTTAAAACCTTTATTTTGAAGCAGCAGCAACTTAATGGACTTGGACTTGGATTTAAAATGCCACCATCAAGTCAACTTTTCTACTTCTCCAACCCTTCAGTTCACGACACGCTAACGTTAGCATGCTAAACAATGTCACAGCCTCTTACTAAATGTGAGCAAAATCCAAGTTTACGGTCTACGTTCTCCCTCATAACACATTTACAAAGTAGATTTTCACTATGTTTTAAATCGAGCGATGTTTCTCAGCCTGTGGTCTTCTAGTTCTCTCCCTTTTGTTGGCGCATTGCTACACTTCTGTGCGTGTTAGCGCCACCAACAGGCCAGTGGAATAAACGGCCATAAACCAGCAGCAAGGAATGCGTATCGATAATTATTATGCGATTTATGGAAAAATCAATAATTGGTTCAGCCCTTCCTCTACCTCGGTTTAACCAGTTAGACATCCACTTCATATAGGCCGTGTGGAATCATCCATTCCAGTACAGATCTGCACCAGTGTCGGGCTGTTACTGGTTAAAGTGGGACCACAGCTCAGCACACGGTGAACTCCAACAACTCCTGTTTGTTTGACTTCATAAGACTTCTGAGCACAAATCTGCTCAAGGAAATCCTTTTTCCTCTTGAATAGTGTTTGTTCAACAGTGTGTGTGTGTGTGTGTGTGTGTGTGTGTGTGTGTGTGTGTGTGTGCGTGCCATTTGTTGCATGTGTGTGTGTGTGTGTGTGTGTGTGTGTGTGTGTGTGCCATTTGTTGCATGTGTGTGTGTGTGTGTGTGTGTGTGTGTGTGTGCCATTTGTTGCAATGAACAGGCGATTTAGAGTTCAACCGGGTCAGTTTCACAATGCAGAGACATGTTATTGTGCAGTTTGTCTCTTTTCTTTTAAAGGAGGAATGTGTAACTACAGCGGTGATTGTTGTTTCACTTCAATATCGTATCGTTAAAACGGTTTAATTCATATTAATTATCCTCAAGTTGTTTGTCGGGTTAAGAATACATTGAAAGAATCTAAACCTTGTTGCCCAACTGATGTAAACACAGTGTAAGTTAGATTATATTAGTACTTCTAGTCAACAAGGGCTCAACAGGGAGGCTTTGGGAACCAACTCGTGTCCTTTTTCACCTAAACTAAGACCAGCAGAACATGCGTCCTTAAAGAAATCCATGTTTAATATTCGATGCATCCATGATGCGGCTGTGGGAGGTTTGGTGAACGTCTTTCCTTGAGATACGTTGTGTGTATTTGGAGGCGAGACGTCGTGTAAAAAGAGCTGAAACACTTCGTCTGTTTTGATCTTCCTGACGAATGATTAACCGGAGTGTTTATGAGGCAGCTGGAGTTTCACCTGCAGCGCTTCTTTACTGACTTCTTTATGTGATTGACTGCAGCCGGACGGACGAACCCACGTTATCGTCAACACGCCTCATAATAAATACTTTGAGTTACTGTCAGGACAGGAATTCAGGAGACGGTCCAGAACTGTACGTCACCAGAGGCCAGGTGGTTGATCAGAGACCTTTATCTGGTTAGTAAACCAATTATCTCTCCATCTCTAGATTTGAAGGATGTTGTAGTTGGTAGTAACGCAGTAACTGTGTTCTGGTGGTTTTCGTGGTGAACCAGCAGAAGAGAAGTCAAAGTTTCCCCTCTGAGCTGCTGCTGCCCGTCGGTACACAGAGAGTTTCCCACCGCCGGCTGACTGACAGGAGGTCAGTCTGCAAATATAAGACCGGCCAGAGACCAGACCACAGGCGGAGGAATTAACTTCTGCTGCTTCTCTGTGGCAAAAGTCAACTTTGGAAACGGATGCTTCTGGAAAAGCAAGTCTGAAGTGAAAAGATAAGATAAGATCGTCCTTTATTAGCCCCACAGCGAGGAAATGAGCAACGTGGACAAAACAACAAGAGACATCAGTAATGAACAAAAGAAGAAAGTAAAAAGTACAATAAATAAACAGTAAAGGTATCATAAATAAGTCCTAATAGGTTTCCTGTCGTGAGACATTTAACATCTTATTATATGAGGTATTTTACTGTCAATATGAGTAGAAAAGCATCAGTTTGAAGACTGAACATTCACTGACTGCTGTTGGAGTTTCTGTGCGTTCATGTTGAGTTCAACAAACACAAAGAGCAAAGATTAAAGCGTTTGTTTTCTCCTGAGGACTGTGCTGTGACCTCACCGCTGGTTAGATTCATGTTGTTGATAAATCAGAGAAGGTTCTGCTGCTATTAATATATAACGTTAACGGATGAACGTGGGGGGGAATTTAGGAGGATTCAAGTCCTGCAGAGCTTCGACGTACAGGTGGTTTATTCCCAACATGTAGTAATTCCTGTCAACAAATCCCGTTAAAAGCCGACGATATCTCTTCTTCCTCTGAGCTCCATTAAAGCATCAATGAGCCTCAGTTATCTGTTTCATGAGCTCCTTGAGACTCAGTATCTCGGAGCTCCTCCTCCGCCTGACGAACGCCTGAAGAAGATTCCCAACAGTTTGGGCCGAGCGCCAAACCGACTGCAATGTTTCAAGAATGTGGAATGAAAACAATGTCCCAACTGTCACATAAACCGTCACGTTAGTTACTGACGTTTTATTTCTCAAGAGAACATTGGATCCAGCTATGGCTGCTGGCACTGGGCCAGATGTTTCCGGTTATTCCACCGTGTGAATTCATATCTTTAACCTTGTTTTTTAAATGGATTTTAGTGTTTTCTGAAATGTGATGAGCTTCTGTAGCAGCTGAAGCCTTTTGTTTTTACCTTTGTCTGTGGTGTTGGACCTGAAACCATCTCTGTATCTCACGTGACTCTGCTGTTTGTGCTCAGATTTGACTTTGTGGACGTTCCCTCTCTCTGGCTCCGGTGTTGCCGGTGCTTTCATTAGCCGACACGTGACGGTGAGCCGGCCCGCTGCTGTGCGGCTCAGAGATTAGCGGCCTCCTCGGGTGTCAGTAATGTGATCCAGGCTGTCGCCAACACATTCCTCACGACCGCCGTCCAACCGTGACTAAACCGGGGAAAGTTCTGTTTATATATGTTGGTGTTTTCACCATCACACCTTCTGTCACGGAGGCGTGTTCCGGGCAGCGAGTTCTGGAATATTTTCTCTGAGGAAGTTTGGGAACATCACGAGGAAAGTTTGCATCTGGGCAACTTTCCAGGAACATGTAGAAGAAGAGAATGTTTTCTGGAGCAGAAAGCAAAACCAACCAGAAGGAGATGTGTAGTGGAGAATATATATATATATATATATATATATATATATATATATATAATATGCAGTCATGTCTGCAACGCTCATTAACACTGTATTTAAAATGTAATTTACATTAAAGATGTATGCTTCTGAAGTTGAAATGCTTTATAACTCAGCTATATACTACTTAATAATGCATCATAGTTTATTAGTATAATGTTTTGTATTAGGAATCTGGATCCTGCAAAGTAAGGAAGTAAAAGTACAATACTAGAAGTATAAAGTTACATAAATGAAAATACTAAGTAAAGGCTACAAGTACCTCAACGTTGTACTTCAGTACATGTAAACAAGAGCACAAGGTTCTTCACAGATCGCCTCTTCATTTTGCTTTCAAAGTGCACCAGACTGATGCTTTTAAAAAAGACTTTCTTCAGCGTGAGCATGACCTTTGACCCCCCCCCCTGGAGGGTCGGAGGGTCGGAGGGTCACCCCCCCCCCCCATGGAAACACTGCTACCAACAGTCAAAAAGTCAATAATATTCATTCTAGTGACGTATGAGATTTACTTTTAAAGAGCCAGAAACAGAGAACGTTTGGACGTGTTTCTTTATAAATGGTCCGATATCAATAATCGACTGTTGCAGATTTCTTATTTCTCAGTTCTATAAACTGCCAAAGAGCAAAGTTAGAAGCCTTAAGTGCTCGTGACCCTTTGGAACATGACGAGATGATTCATCTCTGGAGTGTTATTCTCGGTGTCGGAGGTGTGACCACGCAGAGGTGTCGCACCAGCGGTTAGTTAAAGAGGAATGTTTCCTCCCTGCTGTCGGCCATCTGTCCTCCTGCGTGTCCGCCTGGAGACCAACGGGAGTCCCGGAGCTGCTTCGGGACACGTTTTAGTGACCTCATGCAGAGGCTGTTGTTTTCTTCTCCACCGTTCACACCAGCTCAGGCATTTGGTTGGCCAGCTGATTCGGCCCCCGGGGCTCAGGGCTGCAGAAGGGCTGCAGAAGGGCTGCAGAAGGTCTGCAGAAGGTCTACAGAAGGGCTGCAGAAGGTCCGCAGAAGGTCTGCAGAAGGTCTGCAGAAGGTCTGCAGAAGGTCTACAGAAGGGCTGCAGAAGGTCTGTCATTTGTTGGACACTGGTGCAAAAGCTCAGCACAGTTAAAAGTGTCCAAACGTAGCTCGTTAGTGAATCAGTACTTGGTGATTAATTCCTGTATTCAAGCTGAAACGCTGTTTTATTGTCTAAATTTAACGTCTCTCTTTTACCATTTTTAAAAGTTTGCCAATAACTTATAACTGATATTTGAGGCAATTTGAATTACAAATTGGCTGCATTATGATATCAAAACAAGACGTAAAGGTGCTGAACGTGAGATTCAGAGCAGATCTGTTGCCTCTCAATGGCTCTCAACATGGCAACAGCTGAGCCAGTGAAGGCAGCGCAGCGCAGCACGCTAACATGCACTAACATGTGCTAAGATGCACGAACACGCACGAACACACACGAACATGCACTAAAGGCCACATGGCAGGTCCGACTATGTCAACAAAGCCCAGAGAAGCTGTGATTACAACACACAGAGGGAGAGAGGCTTCATTCTGTGTCTGTACGTAGAGAAGAGTAGTTTGATGTTATATTAATGCTCTGAATGTCATATAGAGAACGTTTAACAAGGGCTGCAACTTAAGATTATCTTCATTATTCAGGTTTCCAGAGCCTGATGTGACATCTTCATCACTTTTGTTGACGTGTTTTATGATCGTTCTGACTTTTGAAGGTGATACCAGAAGATGAAACATTTGAATCTTTTGTTTTTAGTTCAGTGTCACTTTTCTTTTTAGTGGTAATGTTCTTTACAAGATCATTAGTTTGATCTTGGCTACGCTAATATTCATGTTGTATTTGTTTATTGACTTTGTTTAAATTAAATTGAGAATCACTGAAGCAAACCTGTCTATAGATGGAGCAGAGTTCACACATTTGATGCTCCTCCATCGATCCAGCGGTGAGAACTTCTTTTATCTCGTCTCCTGCTGCTGCCTCTCACAGAGGGGTCAGAGGTCAGAGGTCAGGGTCGGGCCCAGAGTGGCGCCGCTGGAGCTGGAGCTGCTGGTGTCTCGCTCAAAGTCACGTGTGGTCACGGGGATTGAAAGGTGGGATTCTGCTGGTCCAGAAGGGTCCAGGTCTCATCTGCTGGTCCAGAAGGGTCCAGGTCTCATCTGCTAGTCCAGAAGGGTCCAGGTCTCATCTGCTAGTCCAGAAGGGTCCAGGTCTCATCTGCTAGTCCAGAAGGGTACAGGTCTCATCTGCTAGTCCAGAAGGGTCCAGGTCTCATCTGCTAGTCCAGAAGGGTCCAGGTCTCATCTGCTGGTCCAGAAGGGTCCAGGTCTCATCTGCTGGTCCAGAAGGGTCCAGGTCTCATCTGCTGGTCCAAAAGGGTCCAGGTCTCATCTGCTGGTCCAGAAGGGTCCAGGTCTCATCTGCTAGTCCAGAAGGGTCCAGGTCTCATCTGCTGGTCCAGAAGGGTCCAGGTCTCATCTGCTGGTCCAGAAGAGTCCAGGTCTCATCTGCTGGTCCAGAAGGGTCCAGGTCTCATCTGCTAGTCCAGAAGGGTACAGGTCTCATCTGCTAGTCCAGAAGGGTCCAGGTCTCATCTGCTGGTCCAGAAGGGTCCAGGTCTCATCTGCTGGTCCAGAAGGGTCCAGGTCTCATCTGCTGGTCCAGAAGGGTCCAGGTCTCATCTGCTGGTCCAGAAGGGTCCAGGTCTCATCTGCTGGTCCAGAAGGGTCCAGGTCTCATCTGCTGGTCCAAAAGGGTCCAGGTCTCATCTGCTAATCCAGAAGGGTCCAGGTCTCATCTGCTGGTCCTGCAGGATGGATTCATGTAAAACCAACGTTGACATTTTGGTTTTAGTAGTTTCCATCCAAAGACATCAGAGCTTCTGAACCCAAATACTCGATTTGAGTTCAACGTTTTGGTGTTTTTGTAAACTTCATGATGTGTTTCATACGACAGTTTCTTTATCCTCTAACGAGCTACTTAAAGCCGATCAATTGAGGAACACAGAGATGGAAGTTAAAGACACAGTGAGAAAACAAATGTATAGACTCAAAAATACAAAAGTAATCCCACTCAACCAGCTCTTATGTGGCGGCGTCTGTCTGTTCGGGACGTTTGTGTGCGTCTTGTCCTCGGCTGAACCTTTATTAGCAGATAAACATAGCTGATGGTGATGAATGTGAGGGACCTTCCGTGTGCAGCGGAGGTCCCGAGGAGAGGCGTGGTGTGGTGGCAGGATGGTGTTAGCTGGGATGGAGCAGCAGGGAGAGTCAATACGTCGCTGTTGACTCAGCAGCTCTGTTTGCTGTCGAACTAGAATAAATCATAACAGAGCCTCCACTGAAACTCAGCTGCTCGGTATCGTTTACTCATGTGCAGCACACGTCACATTCCTCCTTGTGTCCTGTCAATGTGTTTGAATTGCTTATTTAAACGCTGTAAATAAAAGCAGAACAAGCTAAAGAAAGTCTCGACTCTCTCTCCGTCCCTTCAGGTCTGGACGACAGCCTGCAGCAGTACATCCCGTCCTTCCAGCGGCAGCAGGTGGACGGGGAGAAGCTGCTCAGGACGTCCCACCAGGAGCTGCTGTCTCTGGGCTTGTCGCGGGTCGGGCACCAGGAGCTGGTGCTGGAGGCCGTGGATCTGCTCTGTGCGCTGGTCAGTAACACGCAGCATCAAGCAAACCCCCGTCAATGGCAGGGTTTTTATTTGTTCTCTATTAGTTGGGTGAAATCAAACTAAATCAACAGCTGTGTGTTCTCTTTAGCAGCGGTCACTGGTCCACAGTGAAACCTCCTGGTTGTTGGTAGTTTATCTGCAGTAGGAGGCCGCTTGTGTCTGACTCACTCTGCTCACAGACTCTCCGTCACGAATGAGTTAGTGTGTTTGATTGTAGCTGTTTATAGAGAAATATTCTGTTTTGGTCCTTGTAGTGGAGTATTTCCACAGTGTGGAAGGTACTTTTACTGCAGTACAGGATGTTAATACTTCTTCCACCGCTGCAAAGAGCACCAGGATCTTCCTTAGAAGACGCTTCTTGTCCCGCTGACGGCAGCTGCAGAGCAGCAACATCTTTCCTCGACGTGTGAACGAGTTAAAGTAGCTCCACGTCTGTCACATGGGCTGATAGCAGTGGTTGATTCCTGGCTCTGATGCCTGAGAATGTGCTGATGCAGATAAAATGCACTCTGTTCAATCTTTATCAGATGTGGCAACACGCCCACACGGCTGGATTACACTGTAAAAAATAATGTGGCAATGGTTTTCTGCAGAGGACTGATTTGTTTATTTTTTAGGAAAAACTCTAATATTACGCTGAAGAAAACATGCATCAAATGTTGTGTTTCATTGTTCAAACTGACGTCATGTTGAAGATCGTTGGACGTCCAAACCTCCGTGTGTTTTTAATACAAACTAATAATCCCTCAAAGAAACTAGTTACCCCAAAAACACTGCAAGTCTTTAAGCATGAGGTGAAATTAAATTATCAATAACCACATTTTAGACACAAACGTGGCATTCTGATGTAAAATTTAAGAATTTTGCATATTAAAAAAGCAAATGAGGAATTTTGCAAATGTTTATTTAAAGATGCAGCATTTGAGCTCCGAGCCGAACATTTCAAAGCTCTTGTTTGAAACAGTGAAAGTGTTGAGCTGCAGACAAGAAGCCCCTCAGTCAGCTGTTTATGAGCTCCGACTGTCTGCGTCCGCGTGAAAAGGAGGATTTACAGTCGCTGCTGAGGTTTAATGGTGCGACCGAACTCAATGGGCTCCAGCAGCCAGCTGACAAACACACAGAAATACTTCTACTGTTCAAGTTGTGTTACTCAATCAACTAAAGCTGCATAATCTACTAAAGCTGCACATTAACACTATAAACTCTACTGAAGCTGCACATGAACACTATAAACTCTACTGAAGCTGCACATTAACACTATAAACTCTACTGAAGCTGCACATTAACACTATAAACTCTACTGAAGCTGCACATTAACACTATAAACTCTACTGAAGCTGCACATTAACACTATAAACTCTACTGAAGCTGCACATTAACACTATAAACTCTACTGAAGCTGCACATTAACACTATAAACTCTACTAAAGCTGCACATGAACACTATAAACTCTACTAAAGCTGCACATTAACACTATAAACTCTACTGAAGCTGCACATGAACACTATAAACTCTACTGAAGCTGCACATGAACACTATAAACTCTACTGAAGCTGCACATTAACACTATAAACTCTACTGAAGCTGCACATTAACACTATAAACTCTACTGAAGCTGCACATGAACACTATAAACTCTACTGAAGCTGCACATGAACACTATAAACTCTACTGAAGCTGCACATGAACACTATAAACTCTACTAAAGCTGCACATGAACACTATAAACTCTACTGAAGCTGCACATGAACACTATAAACTCTACTAAAGCTGCACATGAACACTATAAACTCTACTAAAGCTGCACATGAACACTATAAACTCTACTAAAGCTGCACATTAACACTATAAACTCTACTGAAGCTGCACATTAACACTATAAACTCTACTGAAGCTGCACATGAACACTATAAACTCTACTAAAGCTGCACATGAACACTATAAACTCTACTGAAGCTGCACATTAACACTATAAACTCTACTAAAGCTGCACATTAACACTATAAACTCTACTGAAGCTGCACATTAACACTATAAACTCTACTGAAGCTGCACATTAACACTATAAACTCTACTAAAGCTGCACATGAACACTATAAACTCTACTAAAGCTGCACATTAACACTATAAACTCTACTAAAGCTGCACATTAACACTATAAACTCTACTGAAGCTGCACATGAACACTATAAACTCTACTAAAGCTGCACATGAACACTATAAACTCTACTGAAGCTGCACACAAACACTATAAACTCTACTGAAGCTGCACATTAACACTATAAACTCTACTGAAGCTGCACATTAACACTATAAACTCTACTAAAGCTGCACATGAACCATTTAGAGTCAAACAGACCATAAAGCAGGGGATGCTTTAGGGGCGGGGCTACACAGTGATTGACAGGTCTCTACCAGAGACGTATACGGCGTCTCTACGTCACTCCTCCTCAGTCCTGATATGGTCACTTCCTGTTCACTGGTTGCAAAAAACCAAGATGGCGACGGCCAAATCGTCAGATTCGAGGCTTCAAAACATCAGTCCACAAACCGATGGATGACGTCACTTCTTATATACAGTCTGTGATTCAGTTTCACTTGTCTAACACTGATCTTACATATTCCCTCGCTCCTTCCTTCCTTTCTTTATTCTTTCTCTCTTTTTTCAACCCTGGTTGGTGCTCGTTGGCTCGTTGAAAACCCTGAAAAAAACATTAGCTTTTTCCAGAGCTTTCGACCTTTCCTCGTCGAATGGAACTCATTAATGAGACCCAGAGAGAACAGAAGCAGGAAGTGACATCAGAGTCGTGAATAGATCTTCCATCAGGGAGAGTTTTCCTGTCTGACTCAAATCGAAGGTCAAGTGGATATTTTTTGCAGCACAGAGCTGAGTTTACTGAGCTGAGTTTACTGCTCTCTGGAACAGGAAACAGATGTGACCCCTCCCACCTGTCACAAAGACCCCCCACCCTTCCTCTGACACACACACACACACACACACACACACACACACACGCATGCAAACAGAGGAAGAGTCGTTGCAGCTTTGTTCCAGCAGCAGCTTCCGTTGGCCGTCAGATGATCGGTTTTCCACCTGAGACGCTTTTAAACACTAAGTTTTATTATCATCGGTGTTAAAAGTCATGTTTAGAGTGCTTAATTAACAGCGAGGCCCTGAATGTAGCACGGCTATAAGAGGCCTCGTGTTGCTACAGAAGATTAATGAATCTCCTTGTTACTGTTACAAGCTGAGCTAAATGAGAACGCTAATAGATAATCAATAGAAGATGTAACTCACAGATCATTCCTCTGATCCCACTCAAATGTAAAGTTAACATTGACGATCTAATAATAGTTTTTGTAAAAACAATCAAGAGGTTAATCAACCATTAAACTAATCATTAGTTGCAGCTGTAGAGGAAAGTTTATGTTCAGCTCCTTCACAGGACCGACTTCATTGAGCTCTCTTGTGACACATCTTGATCACGTGACTTCTCACGTGACATGAACGTTTTCTTAAGGTGGATTTACGGTTCTTTGCTGTGCAGTCAGTCGACAGGTGGAACATCTGTTTTATTGGCTCTGAGCGTCACGACGCCCCAAACATCTGGAACGCCTCAAACATCTGGACCGCCTCGGGCGAGTTCACACCGCCAGCTGCCTGAGAGCAGAGATTATAGATCATAAAGAAGAATCGGGTTCAATAATCGATGAACAGATCGATCGACTGATCAGAAGCCTGCTGAGAACAACAGCAGGAAATGTTCCAGCAGCTTCTTTGACTCACACAAATCACACAACTGATGGAGCAGTTATTTTCAAAAGATGATCTAAGCAACGTGAAATATATATCTTATTATACTGTGTGTGTATATATATATATATACTGTATATATATATATTTATATATATATAATATATAATAAGATGATATTTAGCATTATAAAGCTTTAAAATTAACTCTAAAGACACCTGTAAGCCTGGACCAATGCTGTCCTTCTTATTCTACTCACTGCAGCTTTAACATCCTGTTTATTGAGAATGTATTGTTCAAAATGTCAGAATTCTTGGTATTTGAAGTATATATATATATATAAATATATATATTTATTTCTTTATGTTTTGGACAGAACTACGGCGTGGAGAAGGACAACCTGAAGACGTTGGTGGGGAGGATGAGAGCGGCGCACCACGGCCTGAGCGGCTCGGTGGCTCAGCGCAGGAAGAACCCGGCCTACCACAACAAAATCTCCCATCAGCCCTCCAACGAGTTCCTCACCGCCGTGGTGGAGCTCATCGGAGCCGCCAAGAGTCTGCTGGCCTGGCTGGACGGGTGAGAGAACCTGGAGACACAAACCTCGCTGGTCCTCGTTAAACCAGCGAGTTCCTGCTCCTGTAGCAGCTTGAAGAACATTCCTGCTCGCTGCAGCTGTTCACTGAGAACCCAGAACACACCTGACATCTGTCGCCTGTCGAATCACACACACACACACACACACACCTTTGAGCCGTGTTTAGAGTCTAATTAGGTTCAGACAAGTGTTGAACTCAAACTTGTCTGATTCAGTTGAGATGTGTGATCACCTTCTTTGGTGTCTGAGAATCTAATGAATGTTCAACCCTGACGCTGCAACATGGAAATAGGCTGCAAGCACATATTCAAACTAAAGATGGATTAAATCTTCTTGCTCCAAAGATGTGAGGCCCAGAATGAGACGTGTTGAAGTGCTGAAGGGTAACTTTGGTATAAACCGCATCAAGAGGAAGGTTTTATTTCTCCGTAAGGTTCTTTCCATAATGTTTTCAGACTCTGAGCCTGTCAGCAGCAACAAGGAGCTCTTTAATGGACGTACATTGATGAGGAGGATTACATTACATTAGTGATTACATTACATTAGTGATTACATTACATTAGTGATTACATTACATTAGTGATTACATTACATTAGTGATTACATTACAGCATTACATTAGAGTCCAGGTTGAAAATGCAGAGGTTACCCTTTAGGTTGAAAACATAGATATGATATACATACATGTTTATATGTGAGGTTTTTATTATGTTACACGGCAGCTTACAGGAGTTTCATTCTGGCTGGATAGTAAGTTATTAATGGAGTTGACATTAATTAGCCGATACAAACATCATGTTTGTCTTTAACTGGTGGTCTGAGAGTGAGAGAAGATCTGTCTTAATATGAAGAGAGAGTAAGGAGAGCAGCGCCCTGATGTTCTGATGGGTGAAGACACTGACTCTCCCCCCCCCCCCCCCCCCTCCCTCCCTCCTCACAGGACTCCTCTGACGAGCGTTAATGACTTCACTTCCACTAAGAGTCGAATCATCCAGCTGTGTCTGGAGCTGACCTCCACCGTGCAGAAGGTCAGTGATGAGACGTCTCGTTTAGTTTCTCTCTGTGGAGGTCGTGACCCCCGAGGGCTGTTTATGATCGGGCTTTGATGATGAAGATGATGAAGATGAACCAGATAGCTCCTGTTTACTCGTTCAAAGTCCTTTTGATGAGGATTCTCTTTCAGATATCAGCGCTCCCAAAACATCACATTTGAACTTCTTAATCTTTTCATAACCGTCGGTTTTGATCCATCAAAAGCCTCAAACTTGAAGTATTTAAAGGAGCATAACTAACAGCTGATCCCTAACAACAAAGCAAAAGAATTCTGGAAAGACATTTCTTGCAGCGTGTGGCCTCCCTGCAGACTGCAGCGTTGTCATGTAATCGTCCCGTCTCCGTGTCTCCGTCCCTCCGTCCCTCCCTCTGGTTTCACTTCGCAGCTTCTTCATTTCTCAAATATTTGTTTTCCCGCCGATTCCTTTCTCTTCCTCTGTTTACCCACGCTGACGTATTCTGGTGTCTGTGTCCTGAACGGGATGTCGTACAACCAGCACTCTGCACCGTGACGTGGAGTTATAATCACCAATGTTGATATCATGAGTATTAAACATGGTGGACTTTAGAAATGCATCACTCTGGTGCACTTTGAGAGAAAGATGAAGAGGCTAGACCTCTGAAGAATGTTATACTCTCGTAAACAATTCATAAAAGCGTCACACCCACACATGATGGTAAACGGGACGGGGTCTGGGAGAAACTAAATGCAGCACAATAATCGTTTCATGACGATTTATCTCGATTTCATAATCACTGGAAGACAAAATTGTACTTGAAATTCCATCATGGAGTAGCCAACAGTGGTCTCCTGTGGCTCTGGAGGAGCAAAGGCAAAAACATTACGCTGTTAATTTCACTATAAAGACGAAGTGAAACTTGAAACCTGTTCATATTTTGTGAGTTCTTTGCAGCGTGACGTCCGTCACTCAGTCTGTCTCTCTTTAATTACAGGACTGCACTGTTTATGAGATCGAGGAGAAGATTCTGGAAGTGGTGAGTACTGCTTCTCCTTCTTTCTCCTCCGGTTTGGATGTTTGGGATGCTGATCGGAAACACACACACACACACACACACACACACACACACACACACACACAGAGTCAGTGATCACACATTTCCTTTTCCTGTCTTGTACTGAGTGTCCCGTGGTGTTCACTCCGTGTGTGTGTGTGTGTGTGTGTGTGTGTGTGTGTGTGTGTGTGTGTGTGTGTGTGTGTGTGTGTGCGTGTGCGTGTGCGTGTGCGTGTGCGTGTGTGTGTGTGTGAATTTGCAGGTTTGTTTATTCAGCTCAGAACATCCACTTCCTGTCTTAGATAACACTTCCTGTTGGTCGTCCTGTTGTTCCCAGAATACTGAATCAGCTGATGTTGAACACTCTCTGATGTGACCTCGTGACCCTCTGAGTCTCCTCTAATGAGTCCTCCACTAAATCAACGCCGCGTTAAATAAACCTCGTGCCACTAAAACTACTTCCTGGTTCCTCGTGAGTTCTCTACAGCGGCAGTGAGACGGGCCGATATGTCACATGGTATCCTTTAACCCTCTGAACCCCAAAACAAAAGACATTCTTTGACACTTTCCTCCTGAAACTGCCTCTGGTTCAGAGGGTTAAAGGTGCAACGATCAATCGGCTGCAGCTCCTGGATCAGGGTTAGGAGCGCTTTAATAAATCAATCCGTCAGACGTTTTATGATCTCAATGGATGGAGATTGAAATTGAACTGCTGTGAAACCAGCTCAATGTCCAGTTTCAGCACAATTAGAAGCCAAATGATGCAACAAAGTGACGTGTTTTCATCCTGAAAAAAGATTATGAGAACTGTCACACACACATTATCTACATACACACATACACACATACACACATAACTATAACTACATGCACGAAGTAAAACAGGCCCATGTCGCTTTAAAAATGTACCTAAATGATGAATGAAGATACATTTCTTTCATAATTTCAGCTCAATGTGTAACTGTCTCTGTTTCAGTCCCGAGCTCTGACCGCCGTCTGTGAGAAGACGGTCCAGGTGACCTCTGACCCCTCAAAGAGTGAGATGACCTGTCTGGAGGAGGTGCACATCACCAACATCACGCCCGGGGAGGGACTGGTGAGCTCAGCAATAACAGAATACAGGACGTTTACATTCACAACACATCAGGGACACTGAAATGTGCTTTAATCTTTCAGGGTATTTACATCAAGTCCACCTACGACGGGCTTCACGTCATCACGGGAACGACAGAGAACGTGAGCGAGCTGCTGGTTCTCCATGTTATGTTATTGTGTTTTGTACTGATGCCCCAGATGTGGCTCTTCCGTTTACCTTCTAACAAGAGTAAATAAACTGTCCTTCAGTCTCCTGCAGATAAAACCCAGAGGATTCATGCTGGAGATGAAGTCGTTCAGGTCAACAAACAGACAGTGGTGAGTCAAAAGTCCACTCTGGCATCAGAGGAGAAGATCGATGCCGCTCTCGTGTCTGTTTGCTAAATATGAAGCTACAGCCGGGAGACGCTGAGCTTAGCTTAGCTTAGCACAAACACTGGAAACAGGGGGAAACAGCTAGCCTAACTGTGTCAGAAGGTTAAAAATCGTTAAAAAGTTGTTGTTTAATGTGAAGTTAAAGCTCTGATGCTCTGAAGGCGACGGACTGTTTCTTGGCGTGACTTCCTGGAGTCTTGTAATTAGTGAACTTAATCATGAGACAGCGAATACGTGGCTGTGTTTAAATTCCTGCCAGCGCCCTCTACAGGCGGCAGTGTTCGGTGCTGCTCAAGAGCTCTGGTCTGTGATTGGTCCTCCAGGTGGGCTGGCAGTTGAAGCGCCTGGTGGAGAAGCTGAGGGCGGAGTCTGGAAGCGTCGTCCTGGTGGTGAAGAAGAGGCCGTCTGGAACGTCCGGCGGCTTCGCACCCGCCCCGCTGAAGAACCTGCGCTGGAGGCCGCCGCTCATACAGGTGAGCCTCCCCGACACCTGTTCAGTTAAACGAGTCCAAACATCCAAACATAGTTTGTTGTTACCGTTCTTTAACAGAGCGACTAGCAGCAGGAGGTTGTTCTGTGGTCGTGGTGCTGTTAAATGTCGTAGCACTTGAATGCATCACACAGACTTTCTTTATCTTAATTAATAAATGTGTGCGTTATGTTTCGCTTTAAAAATACACAAACTGAGGGAATACAAAATAATAACTTGTCTGTCAGAGGCTCATGCGGTGTAGCAGTAGAAGGAGGAGAAGGATGTCGTTTGATGGAGAGGACGGCGGCCATTTTGAATCCTCTTGACTGCCATTGAGCCAGGCACTGAACCCTGTAGCAGCTGCGGTTCGATGTATGAAACCGACCCGTCTTCCGGGTAAATAAAGCGCCCCTCTGGTGCATTCTCCTTCTGTCATCACAGCTTTTTTAGTTTGTGTTTGTGAGCAACCGGTAAACACGGCCGCCGCCCAGTCTGCTGCTCCACTGAGGTGTGAGTGGGAACAATGGATCCCTTCTCCTGGAAAGACAAGGGACAGGAAACACTCCAAGCGCTGCGTTGATGTCAGACATCTTTGGATGGTGACTCATTCGTTACTCCACAATGTGACGGTTCTGAATTCACCAAAACGGCCTTCAGGGGATTTTGCGTTGACGGACGTCCAGGATGTGTGTGTTTAGGGTCGATAGGCGTCTTGAACAGCCCGGTTCTCTAATCTCTGCTATCAAAACAGATCTGAAGTCAGTCTCCGTCACTGTTCTGGTCAAAGATCGTCTTCAATCAGCGCTTACGTCTCTGCTACTCATACTCGGCCCACTCATCTCCGTCTACTGTAAAGTAAATGATCCTAGTAGTTTGTTGGGGACTATTTTCAGCGGCGGATTGATCCACGTTAAATGCTCTTATGGCAGCAGGATGGTGTGTGTGTGTGTGTGACTGAGTCAGAATGATCCACAGTGTTCGTGTTCGTGGTGATCAGAATACATCTTTAATCAGCAGAACGCGTTTCTTCTTTCAGAAGTGGTTTTGAGACGAAGCAGAAAAGGAGCTGAGTGAAGTTCCTGTTTCTGAAAGTGCAGACGGTCTGGAGGAGAGGAAGGAAACGGAACAGCTTCGTTTGCTGTTTCTCGATGTTGTTTTATGAGAAACACCGTTAACCTCACTAGGGTCCTTTTGGGCTTTTTAAAGATCACATCCCCTTTCATATTGTGCACCTATTAAACAACCCATACGCATAAAACATTATGAAAAAAATCTATTTCTTCATATTTTAACATTTCATACTTTACCTCCAGTTCTGAAAAGTGAAGCCAAAGCTTCATGTGTTAGAGCTGCATTCTCTCTAGTGTCCACCAGGGGGCGACTCCTCTGGTTGTATAGAAGTCTATAGAAAATGACTCTACTTCTCTCTTGATTTATTACCTCAGCAAACATTGTAAACATGAGTTTATGGTCTCAATCTCTAGTTTCAAGTCTTCTTCAATACAGCATGATGTTCATTTAGTACATTATGGTCCATTTAGAGTCAAACAGACCATAAAGCAGGGGATGCTTTAGGGGCGGGGCTACACGGTGATTGACAGGTCTCTAACAGAGACGTACATGACTCCTCCTCAGTCCAGATATGGTCACTTCCTGTTCACTGGTTGCAAAAAAACAACATGGCGACGGCCAAATCGCCGAACTCGAGGTCCACAAACCAATGAGTGATGTCACAACGACTACGTCCACTTCTTATATACAGTCTGTGAGTTTGTGATTCTCTCTCTCTTGTTGTCTGCAGACCTCTCAAGGAGCTCCGGGTCTCAACAGAACCCGACAGCCAGAAACCTCCGACGCTCCTGGGAAGAGAGGGAAGACGGCCATGTTGGATTTGTACGTCCCTCCTCCCCCCGCCGCACCTTACGCACCGCTGTGAGTAAACCGCTCTAGATTACTGCGTCATAGTCATCATGGTACAAAGTAGAACCAATAACCCTCCTCTTCCTCTTCCTCTTCCTCTTCCTCTTCCTCTTCCTCTTCGTCCCGTCCTTCTCTGCAGAGACGGGAACACGAACGTGTCTCCGGGTATCAAACGGAGACCCAGGTCCCCGAACTCGTGTCTGGACTCGGACGTGCGGCGGCGCTTCACCGTCGCTGACGACAACAGGACGCCCGTCAGCCCCCCCCCGCCTGAACTCAACCAACCAATCCCTGTGTGCCTTAGACAGCGCCAGTCTACACGCTGTGAGTGCACACACACACACACACACACACACACACACACAGAAAATTGAATGTTTTTTAACTTTCTGTTGTGTCTGGACGGTTGGCAGGTAAACCTCGACCCGTCTCCATGCCGGTGGAGTCGTTCTCAGGTGACCCGTCCTCCAGGCCCGGCGCTCAGAGAAAGAAAGGTGAGCAGTCCTCCGTTAATCTCACCGTTATCAGTAACGTTGTCGCCTGTCTGCCTCGTTAGCGGGCCGTCTGCCTGGTCGATTATTAACCGAGGCGGTTCAGCAGCACTTCACCTTCAGGAGCCGACCGCGTGGACCTGAGCGTGTGTTCGGCGGTTTGTCTGAGATATCGGGCTGTTAATGGAAGTCAGAGCGGTTAAACAAAGACGCTTTAAAACAATCACCCTGAAAGGCCCTCAATGTCAGCCTTTCTTTATTTAGTACTTATTTAGTACTAGTATTAAATGAGTATTAAAGTGAGACGTATAGAAGAGTTTAAATCACTGATGAAAGGGAACTCATTGTTGCCTCCTGGTTCCAGACGTCCCGCACAGATATCTGAGTAACGAGGGCATCAGCACCATCACGGAGGAGGAGCCGTGTTTCCCTCTGCCGTACCGAGGACACCCGTCTGTCCGCGGCGTCGACCACATCAGGGGCAGCCAGTGCTTCATCAACGCCAACCTGCACAACAGCGCCACCATCCCTTACCAGGAGGCAGCGGCGTCCAAGAAGTCTGCCGCCTCCTCCTCCTCCACCGCCACCACCGCCGCCGTCGCTCCTCCTCCTCCGACGGCCGTCACCAAACAGTCCACGTCGCTGCTCGGCGGCTGGCTGGCTCGTCTCCGACTGCTCAGCCGCTGACGGAGTCTCGACAAAGACAAGACACGGTCAGGAGGTCGTGTATCCTCAGGATGTCTACAAGATTAAAAAGGTTTTTAATGTTTGCAAGTTCAAGATTTACATTAAAATACAACAGACAAGATCCAAAGATGTTCTAGAGGAGATCTAAAGAGTCAACGCCAAAGAAGACCAAAAGCATCACACAGAAACATTGAGGACAGTTTTAATACAGCTCAGTTACCACCATGAACTCCATACCGGAGACTCCATGTTGACTCATTAGTTACATTTTAAATGAGTGAATTCTGTTAAAGCTGTCTGGGCCGGTCGGGCTGACTAAGTATTTCTACGTTTTAAAGAATAGCTGACCTCCAGCGGTTTAACTTTGTGTATCCGTGATGTAGAGATGTACTGCAGGACCCCGTGACATCACGTGACATCACTGTTTGGTGAGGTCACAGCTGCACCTTACAAAAGTTACAGGCCCTATATAGATAAATCCCTGCTAGCAGCTGCACTCTTTGGATGTCAACTGTTGGATGGACATGTTGGACGTGTTGGACATGTTGGACATGTTGGACATGTTGGACATGTTGGACGTGTTGGACATGTTGGACATGTTGGACGCACATATTCATGGTCTCCTCACATTCATACTACTGACTTTGGTGACTTCTACAGCTGAGTTTATATAAGAATGAGAGATTAAAGTGACTCCAGGTTGAAGTGAACTGGGATCCAGTTGAGGACGTGACGGACGGTTCGGTGGATACAAATGTTTTCAGTTTGACGACTTCAGTTCACCTCGCACCGTTCCACAGACCTCGCTGCTCTTAATTAAAGCTGGAAAATCCTACTTATTCAAAGGGCAGCGAAGCACCACGGGTGAGTGTGATGCATGGAGACTCTCATCAAGACAAACAACCAAACCCTCTCCAAGCCTTAAAGACACTGGAGAAGAAGCTGATGAAAACGTTAATCTCTTCTTTCACTGTGGCTTCAAAGACGTATTAATATATCTATATATTCTGATGGACATGAAACGAAAACACTTTTCAATGTTGCTTTTTTTTTTAATGCTGAAAACTGCCTTTTCAGTGACAAAGTTTGGCCCTGCTGAGCTTCCATACAGGAAGTCAAACTCAAAGCAAAACAAGTGGAAAGCATTCAGCGTGTGCATGAAAAATACTTTTTGTTTTAGTTTTGGGGCTTTTAACCCCTTAAATACCTCATCGGTTCTGTTTGTGACGGCCTGGATCTGCTGGAGATGAAGCTGGTTTTGGTTTTCAACAGTTTCTTTTAGAAAAGAATCAATAAGCAGAATTCGATCAGATCTAAACTATCCCAACGTGTATGAGGTTCAGTGCCTTGACCTGACGGGTTCAGATCAAAAGATCAAATCATCAAACTTCAGTGTGTTTCTAGTTTAAAAGTGGTGAAGCATTTCTAAACACCGAGTCTTTCCTCTCAATCTCAGGAGCCGCTCGTATCTCTGTCTGTAAATATGTTTATTAGATTGTTTTATTTCATGTTCTGTTATTGAGAAGGTAAACAAATAGAAGCTTCACACAAGTGTTACAACAGCGATAACATTGTTAAGCTTGTTTTTAGGAAGAATAACTATGATAGTTTAAAAAGACACAGTAACAAAATGCTTTAACGAAGAATGTTAAACAACACCAAAATCCAAATACTGGCCTGTGAATACTGCTCATCAAAACTATAAGAATAATATATTTCTATTAATTACATCTGTGTTCACCCTGCAGTGACAAGTCAAAATGGCTGCTGTGAAGAGAACCCACGATGTCCTATAACAACACGTAATATAGAAACTTTAAAAATGAACACTCGCAGCAGCTTGTGAAGCTCAGTTACAGCTGAAGAGAAAATGTGGTCAAATTTAGCTTTTATCTTTTGGTTTAAGAGTGAAATTTAAGTGTTAAATTCCAAAACGTTGTGTTGTCCTTCAGAGACGTTAGCTTACATTTGTGATATCAAACCTGAACTTGAGTTATTTCTGAAACCTGCTGCTGTTATTTGACTTTAATGCTGTAAGCCGCTTAAAATGTCATGAAAACAAACTGGTTAAGAACTTGAATGGTTCCTCTGGATGTTCTCTGAGGGTTTCAGGTTCTCTTCGTGTGTCGTCGTGAAAAAACGTTCCGAAGGAGTTCCTCAGGGAACCGTGTTGGGTCCTCTTCTGCAGTTTACAATCAGAGGAGCTCCTTCAGTTTCCATCTTTTGTCTTCTGTAAAGAGTGTTTCTGGTTCATGTCAGGTGCCTTCAGACTAACAACACATTCAGCGAGAGCTTTGAGAGCTTTGAAAGATCACCGGAGTGGAACTGAAACTGTAAATATCACCTCGCGTGTTCTTTGCTCGATAGAAACGTGCAAATAAGAATCTTGGTTTCTGAACGAAACATTTCCATTTAAAGTGAGAATATGTAACTTTTTTTTAATGTAAAATTCATCATTTTACAAATAAAAAGTTTGATTTACAAGCACTGAAACACGGTTACTATTATTATGTATCACCATGTCAGTTCACTGATTTCATTTTCTGCACTTGCTTTCAGTCGGGTCACCTCATGACGGCAGAAGAGAATCATGGGAAATGTAGGAAAATCAAACGCGCCATCGTCCTGTAGTGACCACGTGTGGCCACAGTTGCCTCTGTTCATCATTCAATGTCTATTGTTTTTCTGTAATTTTGCCAAACTAAACACGTATTATGATTCTGTTTTGTCCCTTTAAGTATTTCAAAATAAGAGTTTAACTAGTTTCATTCTTCATGTGTAAATCTGAACTGCTGCAGAGCTCTGCAGTGAGGTGTGACGCTTTGTAACTTTTAAAAAAAAATACAAGAAAATAAAGTGCAATTTATTTTGAAAGATTTCAGCTTCAATACAAACTGCTGTGTTTACAGAAACACATGTTTTCTCTCATGTTCATTCAAAATGACACACAGAGTAGTTATTACTATTATTCTTGGTATTCATTTATATACAATGTGTGTCTTCTGTTGAGGTTGTTACAGAGGAAATAAAACATGGTATTTAAAATAAACCTTTATTTTGAATTTCGCTACAGCTTCCCACAGTGAGTCCAGTGTTTTGTTGCTTCCAACACAGATCATGACTTTAAAGTAGCTCATGTAAATCTTTATTGGCTGATGGCACCACCTAGTGGACAATGTCAACTACATACATCGCTTTCATCAATAACTTAGGTACTTTATTGATCAGACAAACAGTAAAGTTACGTTTACTAACATGAATTATTCTCCCGCAGACCTGCACTGAACTTTGAACTTTAACAGTAACCTGTTAGTCTTTGAAGTCATGGTAACGTTTCCAACATGAAGAGCATATTTACCTCCATCAAAGGGGGGGTTGTTTTCACTCCCTACTTGTTTACAATATATATATTATATAACATATATACAACATATTTTAAATGACGTCTGGTGCAACATGTGGCCATGAGCCCAGTCACCGGGTCAAAGGTACTGAAACCAAACATATCAAAACCAACAGAATGTCAGAGTGAAACAGAAGGGTCGTGAAGACGACGTTAAACAGGAAGGACGATGCGGCCACATGCATGTATGTCTGAGTGTGATTTCGACTCTGTGGTCTGTTGGTGTGGAGATGTATAAATGCTCTCAGGCAGCTTCCTCCTCTGCTGAGCGTCAGTCTGCTGCAGAGACACCGACCACACCGCTGGACGTCCACACTGCAGCTGGTGAGGCCTCCTTTATTCTGCTGTTCTGTGCCGTTTACTCTCCGACAGCAAACATCAAATGTCACTGTAATGTAGGTGGTACAGTGTGGATCATCGGGAGGAACGGGGACATTGTTTCTATTACAAAATGTTGAATTTTAGAATTTATTTTTGTTGTATATTTGGAGCAGTCTCGTCCATTTGAGTGTCATGAATATGTTTAAAAACATAAACACGTCTAGTTCTTTATTATCTTAGAAGTCCAACTGTACATTTCTTTGGGGTTAATCATGCTCTACTTTACCGAACCACATTTCCCATGATGCTTTGGGGGATGTAAACAGGAAGTATAATGTCATGGATTCAGTGTGTTACTCTGAGGGCTACAACTTGTTGAGCCTATACTTGTTTACATTTTTGGCAAGTTTGCACCATTAAAAGTATGCAGAATTAGCTAGTAGCAGTTCTTGTTTGCAAGGTACTCGTGAATGTACAGACAGATATCACTGGAATACTTAAATACTGAATAAATCTGAAAACACGTGAAGATTCTCAGGCAAGTTCTGGATTCATAAGGAGCAACATTATGGATGTTTATTACCGACTGGCACCATTAAAAGTATGCCAAATGATCTATTATCAGTTCCTGTTTACAATGCACTCGTACATTTACAGACAGATATTAATAGAATACTTTCAAACTAAAGAGAAAACATAAAAACGTTGATGTTCTCGTCGCCCTGGAGGCTCCACTGCAGCCATGAGTCGACGGCGGGTCTCGGTCCGGGATCTGGGCGTGCTGGACTGTCAGGGCTGGCTCCTCCGCAGGAAGAAGGGCCGCAGCTTCCTGGGAAGCAAATGGATGAGATACTGGTTTGTCCTGAAGAAGAGTTCTCTGTACTGGTACAGCAACAAGATGGTGAGTCACAGAGACTGGTTTTCCCGAAAACTCTAGAAACTGGAGGCCGGTATGGCAGGTCATTAATGCCCGGGTGTCCACATACTTCTGACGGAGTAATATGTAGTAACATTTTGAAACCATTCTCTTTTTAAACGTCTCTTCATCGTCATAATGCTCACTGTGTTATTCTCTCTGCAGGCGGAGAAAGCAGAAGGATTCATCAACCTGTCCGGCTTCACCATCGAACCGGCTAAACAGTGCAGAAAGAAACAGTACGACGTGTTGGTTGTGTTTCTATTCGTGGCAATGTGATCAAATATCCTGCGTTAGATTGTCTCATCTGTTCAAGTTAAAGTATACATGTACAATACATTTCAAAGAGTATTTGCTCCAAAGGTTAGCTCCACCATGATGTCATGCTACGGTTAAGCATCAACCATACAGAGTATATGTGACTGGACTCAATCAAGCTTTTGTTAATTGTTTAAATCTTTATTTTCTCCTTATTAACCGCTCAGTGTTGTTTCAGTGCCATGACAGCCAGTCATCCTCTAGTCGTGACTGTTTTCATCGCCGCTGAGAGCTTCACAGACATGAATAAGTGAGTATTTATTTATATATTTATATATATATATACATAGATATAGATTTGAATCGCTACTAAAAACATTGGTTTTCAGCTGGAGAAAGTAGTTTGTGTGTTTAGTTACTCTTTAATAATGTCAAGACAGCCGTTGTTGAGATCTGCTTTTCTCTGAACTGATCAGTTCCTCTTCTTCCTCTTCTTCCTCTCATCATTTCTTCGGCCCTACTTCTTGTTTTGTGCTGTGATGTGAAGAAGAAGACGAGTCACTGCTGCTGTTCTCACGCTGAATGTTTCCGCGTGTCTGTCTGCAGGTGGATCAGTAAACTGTCGGAGGCGGCTGAGCCGTGTGAGCTGATCGACGCCGAAGGTACACACACAGCAACAGTTATTCATATGCACAACATGCACAGAAATAAAACTGAATATGCATTTGTAAAAGCAATCATTTGCATGAAACGTGAACGTGGTTCGCTCTTCCCATCTTTATTTCGTTTTTCTGCACTTCACTTTTTCACTTTCTGCTCTCACTTCTTCCCATACTTCCTTCCTGAAATTGACATTTATTTCGGATAATTTCCCCCCCCCCCCCCCCCGTCTTTGTGCAGAGTGCTACAGTGAGGGCAGCGACCAAGACGCTGACGAGCTCGTCTCCACTTCCTGTTCTCTGAACTCTGAGCAGGAAACAGACAATTCTGAAAATGTGAGTAACAAAAGTGTGAAGAGAGAATTATTTTAAATCTATAATCTATTTTTCATTTTTTGTAAACATACTGACCCTCTCACAGGGAGACGTTCTTCAGCCTCTCTGCGACTCAACACCGACCGGTGAAGACAGACCAAGAAGCACCTCGGAGGCCGGAGGCTTGAGTGAAGACGGAAGAAGAAGAAGCAGCGCCTCAGAGGGCGGTGAACCTCTGTCCTGGCTGGACGTCCCGAGACCTGATGCAGCCTGTGGAGGACCCTGCCTCCCTCTGCTGCACATCGACGAAGAAACCGAAGAGGAGGTCGTCCGCGGTAAACACCTGAACGCCACTGATTTTACACGTCGACGTTTCTACTGCGTTTGTATTTAAAAAGTACTATAAACCCTTTAGTGTCTCCAGAGGGCGCTGTGTGATGTCTGGTGAATGTCCTCGAGTGATGTCACTTGAGTCGGAAAACTACAAGTTTGAAAATGTAAAAGAAATCTGGAGGTGTGGACCTGAAGGGAGACCTCTGTAGTTCATGTCACCGGGACGCAGCTCCAGAGACGGGTGGCTGGCTAGTTAGCTAGCTAGTTAGTTAGCTAGCTAGTTAGTTAGCTTGTCCTTCTCCGGAGACGGATGGCTGGCTAGTTAGCCAGCTAGTTAGTTAGCTAGCTAGTTAGTTAGCTTGTCCTTCTCCAGAGACGATTGGCTGGCTAGTTAGCCAGCTAGTTAGTTAGCTTGTCCTTCTCCAGAGACGGGTGGCTGGCTAGTTAGCAAGCTAGTTAGTTAGCTTGTCCTTCTCCGGAGACGGATGGCTGGCTAGTTAGCTAGCTAGTTAGTTAGCTTGTCGTTCTCCGGAGACGGATGGCTGGCTAGTTAGCCAGCTAGTTAGTTAGCTTGTCCTTCTCCAGAGACGGATGGCTGGCTAGTTAGCCAGCTAGTTAGTTAGCTTGTCCTTCTCCAGAGACGGATGGCTGGCTAGTTAGCCAGCTAGTTAGTTAACTTGTCCTTCTCCAGAGACGGATGGCTGGCTAGTTAGCTAGCTAGTTAGTTAGCTTGTCGTTCTCCGGAGACGGATGGCTGGCTAGTTAGCTAGCTAGTTAGTTAGCTTGTCGTTCTCCGGAGATGGATGGCTGGCTAGTTAGCTTGTCCTTCTCCGGAGACGGATGGCTGGCTAGTTAGCCAGCTAGTTAGTTAGCTAGCTAGTTAGTTAGCTTGTCCTTCTCCGGAGACGGATGGCTGGCTAGTTAGCCAGTTAGTTAGTTAGCTTGTCCTTCTCCAGAGACGGATGGCTGGCTAGTTAGCTAGGTAGCTTGTTAATTCCACCGCGCTTTAATGCTATGAGCTGAACAAAGTGTGTGGATGAAACATTACGCTGTAAGACGGTCTGTAACCAGACAGAACATCTCTGGTTCTGCTGCATTGATGTTGACCCTCTCTGTTTTTAAAGAGTCCTCTTTCTCTCTTTGCAGAGAAGCCCCCTGACGAGATGGAGAGCCTCTACAACCACCTGAGGGCAGCCAGCTTGTCTCCGATTGGTCGGTCCAGTCGGAGGGACTTCAGAGCGTCGTTCGTCCGACGATGTCAGAACGACAAAGTCAACGACAAGCTTCACCTGCTCCGGATCCTCAGCAGCACGCTGAAGGTGAAGTCACAGTAGTAATACCACAGAGTAGAAATACTCTTAAACAGAGTAGAAATACTCTTAAATAGAGTAGAAATATAAGGGAGCAGAAAATGAAAATACACAAGTGAAGTACAAGTACCTCAGAATTGTACCCAAGTACAGTACTTGAATAAGTACTTTGTCTGTCCGTCCTTCAGGCCAAAGAGTCGGAGGTGCTGCTGGTGGATCAGGTCCTGACCGACCCGGTTCTCGTGGCGCCCGCATACAGGAAGTGGAAACTCTCCAACTTCATCCTGATGCAGGAGATCGTTCAACAAGACCAGGCAGCAGGGGGCGCTGCAGGGCCGACGCCTTCACAACGAGATGAACAAGAGAATATACTCCCAATAATCCAACAGAAGAGTCCACATGAGTCCACATGAGTCCACATGAGTCCACATGAGTCCACATGAGGCTGGTCTTAACGTGTCCTCGCACAACGGTTCATTTCAGATCTGACCAAAGAGTTTTCCTACAAAAGTCCAGCAACACGGGTCGATTTCAAAATAAAGTTCCGTCTTCACAGGAAACGACTCGGTTAAGTTTAGTTAAATATTTAGTGGAGACGGAACCTGTTTCTTCTTTCAAATCTCTTAAAAAAAACTCTTTTTCAGAATTTCTTCATCAAGAACCGGTAATTGTTCCGCTTGTACTTGACTTGTTTTTAATGTGTTTTATTAATTTATAGCGTGCTTTGTAATCTGTGTGGTTCGTTTCAAAAGTGAATCGAAAATGATTTGTATTGTTTTCTGTTTTAAATAACTGAATGGAAAAGCGGGAAAACATTTTCTTCAGTTAATTATTCTTACAAATGTACACAACACAACAGTGAGGAGGATTTTAAAATGTATGATCTCTGTCATCTCTGTTTTTCCGTTCTGATTTTAATAAACGATTCAATTTTGAAACATGAAAACAGAAAGAGCGAACGATACACGGATTCTTTGTCATTATTAACGTATGTTTTCTACTTTTATCATTCATCAGTCTTTGTAACTTGTTTCTGAGAAGTTCTATTAATAAAGTTTTTTATTGTTTTCCATCCAGATGTCAGTAATGGAGAGTAACTAAGTACTTTTATACACACATCTTTGTACAATGTTGACGTTCTTGTACTTTATACCTCTAGTCTACAATAATCTGACAGATTTAGTTACTTTACACATTGAGATTATTAATAAACTAATGAATTATGATGTGTTATTATAGAGTGAACTCGTGTGACCCGTGACCTTCAGGTGTCATTGTGCTCCTGTAAACTGTGAGATGTTTTCTTCTCGTCACAAATCTCTCGGCCTCAGGATTCCTGTTCTCAGGAGAGTCGGACCGCAGCGAGCCTCCGTGTTTACCCTGAGCCGGACTCTGAGACAATAGATGCAGATAACGAGAACAATATATATTATTATTATAATACAAAGGCCTTTCTGCAGTGTTAGGAAGCTGGGGAGCCTAAAACACTTTGGAAAATAAAAACTAGAACTTTAAATGACGGTTATACAATCTCCATAAAATGTTCATATTACGTCAGGTTCATTTATTTTATTCTATTTAAGGAATTAAATGTTTTTATTGTTAACACAGTTTAAATGTTGGTGTGTCTTTTGGTTGCAGTACACAACATGTTTACACTAGTTATTTTGCAGTATAATATAATAAAGTACTAAGTAATAAAAACATAATATACTGTTAATTTACATTTTGTCGTTTAAAATTCTAAATTCAGTGGTGGAAAGTAACTAAATACATTTAATCAAGTACTGTACTCGGGTACAATTTTGAAGTACTTGTACTTTACTTGAGTATTTCCGTTTTAGAAGGAAGCACTTTTTAATCCAAAACATTTATATTAAAGTTTTGAAGATTCAGATTAATAATACAAAATAACATCAACTAATAAATGATGACTACTTACCCAGCAGATAAAGTAGTTCAAATGTACCCCACTGCACTTTGGGTAATGGAGTATTTTGGCCAGAAGATGGCGCCACAGAACTATTTGATTTAATTCAATGGCAGAGACCAAACAAAGATTGTCTATAGTGTGGAAGATGAATCACTCTGCGGTATAAAGTAGTGAGGTAAAGGTTTACCAGCATCTCTCAGATTCATTTCAGTAGATATCATATAAATGTCCACTGCTTTTTAATAGTATGTAACTAAACAATAGTGCAAAGATTTAAACAAACAAACAACAGTGTTGTTTGTAATTAAAATTGCCTTAAATATAAAAAAAAAATGGTAAAAGTTTAGAGAAACTAAACTAACAAACTAACTTAGCTAAAATTAAAGTTAATTTAAATTATAGCTATCTAAAAGGGACATTTGAGTTAAGATTTTTTAAATAATATTTCTTTTTTTTTTGTTATTATTTCTTTGTCAAACAATAATTTATATAATTTTCTTTTTTACAATTTCACATGGGTTGCCTTTTTCTTCTTCCCCACTCTAGCTGGCTTTTACAGTTCCTATATATATTTATATATACTGTATATATATATATATATATATTATATATGAATATAAACCAATCGGAGTGAGACCTCCTCCCGCTGAAACTCCTCCTCCTCCCCACGCTGTGAGCGGTTTGTTTCGTCTCCGTGATAATCAGATCCGCATGAAGACCTCGACCTGCTCGGTGTGGACCCTCTCGGCTTTTTTTTTTTTGCTTTTTTTGTTGAGGAGTGGAAGGAAAGTCTAAAAGTCTACAAAAAAGTCTACCGGATTTATTAAACGGCCTGCATTACGTCACCCTCCTCCCAGACACCGGGCTGTGACCGGAGAGCTGTGGTCGGTTAAATTCGGTTAACTTCACCGCTGGATGGTTTTGTTTAACTCACACATTTGTTCTTCTCGGTTTAAAACCCGCCTTGTTCTCAGGAGGTAAGGATTCATGTCACATAACACCAGACCTGTTGCTTTAAACTCACACTTCATACAGTTATTCTCTGCTATTTATTAAATCCAGATGTGATCAGATAAGCTGCAGATGTGAGGGGAAGATAATCTAATTGTTATTAATGCTGTTGTTGTTGTTGTTGTTATGTTTGTGTGTGTATTGTGTTTGTTCTGTTGTTCCTCTGAGCAACACGTTTACAGTATTACGGGTTACATTTATGTTAATTATAATGAGTCAAGTGGATTTTAATTAATTTAATTAAAATATTAAAATGTTCTTTAAATGTGTTAGAAATGCTCAGACTTGCTGTATTCTGTATAATATATAAATCCTTCAGACTTAAAGGGCACATTCGTCGAAGTTAGCCTGAAGGAAACATTTAAATATATATTTATTATCTATTGTTTTGGCTTCAGCTTTGATTTTGCTTTCAGGTGTTTTACAAATAAAAAGTGTTTTTAAAGTTTCAGGCTGGAGAATATAATTTAAAACGATATAAAGTTCACACAAGTATTAAAGGTCACCGGGTTAAAGAGTCACATTTACGTCCATTATAATGAGTCAAAGGGATTTTAATGTGTTATTGAACTAAAATCCTACATTTTCCTTCAAATCCTGAGTATTTAAAGTGGTTTACTGCAGTAATATGAGAGTGTTTTACATTATAAGAAATGTCAGATTAAATAATCGATGTAGGTCCTGGTAATCTGTTTAATATATAATATTACGGCTCTCCTTCCTCTCCGTTTGAACTATAGACTCATCGCGATTAACCAAAAGAAATAAAGTTAATTATCTATTTTATTGGTCATTTAATCGCCTTTTCTTGTAGTTTGTTGTCAGCAGCAGTTTCACTTCTTGCAGAGCTTTACTTTCTGCAGCGGAGGAGTAAATGTAAAACCTCCACATTTGACTCAGTGCGTTACATTCACACTCACTTTAGATTGTTATCTCTGCACATATTCTTTATCTCTGCACATATTCTTTATCTCTGCACGTTTCCAAAAACCTACCTTTAACGTCTACTTTTTGACCGATTTGACAGTAAACCGGATTCTTTGCAACAATACCTGATGTGACAAAATGACACCATGTCGTGATGGGATATCACTCTTGCAGTACAAAGAACTGATAGATGCTGAATTTATCCACAAAGATCCTTTATTTGCCTCATTGAAACACAACTGATGCTGGATTTTATGATATTTGAGGTTAAAATTCTCTGAACATTTGTGATATTTTGATATTAATCTTTAGAATATTCTTACAGTATTTCAGGTACGTCCACAGGTTTTTAATGACAGTACTGCCCTTTCATGGTATTTGTTTTTTATTCTTACAACATGTCCAGAGTGACATTTCGTGTCGGTGGAATCTGTCGAGACTTAATTGTGTGTGAAGGTGTTTTTATCTTCTGATGATTTTAAAAGTTAAAGGAAACATTACATTTCTATTAAAACTATATATATATTTGATTAAAGATAAGGAGAGATACTTCTTTAACGTTCTGTCTTTTGATTGTCAACAGATGGTGAAACCAGTAAAGAGAAACCACGGATCTGCTCACGTCACACTCCACAGTGTCCCCCAGCAGGAGCCCTGAGGATTCCACTTTGTATTAAACTGTTCTTAAAGACCTTCCAGGACCCTGAGCTTTTTACTTCACAGTGTTTCTGCCTCAGAGATGCCCGTCGGTGAGAGGAAACCTTTCTCGCAGTGTTTCAGCGGTGAGAAATGTGAAAGTGGACAGAAAACGCTGGTGTGACGGACAAACCAGAGTTGTTTTTTGTGGATGTCGTTCACCTGCGAGGCCTTTCTCCCACCTGGACGACGTCACAGATAGCAGAGCCAATGTCGGCCGACAACAGCCCGCCGCCGCCGCCGCCGCCGCCGCTGCTGGCCTCGCCGCGCTCTTTCCCCCTCCTCCCTCAGCACCCCGCCCCGCCCACGCCGTCCCCGTCCCCGAGCCCGCCGGCCACCCTCTGCGGCCGGTTCTCCAACGGCAGCCTGACGGCCCCCAGCCCCACCAACTCACGGGGGTCCATCCACGGAGTCTCCTTCCTGGTTCAGATCGGACTCACCAGGGAGACGGTGACCCTCGACCCCGGAGACCACTCGCTGTCCGCTGTCAGGGAGCTCGTCTGCTCCATCGTGGACCAGAAGGTACTTTAATATACATATGGGGTCATTTATTTATGTGTGCTATGACATTTTCTTTTTGGTGCCACAAAAAATTGGGTGAACTACTGTAGCTGGCGAGCTAACAGCTAAAGTCTTCTGATGTTTTCTGCCGTTTACTGTCGTTTACTGACATTTACTGTCTGGTTCAGATTCTCACCGACCGGTAGATAGTTTTTGGTAAACGTGGTGTAACTTCTCCTCCATGTCAGAGTCGTCACGCTTCGGGAGTTCAGGCATCTGCTCTCGACTCTCAGCTCCACTTTATCTTTAGACATCTACTGTTTTCTACCGCTCGCACTGAACGCACCACCTGTGTTTACTGCTTTTAAGTGCGTTTCCCAGCCTTCCACCAACACACA